>VWZN01002888.1:628-10947 GCA_013396955.1 Regulus satrapa
TACATCCATCCATTTAAAAAATGGAAGAAAACTCTTCATTAGAATAGCAGAATGTCAAAACTTTATTTTTTAACAATGCTTCCATGCTGCCAGAATTTTGTTAAAACACTGATTATCAGAATGCAATACTTCCCCTAAAACTGCAGCCATATTATTTAAACAAAAGTGATCTAAAAAATTGAAAAGAAAAATTACTTTTTTGCAGTACAAAGACTTTGGAGACTGCAAATTTCACACTGAGGATTCCCACAAAAAGGGCAAGCCAGCAAAACAGATAGCATCATCTTCTCCTGCCTCTTTCACAAGAACAGGCTCAAGAATTACATCCTCCAGCCACCCACAGACAGTTGCCAAAGCTGCTATGGAAGCTCATGTGTTCACTGGGTCAAAGTTATCCATCCACACCTTCTCTCCAAGCGTCTGATGCTGCACATGAAAACACAAGTTGAATTCTCTGGCCAACAACTAAAAACAAAAAGCCTTTGAAAAAAAAGAAATTTTGTCTAATTTTGCTAGTACTTCAGGGAATGGCAAAGCTGTGGAAAAACACAGCATGTCCAAAAGAAGCACCAACAGAAGTCTCTTTAAACAGGAGTATAAACAGAAGAACATATGGAAACAAGCATTGGAAGCAGAGATTGTACACGTGAATTGATTACCAGAAGTCTGGCAGGGAAAGGCACACCTATATCCCACCAGCTGCAGCAGTCAATAAGTTCACTTTGTCCAGCCATTTCAACTTCTGAGAACTATATTTTGAAAGCAGAATATTAAGAAGTTTACCACATGCTTCATATAAATAAGAAAAAGGTACTACTTGTCATTCAAATCCCTCAAAAAACACATCCATTACACAGTTTGTCCCCTCTTCTTCAGTGACTCTTCTTTTCACATGGAGCCCTGCTTGCTCATGTCTCTACAGTTCCTGAAGCACCAAAACTCACAAAGCCTAACAATGAAAAACCCACATATCCCTAGTTTTCCTAACTTATTCCTTTATTTTGCAAGGGAGATCTTGAGCTTTTGGAAGGCACAGGGGAAGAAAGATCTGGTAAAAGATCACATGTATCCACAGCACAGTAAACAGGTTAGCAAAGAAAAGCCTGTACAGTATCACAGTGCTGGGTCAACTCTCTTTAAGTTACCATGTCTCTTTAAGTACCAAAACTCATAGATCACATCTTAAGCCCAAATAGTCAAAACTCATATTTAAGTATTAAATAAACAACCACCCCCAAAGCACTGGTCTGACCAACCTGGGCATATATCTAATTGTAACTCTTCAAAACCCAGAAACACCCAAGAAAGCTTCATTTAACTGAAGGCAGGAAATGGAAATGTGATTTATTCCAGAATGGTTTTATATTTGTTCAAATTTTACTTCTACATACAGGAAGAATGGTTTGACACCCACGTTCTACAACAGAGATGGCTGGCAATACTAGGAAATGGGTGTGTCAGAATAGTGGCAGGAAGCATTCCCCACTGCCACTCCTCTACAGTACATATTTTATAAACAGTCAGACATACACACTTCTTATCTGTCTCTGTCTACCTATCTTGTGGTCAGTTGCCCAAGAAGAAAAACTGTAATGAATGAAAGAAATCAGAAAATACAGAAGATAATCTAATGTTAGAACTACCAAAGATAGGAAAACATGATTTTGCACACATTTTTCTTATTTTGCTCAAATAGGAACTTCTCCGTGTTTAGTTTGAGAAAATACACAGAACATAGAAAGGGACACAAAGACTGAATTTTTTTTCCCTGCCCATTAAACAGGCAAGTCTAGCAGGCAGAAAAATCTTGATTTCCTAATAAAGCACAATATCAGACCAGCTGAAGCAGCAAACCCAACAATGTAAAATGGTCTTGTAGACCTACAACATTGTGATGGCTTATTTTTCTCCATCACTTAACAACTCAAATTATTTAAGAGGCAGATATAACAAAGACCTTGAGGGAAAAAAAAATTAAAAAACAAAAAATCTGAAACCCTAACTCCCTTGTTCCCTAAACCATTAGGGCCTTGACAAAAGTTTACCTGGAATTCAGTGTTCACAACCAGCAGGAAAATTGTGTTCTTTATATAGTTCTTGGGCTGGTTTTGCATTTTTTTTCTCAGTTCTTGAAGGAACAGGAAGGAAAAACATCACTCTGCAAAGGCTACAGGTATGTATCTACTCCACTTTGGACAATGGTCTGCAGGGGAATCTCTGTTCCAGTGCCTGGAGCACCTTTGCCCTATTCTTCCCTGGCCATGCTATCTGCAGGGCTGTTGCACATATTGTCCCTTTCCTTGCCTGGCCTTGTACAGTTGTTTTTAATGCTTCCTTAAGTAAGTTACTACAGAGGTGCTACCAAGATTGCTGACTGACTAAGTTTTGGCCAGTAGCAGGTCTGTCTTGGAAACAGCTGAATTAGTTCCATCTAGCATGGGGGCAGCTTCTGCATGTGGTGAAGTCACACCTGCAGACCCTCTGTAGGATCCCAAAAGATAAGGGGCTAAGATAAGGTGCCTCAAACACCAATAGCAGGGTGGCTGTGGCACCAGTCAAGGACTGTAGGTAACAACAGCCAAGGACTGTTGGCAGTAACACCCTGTGAGAAAGAACAAGATGTGACTAGANCAGTAACGCGCTGTGAGAAAGAACAAGATGTGACTGGACAAGGGGCCATACAGAGATAGGACAGCCACTTTTCTGGGACAAAGGTGTTTGATCTACCTCCTGCAGAGATAAACACAACTCACGACAGCACAGAGAAATGAGGTGGAGAAGCAGGAACAGAGAGTGTGGGGGCAACAAGACCACCAAGACCTGAAGCTTTCTGTTCCATTTCCACAAAGATTTGGAGGAACAGACTGTGCATGATGACTAAGTTACATAGAAAATCCAGAACTTTTCTCCAGGTCAGGGAAAGCTTATCTATTAAAAAGGCTCCCAAAACCAAGATGAGGTTCATGGGACACCCCCAGACCCTGAACATACTATTGGCTAGATCAATACAAGAGCCATGACTGGCCCTCTCTCTTACACCCTCTCTCCATCTTTAATTCGTCTCTCTCCTTGTCTCCTCCTTTTCACCCTACCGCTTCATCCAAAATCCACTGGTGTGTACTTACATTAGGAGGTAGAGGATTAACAAAACAATTTAACTTGCATGCCATGCTTAATTAACTAATAAAACTTCAGAAGTTTTTGTGGACCCTCTAATTTTAGTTATTCACTTGAAAAGCATCTACAAATGTTGAGTTCTCCCTTCCCCTTTCAAGTGATGCATCATACCACAACTACTACATCCTTGCCACCGACACCAAATAGAAACTATTGGCAACAAAACTGAATAGAATACAATCACGTAAATGACTGTAAAATGAAGCTGAGAAGAAAAGCATTGGTGTGAAGACCAATGAAAGATAACATCAACAGCAAGCTTGGATATACTCTCAGTTTTAATCCAGAAGAGACTAGCATCATTCAGTGAACCATCACTCTTCCCTTGAACTCTGATGGTTCCCTGCATACTCCTGTTACTCAAGTACCTGACAGTTCAACAGCATTTGTAGACCTGCCAGAACTACATGGAATGTGTTCCGTTTAACCTCAAGTAGAGCTTAGGATCACAGTAATTTTGTCCTCAGTCTATGTTAATTTGTTTTGAAAGCAGCAATAGTTTCACTGTATCCCATGTGCCTTAGATTTCCTGTCTGATGCCAGCAGGATTGGATCATTCATGGTCGAAAAAGCACTGCTGCCCCTGCCCAGGCCTCATAAAAGGATGTTAGATCAGTAGCAGTTGAAAAATGAAATCAGCTATCAGATGTCTCTACAGAAAGACAAGCCGAACTAGGCACACAGAATACACAGTGAAGTAATTTTTAGTCCACCTCACCGTCTACACACTAGGTGCAGAATTATGGAGTTATAAGCACATGTAAACACAGAAAAGGGAAAGATTGTGTTGTGTATGTAATCTAGCACGCTGCCTGACAAATACAGAAAGGCTTAACTGACCAACTGAGAGAAGTTCCAACATTTTCATACTAAAATAAGAATTACAAAAAAACTCATAAGGATTTTTCATTGCCTAAAGCCATAACAAGCACCACAGAAGACATCAAAACACAGGCTTTATGGTCTATCAATGAGATATGCTATATTGTGAACAGTAACAGACCATTTACATTAATATGTTCCAGTTAAAAACAGCACTAATTCTCATGAGTTAGGAAAGCTATTAACAACATAGTGCTTCTAGAAGGAAGACGAAACATCATACGTTTTTACAGTAAACAGAGCACAGAATTATTCACTCTTGAAACTCAAAGTATTTGACACCTCTTACTCATCAGGAAATCACTGTAGGGGGAACAAAGTGTGTAGAGGGTGGCACTAAGGCTTGGTACAGGCTTCCCCTAAGATCAGTCCTCTTGGGCAGGACAGGTGAACTCTTAAAATAACAAACTGCAACCACCCTTTTGCACACCCTAGCTTGAAAGGGTGTTTCGCTTCAATCCTTTCTTGTCAATCCTTTTCCTTTGGTAAAGGAAAGGATGGCTCAAACCTAATGGCCACGGAAATGGACATGCAAAGACAGTCTGCACAACCTTCTTTTATGTGAAGAAACTTTCCCTTTTAAAGTATCACAGGCATTTTCTGGTTGAGGTGGTAAAGCCTCATTTGTTGACCGTGCCAAATTAAGGTATTTTCACTTCTTCCTCCCTTCTCATCCAAGTTATTTCTTTGCATCTCTTCTAGTAAAAAAAAAAAATCTCCAAACTGAACTGGTTATATTATACATTTCAATGAATGAGAATGGCAAACGTATCAGTGCAAACAAATGAACCAAAGTACTGCACTCTGGAAAAAGAACAAGAGGTTGGAAATAAAATGGACACCATTTTAATATGCAGCTATAGTCCAAGGCTCCCTGGTTCTGGCATAAAACAACGCTCAACTGCATCCATGGCTGGGCATCCTCATACAAGGCAAGGAACAGCAAAAAACATGCTGGGCTTGCTCACAGACAAAATTCAGAGAAAAAGAAATAAAAGGCATTACTCTTGAAACAACAATAGTGAATGGTAACAACAGGAGGAAGAACATATTAGTAAATATCGTGAATGGCCAATTGTTAAATGAAAAAATATTAAGGATGCTGGTTAAGTTTTTCTGAGAAAACTAAGGAAACAGAGAGCACAGAAATCAGAGGTTTTTACTGATCCAGCACACCAGAATGTAACCAAACCCAGCCATTCTCTACTCTTAACTTAATAAATACCAAGTCCAAAGTTTTTTTGGGGGTTAACCACATTGCAAGCTCTCAGTGCTTTCTTTAAAACAACCAAAAAACCCACCCCAAACCATCCACCCATCTCCAAAAGACAGGGCAGCAAGCTAATTTCAGTTAATTCCCAGAAAAGCAATGTCAGGCACAATGTCTGGAAACATTCACTTAAATTATCTCTTTTTTGCATTTTATAAATAAATTCTAAACAGATTTCAATTTACCATTTCTATTTTACTTTGATTTTAAATAATCAGATATTCTCTACACAATTAGAATGTGAAGCTTTTCATCAAGCCATATTTAAAATCTCTTTACTTGTTGCAATTGCAATGGCATTACCTTTATCAATAACAGTCTGTTTGTTCAACAACAGCATTTTCTTGTTTTACTGGAACTAAATAATCTCTAACTAGGTATGTATTTTAACAGGTATTTTTTAACTGAAAAGTTCAACTAAACTCCTTACCCTAAAACAAACCTCAAGAGTTAATTTTGACAGGTAAAACCCACCCTAAGCATATCAAAAGAATTATTTAGAATAATTATTTCTAATTATTTTCTGCAATGAAGCAGTCAGCAGTACTTGTCCTGATCATGGCAAAAGCTTAACAATGACAAAACCAGAATGACTCCATCAAAATACAACAAAAGTATTATTTTTAAACTGAGAAGAAAATAATTTTTGGCAAATAACCTATGTAATAAAATATTCTATTTCAAGTGCAGCCTTTAACTGAAATGCAGTAATACTCAATATCCTTTATAAACCTAGACCAAGACATTAGTAAGTCAAATGCATATAGGAATACAGATGTATAATTCAATCACCCTAGTATTTTTTTGAGAGATACCACATGACCCAGCACACAGCCCAAGAGTTCCTGCAGATCACTGATGGTAACTTTTTGACACTAGCAGTAGAAGAGCCAACAAGGAAACGTATGTTGCTGGACCTTACACAAACAAGCCAGGAAGGACTGAGAATGTGAAGGCAGAGGCAGCCTTGGTTGTAGCAACCAGGAGATGGTGGAACTCAGGATGATCTGGTGTAGAGGAAGCAAAGCAGCAATCAGAACTAGAACCCTAAACTTCCAGAGAGCTAACTTCAGCCACTTCCAAGACCTCATTAGTGCAATCTCATGGGTTAGGCCTCTAGAGAAGAGGGTCCAAGAGATCTGGTCAATATTCAAGCATCTTTTCCTCTAAGCTCAAGACCAGTGCATTCCCATGAACCAAAAATAAATCAAAAGGGACAAGAACCTTACGGATGAGCAGGAAGTTTCTAACAAATCTTGAACAGAAAACCAAAACTTTTGGAAGGTGGAAAAAGACACAGGCCACACAAGAGGATGATGGCAATATTGTTACAGGATGCAAGGAGGTGACAAAGAAGGCCAAAACCCACTTCCAGTTGAATCTGTAAAGGAATATCAAAGCACAACAAGCAGGGCTTCTATAAGTGCATTAGCAGCAAAAAGAATACTAGGGAAAATATGAGGTCACTGCTGAATCAGATGGGTGCCCTGGTGAAAGAAGACAGAAGGAAGAATTACTGAATGCCTTCTTTCCTTCGGTGTTAACTGCTGAGGCCACCCCTCAGGAATCCCAGACCTTGGGGCAAGGAGAAGAAGACTGGAGAAAGGAAGACCTTCCCCTGGCCACTGAGGATTCAGCTAGACAGGTTTAACATTCATAAATCCACAGGCCTTGATGGGATGTACACACAGGTGGCTAGTAGATGACGGTGCTAAGCCGCTCTCCATCGTCCTTGAAAAACCACGTAGAGATGCCCAATGACTGGACAAAGGGAAAAGGTAGTCTTATCTTCAAAAAAAGCATGAAGGACTCAAAAAGCTCCTGGCCAGTCAGCCTCACCTCCCAACCCTGGAAAGGTGATGGAACAGAACATTCTGGAGGTCATCACCAAGCATGCAGGAGAAAAGAAGGTCATCAGGAGCAGTCAGCAGGGATTCCCCAAGGGAAATCTGCCTTCTGTGATGGCAGGGCAGGATGGGTAGATGAGGGGAGAGCAGTGTTTGTTGTCTGCAGGACTTCAGCTTCAGCAAGGCTTTGGACACCATCTCCCCTAATATCCTCATAGGTAAGCACAGGAAACATGGTTTAGATGAATGGACAGTGGGGTGGGCCAAGGACTGACTGAATGGCAGAGCTCAGAGGGTCAGGATCAGGGCAGCAGAATCCAGATGGAGGCCTGTAGTCAGTGGTGTCAGCCAGGGATCAATACTGGCTCCAGTCTCACTCAACCTGTTTATCACTGGCCTGGATGAAGGGACCCAAGGTGCCCTCAGCAGGTTTGTTGATGGCACAAACTGGGGAGTGGCTGACACGCCTGAAGGCTCTGCTGCCTTGGGCTGGACCTTGGTATGCTGGAGAGTTGGACAGAGAGAACCCTAATGAGGCTCAACAAGGGCAAGTGCAGGGTCCTGCACCTGGGCAGGAATAACCCCAAGGAGCAGCACAGGCTGGGACTGCCCCACTAAAGAGCAGCTCTGCAGAGAAGGACAGGGGAGTTTTGGTGGATCAGCAGGTGACAACAAGCCAGCAGTGTGCCCCTGTGGCCAGGAGGCCCAGTGGGATCCAGGGCTGCTTTGGAAGAGTGTGGCCAGCAGCTCAAGGGAGCTGATCCTCCCCCTCTACTGGGCCCTGGTGAGGCCACATCTGGAGAGCTGTGTCCAGTTCTGGGCTCCTCAGTGTCAGAGAGACAAGGAGCTCCTGGGCAGTGTCCAGCAAAGGGTCACAAAGATGATGAGGGGTCTGGAAAAGAGGAAGAGGACTGAGAGGGGATGTCATCAATGCATATAAATATCTCTGAGGTGGGTGTCAAGAGGACGATGCCAGACTCTGCAGTGGTGCACAGATACTGGACAAGAAGCAATGGTCAAACTACCACACAAGAAATTTCACCTCAAGATGAGGAATTCATGGAGTCTCTCTCTCTGGAGACACTGAAAACCCAGACAGACCCGTTCATCTGTAACCTGCTCTAGGTGGCCCTGCCTTGGATGTGATGATCTCTAGGGGTCCCTTGTAACTGTAATTCTACCGTGATTCTACGAATTTAATGCAAAGTCTTTTACAGCAATATCCTTACAAAAAAAGGGAGAGACAAAAATTACAGATTAAGTTTACAGGAAAAAAAACCTAAAATGTTCAGATAACCAAGCAACTATACTCTTCACTCTTGTAAAAAATTTTTATATTGACTTTTCCCAATAACACTACTTAAAAATAGACAGCAACAGAGACACACACTGTCATAACACAGCTGCAGCCCAGGTAGCTGCAAGTATGCTCTCACATTTTCTTTTGCTCTTTTTCTGAGACAGCCCTAGAAAATAACTTCCATCTGGGCAGTAAATCTATCCAAGTAAGCGCCAGTGCCACACTTTTTCTAAAGAATGGTTTCTAATTGGATACCATTAACAACGCTGCTGAGATTAGCATTAGATCCTAGCTTCATTTCTGATGTTTCACTTGATTGCATATTCTTTGGGCATGTATCTGTCATGTTACTAAGAAAACCTCAAGAGGAAGGAATAAGTTGATATTTTAAACTACTGTGCTTGAATCTCATTCACTTCTCTTCCTTATATTAAAAAAGCACCATATAGATGCAGTGATTTTTACAATGGCAAACTGAAGTTTGAAGGAAACTGAAGGACGCCCACAAATCTTCATGGAATATACAACAACCCAAGCTTCTTTAAAAGCTATGACACTGATATTTCAGTATTTCAACACCTATGTTTTCAGATGGCTACAAAATTCCTTTACATCATGGAATTGACATAGTTCGGATTTAATTTTTCTCATTTTCAGATTAATACATAGCCAGAACTATGAAATGTTTATCCCAACAGGATATTGAACTGCAGTCCATCCCCCAAAAGCCATGTGGTTTTTTGAATATGCAGTGGAAATAATCACAGCTACTATATACCTAGTAATCTATTTGGTACAGCTATTTGGTACAACTAACTCGAACCAAGCTACTTAAGAACAGCTTCGCTTTTCAAATCTATTAATTTCTACATCAAATAACCTAATTTTATTTCATTGCTACTGGGAAAAAGATTCATGGAAACAAATTCCTGACTTCCTATACCAAGCAAGCAATGATAACTAAATACACAAAGCAATCAGACTAAAAGATGGCAAGCTTCTGGCAGAGGTAAAAAACCATAATAAACAGTTTATGCTTCAGATTTAGTTTTTTGAGGTATTACTGCTGTATGAAAAAGTATTTTTTATCCCCTACAGTCAATATCTATTCCAAGAGAAAGGAAGAGATACTGCCTTAATTCCTCTACTCATACCACCACAGTCAAAAGAGATGAACAAGCACAGTGGAAGTGAAGGTAAGGGACATTGCTAGTCATTTGCCCATAGGAAGCAGCAAACCTTATGGTGCAGCAAGCACAACTGAGGCGGTGCAGCAACAGCACGGATTATTAGCTCAGTGGAAAATGCCAAAGCACACAAAACCTACAGCATTGCAGGCTACACAAAAGGTTAGAAAACACAAGCATGTGCACATGCTCCTCTCTACTTAAGCATATGCTGTTTATAGACACGCCAGATAAAATATGCAGAAGACTTTGTATCATTTGAACCAGCATTTTATAGTCTCAAAATTCAAGTCATTGAGGAGTCAATATTTATTAGCATTTTCACAATCTGAACAGCACTATTAATAAATCAGAACAGATGGAAGCTGCTGTCATACATTGCTGGGGTTTTTTTCCTGGGGCAGGAGGGGGACTAGGCAGTGACAGTTCTCTACAGGAATTCAGACATGCCTTCTGACGACTAAATATTGTATTGGGTACTCTTTTTATTCATGGAAAGTACTTGCCTCTACAAACCCTTACAATATGAGACAAAAGCAAGTTAGTGCCATCTACACTGGCATCATTTAATAAAGAAAAAAGCTGATTCTGAACACATGTTGCTTTTCCATATAGCTTTGAAACCAAACCAAATCTTGTCTTGTTAACACTTTCCA
>VWZN01002893.1:0-27647 GCA_013396955.1 Regulus satrapa
GCAGGACGAGTCCCCGGCCTCTCGCCGCCTCGCTGAATAGCTCGGGAAGTTTGCTTAGAAAAGTCACCCAGCGGAGCTGTTAGGCTGACTTCCCGCTTCCTGAGCTCCCCAAAGCAGGACAATTGTCACAGAGTTTCCAGGAGGCTTCGCCTTCCCCTTCTGTTGTTGCTGTTTTTTCCAGCGGGAGGCAGAGCCGGATATTCCCATTGTCGCTCGGCTCCGCTGCCTCCCCGGTTTGCTTGGCTCCAAGGGAAAGCCCAAAAGGTACTTGTTACAGCTTGAAGACGACTCCCACAAACAGGAGGATGCCGTAGCACAATGCTCTGGTGTTATTTGTGTATAATACGCGCTTAAACCCCTGCAGAGTTTGGAAATTCGCAGTGGAAAAGAAAGAGAAAAGGCGAGAAGCCCAAATGTCAGCGGCTGGTAATTTACTCCTCCGTTAGAGAAATGCTAGAGCACCCCAAACAGGAATGGTTTGAAAAGTGGTACAAACTCCGAGGGCCAGTCCTCGATTTGATGTTGCCTCTCTTTTTGGCACAAGTGCCTCACGTTGTCTTCTGACTGCACGAATTTTCCTGATAAATAACTCTTTTATGCAGTAGAGAAAATGATTCTTGAAGAGTTGCCCAGCCAGAAAACTAGCCCAGTCATTTAGCCAGCAGTACACTAATGTATTTTGGACTCTTTTGTTCTTATTTGGCTATGGAATTTTGTTTTATTTTATTTTCAAAAAAAGACACTGGAGGGTTTTGAATAAAATTAAGAATCCCACCCAAAACAAGCCTGCTAGTATTAATAGAAAAGGGAAATGTGCAAACTAATTTACAGGTTTTCAGCATGTTTTGCCTTTAAGTCAAAGCTAACTGATTTTTACAAATACTCTGTCCATAATTTTGTTTAAAATCGTGCTTGGATTATGTAGCTCTGATTTGTCGTACAGCTGTGAATGGAACAGGTATTAAGATACTGGCCTATTTTAAGAAGAGTTGTAGCATTAAAGTAAGCTGAATTTAACCTTTTATTGCTTGCTGTTGCTTTAGTGGTGGATGTATTATTTGATTTATTTTGTTATCTCCCCTCCCACTAAATCCTGCTTGGTGAGGAATGCTGCCCCGGGTGGGTTGCTTTAAATAGTGCATAATAGTGAATATGTCATTATAGGAATAAACAGCACCTGTAACTGCCAGATAAGGTGTGATCAACAGGAAAACCACTGATGTAGTCAGTGTGGGCCAGCTGTTTGGTGAGGAATGTAGTTTGGAGAGGAGGGTAGGATCAGAGAGGTGGGCAGCTTCCTGCCCATGGAAGTAGTTAATCTGAGGCTGAAACAGAAATGTTTGTATGAAGGTGAGAGGGAAAACTCCAGGGGTGATGCAGCGAGAAGCTGTTAAATAATTCCATCTACTCAACTTGTGATGGTGGATTGGATGGGAAGGGAGGCAGAGACCAGTCTCACGGTGTTTGACCCCCTAAGGCAACAGGCCAGTTGTTTCTTCTACTGTGCTGCCTCAGCTGAGGTCAGTAAAAGCATTTTAAGATGGATTTTTCTGTTTTATAAATGGGAAGAGGAAGTGGTTGTATATTCTCTGTGAAGGTTCTGACATGAGAATTTGCTTTCTAGCCTTGAAGAAAGTTGTTGAAATGTAATAACTTAGAGGCAAATACTAAATATATGAAGACTTGAGTAACCTTGATAGATATTGAAAAAAACTGTCAATGGGCTCAAAGGTCTGTTCTCTTCCCACTTCTTACACTGTTTCCATACTGTCCTTACACTAATCTCTTGCTGTCTCTATACACACACTCTGCAATTGCCCCATTAGGGTACCCATATTGGCGCAGCTTCTATGATTTTTTGGGTGTTTTTAAAAGAGAGACTTCCTACAGTAAAAATTCCAGTTCAACTGGATTGGACTACCATTATTTGTACGCTCTCAGTTCCAGTCAAAAATACTAAACCTGGCTTTTAAGAGTACCAGAAATTGAAAAGCTGCAGGCAAAGGCTAGAACTCACAACTCAGTTGGTTGTTTCTAGACCATCATAAAAACTTCCTCATTGCTGCTTTTCATTTAATTTACAATGGCAGATGAACACTGATTTTACATCTGAAAATTTACAGAAAATTCAGATGTTAAAATATGTTAATGCTGGAGCTGTCAAAATTTTTGCTATTTATTATAAGGCAAAGTGTAATCTTTTTGTTCTGCATCTATATGGCACCCATCACAGTGCAGTCTTTGACAGAGAACTCCTATGGCCAAATAATCAATGACATGGTTACACAAAATGCAGAAGATTTTCCATTGCCTAAAGTTTAAGCCTGTAGCCAGTGTTCTTCCAAACATTATCAGTCATTCTGTAACAGACTAAATTATTTTTTCAATCACCAAAATCTAGAATTGGGTGTAAATTCAGTCAAATATTTTCCCGGGAGTAACATTTAAAAGTCTTCATTACTCATTTACTAATCTACATACTAAAAAAGATTTGTTACTTTGTGTTACATAGATCCTTGCTCTGTGTAAATATGTTTATCCCTTAGAATGAAATATGGAAGCCAGAATGGGCACATTAAAGTGTCTATAGCCATAAGTAATAATCAGGTATTAAATAGGAGCTGATAACGGGTGCAATCCCTGTATGGTTATTTCTGGACATCTTAATCCTTGGTCTATTGGATGTCAGAATTTTGTAAGGAAAGTGTAATGCTGTTTTTGGCTGTCAGTCAGAAGCTGTTGATGGAAACACTTTGAATGCTAGCATGTAACTATGTGAACTAGGAATGTTGTTCCTCTTTCTTTTTTTGGTTGCTCTGTGGAGGATGCTAACCCTGCAGTTTGTAGTGCGGTGTTATGATAGGAGACCTTCCCTTCCAGGCTTGGAAATGATGTGACTGCCTGAGAAAGCATTCAAGTATTTCTGTCTGTGTCCAGGGCTCTCCTTTTGCCCGGGTAGCTCTCTTAATACTATGTTGGGTGTTTGCATGCTACAGAAACCCCTGCAGTATTGGGCACGTCCTTTTACTTTTTTATGTAGGTCAGCAGAAATAAATGCTAGTTTTCATGTGCTGCTAGGTTGAAACACATTTGGCCCTTTGCTGTGATAACAGCATCGTGATTCTAGTGCCTGCCTGGGGCTGCTGATTGCTCTTATCGAGAATCTCAGCCCTTTCTTACATGAGAAGAGAGAGGGAGGGCTGTTTGTGCATGAGAGCCCTCTGGGAGGGGAGTGACCCACATGGTCAGTGCAGTGTCCTGTTGGGACCAGGATGGGCACGGCTGCCTCGTGCCTTTCCCTCCCTGATCCACTGCAACTTGTGCCCTCCATCTAGCTGGTCTCAGCTCATTTGTATTTACCCAGGATTCAGTCCTTTTTCACCGTGTAGTTTGAGAGCTACTACATAGGTCAGAGATAGGAAAGAAGACTTTTTTAAAAATGGTGCTCTCTTCCACAATAAAGTTCCTCACGCATTTCTATAGCATGCACCAGTGACCAGAAGACATCACATTCCTTCATGAATTGTGGATTGAGACCTGGGTAAAATCATTCATGGCAAATTTGTTTGGTTCACTCATAAAAATTATAGTGTTCTTTATTAAAAACTTAATACTGAGGCATATGAGTTGCCTTGTGAGGTTTTTTGAAACTTTAAAGTACTTTGCTTCAGGGATAGTATCCTGAAGTTTGGGAGTTATTTGTGCAGGACCGAGCAAAACTTAAGATATATTGTGCTGTTGAAAATATAACTGCCACTTTTTGGCTGCTTCTCTAGCCTAGAAAAGGGGAGAGTTCCTATTTGAGAGAGTCTTTCCTGGTGTCTTTACTAACTCATAAGTGAACTTTCCCATCCACTATGACCCTCACAAGCATGGCACCTGAAAGAGTTGCTAAACAGATTAATTGAGCCAAAAGCTGCCCTTTCCCTTTTTTCTGTTTTGCATTGTTTCTGAGCTGTAATCTGAAGCCTCCTGGCCAGCTGTGTATTCCCCAGTCCCTTCAAGAGTTCTTGATTTTGTCCTCCACACTCTGGCAAATTAAAGCATCACAGAAATGCCTGTGTAGTCCCAGGTGGCAAAGCTGAGCCACACTTCCAGCTGTGCAGGTGTTTACTGTCACAGCCCGAGCTGCAACAGTTGTTTTCCTCATGCTGTTCTGCATGAAGTATTCCTCTAACTGCCTTTCTGGAATGCAGCAGTTAATGAGGCGTGAGGATAGGATGGGAAGGAGGAGTTAAATATGAGGTCCTAAGAGCTCAGGTGAGTAAGCTCATGCCTGGGAGGAAATTTTAGGGAAAGTTTTCTCACTCAGAGTTTCCAGAAAATGGCTTGGTGTGGGAGGCTGACCTGAGCAGTGCGCTGAGCATAGCTTCACTGAATAGCTGAGAAAGGAGTTCAATTGATGGGCGCATCATGACTGAGTATTTTAAATCTATTTCTATTTGAAAGGGAAGATATGTGCAAAAATAAAATTACTTTCAGATCATTTTAGAAATCAATAGTAAATCACTATTGGTTTTTACTTTGTTAACTAGTCTCTGCTGTGCTTTATCTCTTTTGTACTTTGTAATCAGATTATAGTAAACAAAAGGATTATTTTGCAAGGAAGACTTACTGCTGTTTTATAGACTGTGCTATCAGCTATTCTACATCTTCATGTGTAACCACAAGAACTTAGATACAGCAATGTGGCTTACTGCTGACAAGAGTGATAACTTGTAGTAAATTTTGTAGAAAACATTCCTTGAATCTTACCATAACAGATGTTAAATGCTTTATCAAAATTAGATTAAAGCAACAGCAGATTGGAGCTTGTTGCTCTCCTTGTATATTTTCATATAAATATACTCCTTGTGTCTTTGGTGCTGTTGCCCTCTCACACAGAGAGAAATGGCACTTTTATCTACTTTTGTCTGCTGTGGTAGTTGAGTTAGTGTTGATCCTCTGTGTCCCTCTCTTAAACATGGGATATGGGATTGGTATCTGATGGTGGGAAAGAGCTGTCTCAGGCCTCTAAGAGTCTTTTGCTGTCTGAAAATCTGTAGGAACTGCATTGTTTATCCATTGCTCATGGTTTCATGCTTCTTTTCCACAGCAGAGCTAGGAGATTTAAAAGAAAAGTTGAGTTTTTAATTTTGGTTTTATAAAGTCCCTCTCCAAACAAATGTGTCTCAATATTTGTATATCCCATTAATGTGATGTTGACATCTTTTTCCCCCCTCTGTCAAATTAATTATTTTCTTTTACTTAGTCTACTATTTACATTTTCATGTATGCTCTCACTGAGGTGGCCACTCTTTTCTCTTAGCATCTGTACTTGGCCTTAGCAGGTGGTTTCCATAAGCCACATCTGTTACTATACAAAAGGTACTGCATCAGCAGCTTTTCCCAGATGTATTTTTCTTGAAGTTGCATGAACCAAGTTTTCTAAGTTGGGTAAAGGGCAGACTTTCTAGCTTCCTAAAAGAGCAGAACTCTGCATGACCCTGAGATGAGCTCAGTCAGAGCATGATGCTGGTAACACTAGGGTTGTGGGTTTGATCCCTATATGGGTCATTCACATGGTTGTTCTCAAGGAATAAAAACTGGTTTTCTGCAAAACATTCTGGTTTGCATGGGAAACATGGCCTTTGTACAGGATTCCTTTGATGCAAAATCTGAATTATACTATGTCATTGCTCAGTAAATGGCTGTGAAATCAAGGGTGGATGAAACTGCACTGACTGGACTGTAGCTTTGTTTTAAATCCTCCTTATTTCATGCTTCTTTAGGAACTGGTGATATGACAGATGAAAAAGACTTTTTCCTTTCCACTTCCCTTCTCCCCTCCATGTCTCTGCATGAAAAGAAAACATCATTATTCCACAATTCAAAGCACTGCTGTATCATCAGGAGCATTTCTGACTTGGATTTATCAAGGAAGATGTCTCATATTTATATCTGCACCAAATTTTTATTGTTATTTAGTATTTTCAAAGGAGAATGGGCAAAAGCATACAGAAATAATAGTAATCAGTAGGACTGGTGATTTTTGACTTTCACGTTTGTTAGGCATTATGAGAGCTAATGCAAGCTCCATGCAGCTGGGAGTAGCCTCCAAAAATTACTTGAGCAGCATGTCTCATATAGCAGCATGCTGTCTTGGTGAACTCTGTGTACTTGGCTTCAGTAGAGAGTTGAGAATTATTTATAAACATCTGTTCTGAATTTGGTAGGAGGATTGCTGACCGGGTGTGCACTGCCTTTTGCAAGACACAGTGAAACAGTTTTGACTTTAAAGAGAAATACCCAAAATGGTGTTGGGCAATGAGAAAGTGTCAACTATCAAATAAATTTATCTAAGATTAATTTTCAGGGTTTCTCATTATTATTTTTACATGTTAAAAAATCCTGCATTGGCCAAAGTGAGGATATTCATACTACCAGCACCTTGATTTTGACAGGTTACAGCAGCAGGTATAAGGATCCACATTAAGCTGGTGTTATGGAGGGATGCTGTGTCTGGGAAAGTTGTGGCTGGAGGTACCTTGACTTGTCAGTAGAGTGCAGAAACTCTAATTGCTGAAAGCTTTGACATTCTCTATAATTTTTGATGGAGCAATATAGACTCCTAGTGCTCTTCTCATTGCATCCTTGGTCTCCCAACAGGTACATCCTCAATCTATTTCCCTGGGAGAGTACTCCCTGAAACCTAGCAAAGAGGAGAATGATAAACATATCTAGTTTCTTTGTTTCCATGGCCTAGGTTGGTCAGTCACTCAAGAAGGGCAAAGATTGCAGCTTCTCAAAGACACTTCTGCCAAGGCTGCCAATAAGCAAGAGTCAGGGACGCTGTACAACATACTGTTAATGGAAAGAAAATATAATCTGACTAATCTAAAATCTTTAGATTTCATGATCAAGGAATACTTGATCATGAAAATTTTCTTCAGGATTATAGATAAGGTGCTTGCATTGGTGTGCCATTAGATGGCACAAAGTGTCCCCAGGTACAAGCAGTAAATGTCTGCCTTGCTTATAGGCTGTCATAGGTATGGGTCACAACCTGGGAAGTGAGAGCCCAAGAGACAGCAGGAATAACTGCTGGTATTTTTCTAGAAGAGCCTCTGTAAGAGGGGAAGAATTTATACTCTTGACGCCCTGCTTTTGAGTGACTATGTTTCAGTACAGGTTGAGATTGGGTTTAGAGATAGCTTGACTAGTGAGATCTGGCAGGAAAGAATTAAGTACTTGCAATTATTACATTGCAGGTTTATTTTTGAAGCTTCTTTTAAAAATAATTTAATAATTTTCTTGTACTTTATTTGTATGTATTTGCTTTGGTATGTATAAATACTTTGGTGAGTATTTTACTGGCCTGTATTTGTAGAAGCTGTTTTATTGCATTGCATGTCTGCTGCTAATGACTACAGTATTTTTGCTTTATCACATGTACATGTTCCTAAAACCAACAGGCAACTTTTAAAAGGTCAGCTTCCTTTGTTCTCCAAGTGCCTGACTGTTATTTGAGAGGGTGGAGGAGAAGTGGGGCAAATTTTAGAGTGCATAAAAAAACCTGACTTCCTCCTTTCTTTCCACCCACTGCTTCCTCGAGCTCTGCCTACCTCCTTGCATTGCTGTGCTCTGTGTCTGAACTCATCTCACTGAGATTCAGCAAGCTGTGGAAGTGTCCCTCTCTGGGGTCTTGATCCTCCCATGATTCTTTCCCACTCGCTCATTCTTGCAGAGTGCCTTTGTCCCTTGGGGGATTGCATTTGCTTTACATCTTGGCTGCAAAAATGATTTTTCCTAGCAACAACAAATGGTATGAGATTCCCTTTGGGCTGCCTGTATTTTCTGGACTGCTGCAGCAGCTTTGTTTCTGCCAGATCTCCCTTGTAGCTCCCCATTACAGCCCTGCCACTCCATTCTGTACTTATCTCACTGTTCTGTTGCTGGGTCTGCATTTCTCTAAAGCTTTCTGTGACTGAGAAGGTGCAGGTCTTTCCTAGGACAAGCAACCATTAAGTGTCATTTCTACAGCTTTCTCTTTGTACAGGTAACTTGTTTTAATGGAAAATAATTTAGGAGAGGCGTTTTCCAAACACAGCATGCCTTTTTCAAGAAGTGGGGGAGAAAAGAGGATGGGGAAATGAGATGTTAGGACCACAGTGACTTCTGAGCAGCAGAAGTCAAACTTGTTATTAGACAAATGTAGTTTGAAGTTGGTTTTATTGGTACAAAGAATAGAGTTTCCATACCTGTGGAGCAGAATACCCATTCGTAAGAACGACTGCTTGCTTTATCATTCAAATGCAAACTATTGCACTTGAGTGTAAGACTGTAGTGACAAACACAAGTTTTGTTGAGAGAGCTTTTGTAGTGTTTGCAATTTGAGTCTAAGGTCAAGATATCCAGAACAGCTGTGATTCTGTTTTTCCTCCTGGGCTTTAGATAGGAAACTGTGCTTGCTTTCTCCAAGTTCTCTGCTTCGTACCTAAATGAAGCAGAGAACTGTTGTAATGAATACAAACGTGTGTTTACAGGGAATTCCAATGCATAGTCTGTAGAGCTGGCAGCTACAGGTTGCTTTGTTCATGCTCCCTGATCTCTGGCTCCAAGCTCCAGCAGATTGGAAGGGTCTCTATTCCCATCTCCACACGTTCCTGCCCTTTCTCTTGCTTTGTCTCAGCAGGTTGTGTTACTGCTGGGCTCAGTGTTCTGGAAGTGCTTGAGAGTCCTGTGACACCTTGATTATTTAGTTTGGTGTGGGTTTTTTTTTTCCCCTGATCACAGCTGATCTCAGTCATTGCATGGGTGTGTGATTGTTAGAAAGTAGAAACACATGTGGGAGGTTGCAAATTGCATCTTTCAGTAACAGTCTGGAGTTAAGATAAGAGTCTGGCTGCTGTGAATATGCACCCGGAGTTAGGGGAGATTTTAGTTGTGTCCAATTTTCTGGTGGTTTTATTGTTTTGTGAGACTCAAACAAAGGTACTTGATTACTGCATTAAGCTTTATGGCCGTGTACTGTGAGATCTTTGATACCTTCTGGCAAAAGGTGACAATTTCATTTTTGTGTTCACTGGGTTTATGTTTATTTTCATTTAAATAGATATGTAAATATGAGTACATTTTTTTTTATATCCAGAACATTTTTGTATCTCAAAGATTTTATGTTTGGAATTTCTTTATCTTTAATCTTTAGTAATGACTGTAGCCTGTGAGAGCATCATTCTTATAGACTGAGTAAAGTCACTTTTTCATAGGGTTATTGTAACACGTGTGGACTGAAGGCAGTGAGTTTCATGTAATTATTATAGCTTGGGTTGAAACTACTGCTTGTTGTTGAGACTGCCTTACTTCTGCAACTAGAATATCCTGGCATTTAAAATGATTAAAAGCTTTTCCAGATTTTCCCCATTTGAGCACAAATATTCTATTCATCAATGCCTGTTTCAGACTAGGTTGCTTAAAATTATTTTTAAGCTTCACCTAGAATAGTTCAGCTGCTGCAGGAGATAAGGTTATGGGAAAATTATGTTTTAAAACATATAAAACTACTTAGGGGGACATTTTATTTGAATTCCCTGATTGATTTTAAAATTTGAAATCTAATGTGATTCCCATCTCAATCTACCCATTCCTGCCCAAGATCTGAATCACTAGAACTCTTTAACATGGTCCATGACGACTTGTAATAGTGTAGCAAGAAAAAAATTTAAGGGATCTGCTTCCTCTCAGTTTGAATTCTCTAGAGTTGACCAAATCATGCTTGCATTATCCCTTTAAGTAAAGAAACCTCATAGTTTGAGCATTGCATTAATAAGTTGAGCTCAGCGTTGTCCAAGTCACAATTGAAGCCCAGGAATGGGACCTGAGAAGAGGGTTTTCTCCCTGATTTATTCTCAGGAATATGTTTGCTGACTTCAGCATGTGTCTGGGAAGAAACACTGGTTTACTTGTGGAGTGTACAAATAAACCTGAGTTAGACACTGGAAGAAGTGACAAGAAGAGCAGGATTATGTGCCTTTGGAGCAGAGACATCAGTCTATGACTAGCTGCAATGCAGTCAGAGAGGGAACACAAGACATGCAGAGCAGTTAAGACTGCCCTGGGGAAGACGGACACGATGCCAGTGAGAGCACATAGCAGATACCTGTAGGGAATTATATATGTGTGTGCATAGGAGGAGAAGCATCAGAACTCAGTGGACTATTTAGGCTGATAAGACTGGAGCATTAAGGACTGAAAATTAAGGATGCTCATGCGATTGAGAAGCAGGGTAGGGCCAAGATCACACTCGTGCAATGGAGGAAAGAGAGTACATGTAACCAAAAGAAGCTCTCTCCTAAGCAATCCCCATGATATTCTCTGTCTTCTGCTGTTCTTAAAATCTTGTGAAATTGTGTCAGAATGTCCCATTGCCTCTTGAAGCAGATGTGCTGTAGAGGGTAATTGTCAGCTTTGTCCATTAGCTCACCTGGCAGAGATTTGTACATAGATATCAAAGTCCCCTAAGTAATTTGCATTGGAAAGCATTTGCTTGTCTAAACATCTACGAGGTTACACATGTCCAGGTTAAATGTGTGAGTTACACATTTCTGGCTTAGGTACTCCCATCCTGTGTCCTTAGGCACTGTTCCTTGCTCATTTGTTCTTTGGGGAGCCTTATGAGGCTGGTTCTGTGCTCAGCGGTACATAATGCAACATTTGGTAGCCAGCTGTACATCGGGTGTTTGCCTTTCTCTTGGGATTTGACTCGGGGCTCCGGTGACTGAGGTGTTGAACAGCTGAACACTTACAGCTTAACTAAAATCTCTGGGAGCTGTCCTTGTATTTTCTGTGCGAAGAATCATGTGTAATTATGTACTACAGGAATTAGCAAGTTCAGTCTGTCCAAAGGAGGGTACCTCAAAAATCAGTAATGTGAAGCAAGGGACTTTGAGGTAAAGCATTATGTCCATCTGCAAAATGCAAACAGCTGTGCTCAGAAATGTGCTTAAGACCTCCTTATGCTTGGAAAGCTCAAATGCTACAATGATTGTCTTCTTGAAAGCCTTAAGTGTCTTAAGGCATTGTTTTCAATCTTGTTTTGGAGCAGAAAACATGGGGTAAAAACTGAGAAGTGGAGAGAGCCAAAGGCAGGGGATGGTGTGCTTTGGGGCAGCCCTCAGTGAAGGCAGATTGTAATTGGTGGGGAACTAAATACTACTGCACGCATACAAGGAATCTGTTAAAGGTCTAGGGCCAGGAATGAACAGTTGTCAGCTGGGTTTGAGTTTTCTAACTCTTGTTTTATCTGACCTAGTTTCTAACTGACCTCCTGATACTGATCCAGCTGATTTTCAGGAGCTATGTGTGCATCTAATGCCAGTAACAGTGTGTTTTCACTTCAATTTTAATAAAAGTTGACAAAACTGCGCTAAGGAAAAAATTGTTTTTATTTCTAAACCAATTTCTTACAACTTTACAAAGCTATTAGGCTTCATCAAAACTTTAGCAGAAAGTTGCATCTTATAAGATTTGTCAATATCAGACCACAAAGCAAAATATAGAAGAAATATAAAGACTCTGTCTTTTTCAGTACCAAAGTTGGAGAAATAGGACACTGAATTCTTCTTCTTCTGTTCTACTGGACTATGTATTTGAAAAAAATAAACATGTTAGTTATTGAGAGGGATAAATAAGAGCATCCTTATCTTCAGGTAGTTATCCTGCTGTCCAGGAAATAAGCCCAGAAATAAGATGAATTTGGTTTTGTTGAGTTTTGTGTTGTTGGTTTTTGGGGTTTTGTTTTTTCTTTGTCCACATCCTTTTTTCTTTTTTTTATGACATGAGTAATTTTGGGTGTGGAAGTTGTCTGTAGTATCCAGGCATAACTGCTTCCAATGACAGATTTAGACAGTATACTTGTGTGCATGGTCCTTCGCACATGAGGAGCAATCCTGTCCATTTACATTTCAGGATTTTTTTTGGCTTTATTTTCTGTTTGGTGCTTTTTTTCCCTAAAGAGTAGTTTTCTGAGGGCATCAAACACTTTGTGTTAAGTGGGAAAAATCGGACAGTGCCGCCTGATGACTCTTGTGCCTCACAAGTCTGTGACACAGATCCCTACCCCTCAAGCCATCCAGTCTACCAGTGCTCCACTCTACTTCCTTGTAAAAGTAATTTAAAACAACAATTCTTAAACAGAAATAAAATCATAACAATGTATTTAGGAAAAACAATTAAAGCTCTTTAATAACCAATCTTGGTTTTTTTAGCCTCTGGCTATTGAGATACCTGAATGCAGATCTGCAAATGCTCTTTCACATCACAGTCTTGACTGTGTATATCTGATATCTGAAGTATCTGTTTCATAGCTCTGATTTGCAGTTTGCTAAAGTAAACATAACTTTCTGAAGTTTAAAGATATGACATGCACTTTTCTGTTTCTTTATATTTTAAATGGATTCTTAAAATGTGTTCTGTTTCCAGAGAGAGAGCAGAAGGAGGAAGAGTGATTGTAGAGGTTGATGACAAAGTGGCAAAAGTCAGAAATATAAAGGTATGCTTTTTGTTGTCTTCTCTTTCCTATATAAAAATGCTGATATCCTGATAATTGTCTCTGTTTGCTTGGCTACTGGATAATTCTAATAGAAATGTTAGGGGAGAAGTTTAAACTGGCACAGCCCTAGAATAATTGCAGCAAAAGTGTGGGGAAGGATTGATGTGGTTTGAGGTTAGTTCATGTGTTTGTGGGGGGTAATTGAGAAGGATAGAACAAGTAGTTCTCTTGTCTGCATGTAATATTTATCAAAGCTTCTGTAATCCTATTGCATGTCATCATTCAAAGCTGTAGATAAATTGTTTAGGGTTTTTGCACATCTTACTGTTACTTACATCTAGATAATTTCTTTCTCTGTATCTCTCCTCCTTTCATGTTTCCCCTCAGACTGCAACTGATTTGCATGACATAGAGACAATTGTGTAAAGCTACACTTCAGGCCTTGGTAAAAGACCAAGACCTCTACAGATAAAATGAGTGTAGCCACCATCTTCTTTGGGAGCTCTGGAGCCTGCATGCATTTTTATGTTTAAGTTAGTGCGAATGTTGAGGTTATAACAAAGTTACCAATTAGATCAAAATTGCATGTATACAGTGTTAATTTTGTATCATATTTTGACTCATTACTCTCTTAAGTGTTAATACATTTATATGCTTTATTACCAATCATTTATATGATTCCTTTAATTACAATTATTATTGACTCTTGTGCTAGAAAGGCTTCGCTGATGTTGTTAGTAGCCCAGAAGGTTAAGTTTGGATTGTGCAGTCCAGTGAGAGAAGCATTAGTTTGCAACCATGACAATGCAAAGGGGAAGCTGGGGAAAAGACCTGCTTATTCAATATTCATATATGCAGTGGGAAAATTATTTTCCTCTTATAAATTGGGGGCTCATTTCTGTGATGTAGTTCTCTGTGAAACACAAGGATTTCGGAGAAATATTTAAAGTTTTATAAAGCTTTCTTTCCAATACATAGAATTTATGAAGATTAACTGATTTTTTTCTGTTGCATGTGTCTTGGAGAATCTTAGCTGTAGTAAATGAACCCTTCAGTAAAAATAAAGAGGTTTAACTCTTTGCCATTCCTTTTCCACAAGATGGATCCTAGATAATCTTCCCATTAACTTGGAAACTTGGGGTTTTTTGGACAGCTTCAGAGCGACTTGATCTTCCTGTCTTTTTCTTTTTACTGTCAGGTTGACAGCAGCTGGGACTCAAGAGAAAAAACTGTGGCCTTCAGCTTTGACTACTGCTACTGGTCAGTTGATCCTGAAGATCCAAAGTATGCATCTCAGGAAATGGTGAGTGATGCTTCATGTCCATGTTCCCATCCCATTTTGTCCTTCATAACCACATCTTCAGGAATGGAATTCTACACTGAGACATAGAATACTTGAGATCTCCCTTTCTATTCTGCCCTCATCTTTTACTTATTTTGTTTGTAATACCACAGCACTCAGTCCTTTTGTCTGAAGTAGGGGCAGTAGGAATGCAATATCTTTGTTTGTCAACCAATGCACACTTTTACTTAGATATGTTAAATTTGGTAGAGATCATTAATGGTGATGATCTGAGGACTCTAGCTCAGGAATGAGAATTTTTTTTCAGGAGCAGGTATCAGGATCTAGAGGGAGAAAACTCTGAAAGAAAGTAGAGTGTTGAGATGATTCTTCTGAGATAATTAACAGCTAAGTCATCACATCTTTAATGGTAGAAAATGTTACTTACACTGTATTGTTTGGAGATATTTTCCTTGAGAAAGCATCAGAAATCTCGTAACTGATGGAGACTCCTCCTGTCTTCAGATTCAGGTTTTGTTGATTGATAAAAAAAAGAAGATTGGAGGATTTGATATTAAAATAGGATGTTATTGCAACCCTGTTAATAAACAAGGAATGATTAAATCTACAAATAAGTACAGTGCACAGCAAAGCTATCCACATATTTCATTATATAAGCATATGCATTTTGGCATTAAAATCAGTTTTTACTGCTGTTTTGTCTTCAGAATTATACAAATTTCATTTCTGTCTGTTGTCAGTGCAACAGTTCCTGAAATTTTGTCCTGTATAATTGTGGGGTTTTTTTCACAGAAATTATCATTTAAGATGGAGGTTTTCCTGTAAAATTTGTATTTCTGGTAGTGATGAGCACAGGATTGTTTTTACTTTTGGGAGTCACCTTTGGCAATTACCATAATTGTAGGTGAAATTCTTGACTGTGCTTTATTTCCTTCCTGGTACAGTAGCACGGAAGATGCTTTGTTAAGTTGGGAAATGTATTTAGTGTTTAAAAAATAAAATTGTCTTTCTGAAGTACTTGGCACTGGATAAACTTCTGTTTTGGGAAATAAAAAAACCCCAAATCTTTAAATGTTGGCTGTTTGGGTTCCCCCCCACCCCAATAATATTTTCTTGTTTGTTTTGATTTTGTGTTCATTGTGAGTTTGTCACATAACACAAGTAGAAGCTTCCCTCTTAAAAATGTTGACAATATAGTTGGCTTTCTAGCTGGAATGGTTTAGCAGATGACATGCTGATAAATCCAGCCTGCCAAAACAGTTTTAGGTCTGCTCTGTGAGAGAAATTATCAGAACTGCCAAATGGAAAATACAAATATTGGCTACAAATGTAATTTTTTTTTTCTTGTTGTTATTAAATACAAGTGTGACTGAAAAAGAATGTAAAATGCAATATAAACAGTGCAGCTTCCTTGCTGGGGCTGAGTAGCTATTTCAGATGCTATGGAGCACTTTATGTTAGCATGCAATACAGTTTTATCTGATAAAAACAGTGAGGGGGAAACCTGAACGCCTGGGCCATAGAAAATGGAGAAATGGGCAGTAGTTTTTTTACTTGTGCCTGATGCTGACTGAAAGGACATCCGGGGCTGCTCTGTGTAGCTGCTGGGTTACTGAGCCCTAGACAGATGTCTTACATGAGATAAGAAAAGTCAAAAGACGGACTGGTGTTTTGAAAGGCCTGGAGCCATGAGGGAGTTTCTTGAGCTTTTTGCCTGTCTTTGTGATTGTAGAACCAGTAGCATGTACTTCAAATGTCCTTGAGAAGAGACTGCTGGAGTACTGCAATCTTACCATGCTTTTGGGCATTTTTCTGCCCTCTTAGACTGCATGAACGGATTTATTGTACTAATGCCATGTTTGGAATCATTGCTTCAGTGCTGAGCTGACAACAACGATGTTATCAGCAGCCAAAGGGGGTTCATCCTGTAAAGGCTTTCTTTCATGAGCTGACCTTGGATTGCTTTTCCCTTGAAGATGTCCTGCCAACTGTTATCATATGTGATTGGTGTATTGGTTGAGGATGAAAAGTAGATAAAAGTATCTGTCTTGAGATTCATTTTTGTAGAATGCTGTCTTTTAGTAAACTATCCCCCCCCCTCACCCCAATAGATGGATGTATAAAAATAAGCCCTAACAGTTTCTTTGGTTAAGGACTCTGTGGTAGTGTAACAATAGTGGTAGGACTGCAAATCCTGGTGTTTAAGTAGATTTTAAAGATACAACTCTGTTGCGATGTGTTGTTTTCATCCCTTATGATTTAAATATTATCATTCTAATGGTTTGTTCCAGACCCCCCTATGTATGGTTAAGCTGTACCTTCTCATTGATTTGTCCATCCCTTTGTAAGCCTACCTCTTCCTGCCAAATTTTCCCTATTCCCCCTTCCCATTTGGTTGTCAATCCTCTCTTATACCAACCCCTTAGTCTAGAAATTTCCCTGCCAAATTCCTGTCCTTGGTGCCCCATTGGTCCATGTTCTTCTTCCCCTAGTTTTGTGCCTGTGTAGACTTTCTGCCTTTTCCTCCTCCCCTCAGTCTCCCCAACTGGTTAAGGAGTTGTGCCCTTCCCTGGGATCTCCCCCATATAAATGCCCCTCTACTTCCTGTTCCCTAATCCCTTTCATGGAATAAACCTTTGGAAACCACACTGAAGAGCTCTCCCTCGTTCTTGCCCCTGCCCTTGGCACACTGACACCTTGTGCTCTAGAGCTCCTCTCCCCAAGCAGACTGCACCCCAGATATCCATTTCTGGGGGCAGCCCGCTCCCAATGTGGAGCTCAAACCCACAACCCTGAGGATAAAAGTCTCATGCTCCACCATGCAACTCTGCTTCTCTGAGTGCTTCTTGCAGTTTCTTCAGGTGTCAATATTGTACACTTCAGGTTCCTGTCTCTTGCATTTCAGACATGTGTACATACAATGCATTTTCCCTTTATATTTTGATTAAATACTTCACAGATGCTTTTAAGAGGCTTAAGCCACACATATCTAAGTACTTTCAAATGTTTGGAAGAGGAGTTTGGATTTATTGTTCTGTTTATAAAGACTATTCTTTCTTTGCCACCTGTACTTTATTTGTATTTTCTAAAAGGGGACTGCATGTTGCCCATATTGTATATATTTCCCCATATATTCACGCCAGTATTTTTATTAAAATTAAAAAATAGGGAAAGTATTTTTTATTTTTTCCCTTTAATATGGGAAAAGCAGACCTTAATATACAGTAAACTGAGAAGGAACTGGACCAATGTAGTAAAATCTGTAAATGTTCATGTGACAGATTATATGCTTTTACTTTTAGTTTTTAATAACATTAAAAACACAAATGCTTTTCCCTTCAAAAAGCTGGACCAAAAAGTTTTTTAAAAATCATTAATAATTATTATTATAATTGTTTTTAAGTGTTATTGTACATGTATTTTGAAGGGCTGAATTGTGAATTTTCAAAGTAATTCTTGTATCATTATATATGTATATACATGCTTCCTTGACTGGCATTACAGAAATAATGTAAGCCACCTTCTGTCTCTGAAAAGAGGAAAGTTTGCTAAATTAAAAACAAAATTGACTCTGGCTACTGGAAGAAGAACCCATCACTGCTGGTGTCTGGGACACAGGCTTCTTAGCGGGTGTAACCTGTCGGATGGTGGGTAGCTTTGGAAGATGGCTTCAGGAACCTGTGGATAGTCTATTGTTATTTATGACTGTTCTCTCATTTGTAACATTTGAGGAACTAGACATGAGAGAGAGTTCTGGTTTCTTTGTTTCTCTCCTAACTGTGGTGAAATATGAAGTTATATAGTCTTTCCAATGATCATCCAGTAATTTATAATCTTCATTTAGAAGTCCAGTATAAGTAGTCTGAATTTTTAGAGTTCCTTTAGAAGTTGCATAAATTCTTCACAAAATATAAGATTTTTGAAGTAGGCCAGCTACTTATTTTCCAAATAAGCTGAATTTTGCAATGGGACTGTGGGTTTTAGGGAGCCACTTTGGTGATCCTTGGACCTGTTGCTTTTGTTTTCTCACTGGGGAGTTGAATACTTTGTGTTGATACTGAGCTGTTTTCATGTTCTTGCCCATCTTCACAGATGATCAACTCTACCTTCTTGTTTAAAGGCAATTCTTTTTTTCCTGATTGGATTTGTTGATGTATAAGCAGAGTAAAAAAACCAAGAAATACCATAAGGAAAGTATTATTGGCTGAATCAGCCAGACTTAGCCACCAAAGGAAGATGAAAGGAAACAGATCTGCTAAATCCTTCTAAATAGGGAGAGATGAGCCAGGCACCAGGGTTACAGGCCAGAAAGAAAGAATCCATATTTATTAACAAATAAATATGCATTAAGGACAGAGACACAACACTTGATGTGAGAAGTATAAAGTGAGAAAAAAAATGAAATTCTAAAATATTAGAGGCATTTAAGAGAAAAAGATCATGCGTAGTTTTCTGATCTTAACTCTGCAATTTGTTACATGCATTTTCCATGGCTGTAAAAGACTGAATGATTCTCAAAACATCACTGTCAAGATACAGTTATAGTTTTAAAAAACAGCCCTCCACACCCAGAAATACCAAATTCGAAAGAGAAAGCAAAACAAACAAAAGCTCTCAACAAACCTAACTAAAAACTCACAAACACAATTTATGGGGTTGTTTTTGTTTAATACTTGAGGTGATGTTCCTTTTCCTGCCATTTTTGAGGCAAAGTTTAGATTCTCTCTGTCATGGGTTGACAAAGAATTAGTTCAGTCTCACAGAGGGAAAATGTTGATTATCTGCACCCAGGCTTTACTACTTGCAAACAATGCAGTAGTTTTGTCGTGTCTCCCTGTGTTCTTGTACTAAGGTTTTTTTGGGAAGTGATTTTGATTTAGTATAAGATACTCTTTGTTGAAGAGGGGCATTTTGTGTGATTATTGCTTCCTTCCCACTCCCTTCCTTCCCAGATGTCTTCAGGAATATGTGTGTAATTCAGGATTGTTTTCCAAAGACAATGTTGGAAATCCATCAGTCCTTGGACGTTATATAATTCTGGGCTATTCTTTCCTAGAGGCTCATAACATTTTAATTTTGCAGTATAAAATGCTGTGTGATAATGTTATTTTAATGGATTTAGGGTTATGATTTTTATTCCTGCAGGTAGACTCAGGCTTGCTGGTTCTTTTGGCTGGTTCAATGTGGTAGTTAATTATAAGTGCTATGAGACATTTATAGTTGTCTCAGAAACAAACCTCTAAATTTAAACTTACTCAAATTTTTGTCTGGCATAGAACAGCAGGTTTCACTCTTTTGAGCTTCCCCTGCAAAACCTAAAATATTTCTCCAAGTCATTTTTAGCTCCACTAAACAGAGGAGAATGTTGCAAGACTTAGGTAACTGCTCATTTAAATCCTACTGATAAAAAAATATATTTCAGCTTGGAGAAAAACGTGCTTCAGCAAGCACAGTTAAGCAAAATCATGAGGGTATTTTGCAGAAGAGTAAGAAACACAGGAACACATGCAAGCACTGCCTATTCTTGTAGCTGATTGCTACAGCTTCAGTCCTCAGCTTCCCTCGAGCCCTGCTTCCCATCCGGGCATTGTGCCCTTGGTGCGCTGAGTGACCCACAGGATGTGCCAGCAGGCGTGGACACACAGAGCTGCCACAGATAGCTGGCCTGGGGCAGCCTGCTCCTTTGCACAACAGCAGTATGTTCCATGACTAACAGGCTTTGAGTGCTAGATATTGAAATCCTGAAGAGTGTTTAAGTTCCCAACCAGCACTGATTTTGGTGGGATCCAAAACTCCAACTGGGTTTTCATGAACCGTTTTCTCTAGCTTAGTTTTTTGTACCTTAGTGCAATAGTTTAATGGAGATTATAGTGTTTATAAGGGAAATAGTAATTCAGACTTCTGAATGTTTTCCTCAGGCTTCCTAAAGAATTAAATAAAATATATTCATATTGGTCGAAGAATTTTACTCTTCTAGGCTTGACCTGATAAGCGTGTTGTTTGGATTTGACACAGTATATTTGGTTTATGCCAGTGTGACTATTTCTTCAGTGTGTCTCTGAATATTATCATTTTCAGTAATGCTGTGACTCTCAGTGGCCCTTCTGAGATATATCCATAAAAGCCCTTTACCAAAAAGGCTATGGCCAAACAAAAATATAACTGTCTTTGAGGTAAATCTAACAAACATGAGTCCACAGAAGTTAAATACCTGAGTGTTTACATACAATTGCATATTTTTCCCTGAAGGAATACATTTTATTTTTTTAAGAGAAGTGTCTGCCTATCAAAGAAAAGTATTGTTTTCAAGCTTTTGTTATGGATTTCCCTGTATGTGGAGGTTGTTTTGTGATGTGTCATGTGTGAAGAGTATTATCTTAATAAATCAGGATGGGTTTATGCTAAGAAAGCAATAAGAGTATAAAACTAAATCTCATTGCAAATCTCGTAACTGCTCATAATTTTCAACCTTCTCACCCTGCACCTTCCTATTCTTCAGCACTGGATACTAATGTAAGTGAAAGAATAACAATGAAAATTTTGGGGGGTTTTGGGGGTTTTTTTGTTGCTTATTTGGTTTTTTGGGGGTTTTTTTGTGCACTTCCACTGTGCATTTGAACCACTGAGAGTCCTACAAGTTTTCTCAGTGGGAAAATGGTGAAAGCAATTGTCAAAAGCAAGACATGTTCAATTACAGGTAGTTTTGGTTTTTTTTCTAAACTTTATATAGCAAGTCACACAGGCTCTCTTTGCCTGTTCATTCCACATGTGTAGCTATGAAGAGCTCCTTTCTCTTCAAGCACATTATCTAATTATTTCTGTCTTTTTTTATAAATATATTCATTGGAAAAAATATTCTTTGCTCTGAAGGCAGAAATGGGGATTAATGATGGTTCATGTGATAGAAAACATATGAGCCCTGTGAAGAGGTTTTTATTTTCATTTCTTATTTGTTTAGAAAGTATCCTACATGCTTTACATCAAGTCTGGTTTCACAGCATGGTTGGGTTTTATACTATTTCCAGCAAAGAAAATTAGTTGGGGAAAGGGGTAGACAGGCTTTTATTTAGTTGTTTGTCAGAGCGTAACTGGAAACTGAATAAACAAATAGATGTTTGGGATGCAAGGTTTCCAATAGGGCACTAGGATTTGGTTGTTGTTTTTTTCTGTTTTTGGGGGTTTTTTTTGTTTTGTTTTTTTTTTTTTCCCAAGGGATTTGTGTATTTGTTCTACATGTTAACTACAAAAGCTTAGAAAAGTTACACAACAGTATTGTTTGGAAGGAAAATATTGCAACATACTTTCCAACTCTTCATCAAACTAAGTCACTGTATTCCTTTTTTTTTGTTTTGTTTGTGGTTTTTTTGTTGTTGTTGTTTTTTTTTGTTTTTTGTTTTTTGTAAGTGCAAACAAAGTCATGCGCTGAAGAACCATACCTGGGAGACTGTTCCTCTCTAAGCTGAATTTGTGACACTTCCGTGCCTCTCTACATTCTCTGCAAGATTCAAGTTTTAAATTGTCTTTTAAATTATCCGGACAAAATCAAAATCTGTTATCTGTCATGTGAGCCTAATTATAAAAAACATAACACAGTGAACTTTGAATTTAAATATCTTGAAAAAGTCTTCAGGTCTTTTTTCCTCTGTCTTCTCCCCCTCCTTGTCTTGTAAAGGAAGGGAGAAAGAGAAGGCAGCAGCAGCTGTGGGTGTAAATGGCATTTTCGCACGAAATATTTGAAAAGCAGTAAGCATTCCATCCACAAGATTTTTTTTTTCTCCAATCCAGAGCTAGACAGCAGTGAAAAGGAGAGTGTGTTACAAGAAAAAGGCTTTTTGTGCAATAACTGGATCAGTATACAGTGCATTATGATGGAAGGAGGGAAGCCACCATGAGTGGCTTTTACAGATCTTCTGCCAGCAGCACAGCTGCTGTATCAGTTTGTGATCAAATAAAGTCATTCTTTCTGACTGTACCAAGACTTCTTCGCTGAAAACTTCTCTGGGAACTGTTGTGAATAATTGGGAATTTAAAAGCAGACTTTTTGGAAGACAAAAAGAATCAAGGTGATTTTCAATTTATTGAGAGAATTGAATTAATTGATAGAAATAGTTGTACAGTTGTGTACATTCATAGGCAACTACGGCCTAATGCAGATACATTTCAAATATGAAGTCTAAACAGGGGCACACAAGAAAGGATTAAGCTGAAGTGAGGCAGTAAACTGTTTACCAAAGAATGAAATGAGACATTTTCTGACTGTTCAGTCTACTGATGCTCATGCTCGATGATAGTTTCCCTGCTAGGCACTGACTGTTGCTTACAAGATACACAGAGCACATTCTTAACACTAGGCGCTCATTATAACCCTCTAAATAATATCAAAAGGATCTGTAAGTGCCTTCAGCAACTTAAAAAAAGGATCAAGTTCTTTGGGTTGTCAGGTGTGGTGCATGTTTACAGTGAACGTGCACATTTGCACTCTGAGTTACTTCTACAAATCTTGTGGTTCTTGCATGTCTTACAAGTAAAACCAAGAACCTGTATAATGATCTGCAAACTTTCTGAAGTCACCTGCAAGATATCCTTATTTGGATGGATGATTTTTTTTTTTAATTAACTGTGGTTAAGATGTGAGATAGAGATGTTTTTAAGAAAAAAAATCTTTTATATAGGTAAGCTGTATGTGGATGCTGATTGCTCTTTCTTACTTGCAGATGGACATTCACAGAGGAATTTTCTCTATGTAATCACACCACAGTTTTTCCTCCATGCTCATAAAATAGTGGCAATTTTTTCCCTTGTTTTAATCTAATATAAAGACTATTCCATACTCAGTTTTGTAAATGGATTCCCTTGTTCATCTGTAAGAATTTCCACAGCATGGCTGCTCACAGAAGGGAAGGTACATATTCACAGTATTTCCAAGGTTGCAGATTGATCCAAGGTTAGTCTTTAACTAAGGGTTTTTTCTCCAATTTTATCAATGCTATGTGAATAACTTTGATTAGGCTTGTCTTTTGGGAAGTGAAATTTCTGAAAAATTAGTCTGAACTTCTGCTAAATCTCCAGGATCATGTAGGTCTGTGAGTTCTATAGTCAGTTGGATGTTGATGGACTTTTGCTGGGAGATTGGGCTAGATTTGGAGATTTTATTCTCTTTTGCAGGCTTCATTTTCTTTTAGCGAGAAGCTTGCTTATGAAAGATTTTGTTTAGCAGGACTGTCCTAGCTTTGCATAGTGAGATATGTTTATTGCAACAGCTGTGATCAAATTCCTCGTAGCCAGTTTGTTTATCTCTGAAAATGAGCCATGTTTCTGGCATGTTGGAGGCATGAGATTGGACTTGCACACAGAAGAAGCTGAAGTCTGATAAACCTAAACAATATGCACGTGTCCAGTCTCACTGTTTATTAAAGTGTTTGGTATGATCAGCAGTTGTTCCTTTATATTACAGCAAAAAGCAACCCTTCCCTGTCTTGTACATTCATGCTCCCTTTATTTATATTCAGTAGTAGCTGACTGTTATATTTTTCTGTTAACTAAGATGATATTCCTCAGGGAGATGTGTGTGGCCTTGAACACAAACTGAATGAATCATTATTTTGGCTGTATTTGAACACCTGCATGTTGACTCCCTATTCAGCTTTGTTTTTAATCAACAAAAAAGCCTACTCTTGAGACCTTGTATGTGAAAAGCAAAATTAACATCTCCATTCAGTTGTGGCTTTTCTGACAAAGTGGTTTCTGATGGCAGTTTGTTTATGTTACATAAGACAGAGTGAATAAAATTAATTCGGTCTAGGAATGCTTACAAGCAGCCTCAGCACATCAAAATCAAAATTCTGGGTGTCAGTTTAGGTTTCCTTACCCTCAGATGTACACACCTGTCTGGATAAGTTCTCACTCTTTAAGACTTCAGTGTTCCAAGGTTAGGACATTCTTGTCTGAAAGGAGAGGAGAGTATGTTCTGTATTTATATTCACAAATGTATTTTGAGAGATGTCTTACCAGACTACATCACTGTCACATTAAATAGTTGATTAATAAGTTTTGGTGTGTACCATTTCAATCAGTCCTTGCTGGATAGGTCTTATTCCTGAGATGCTGAATGACAACAAATCTTTCCTCAATAGATTTGGGGATTTTTGTGTGTGCCTGTAAGGATTGATTGCTTTCAAATTACACTTAATAATGTTAAAATAGATCTCAGCTTCTGTTCTACTGTTATTGCAAGTGTTTTCCATTTTCAGCCATCCCTTTTCTGCACACACATATGTGCTTAAGAGTGTGTACATGGATTGCATTATCAATAATTAGTGCTTTTATGGTATTGTTGGTAGGTTTTCTTATGAAGAGTCGTCTCTCTAAAGAGTATGAATTTTCAATTCATATTCAGAAAATTAGCAACTGTTTTGATTTTTATGAGAGGAGAATAAGATAATTTAAAGCCTGGCTTCAGGTAGCTTTTATATTTTTAACTTAAGTTCAACAGAAACTCAAAAGAACTGTCAATGTCTTGAAGATTTAGTCTGAAGTCATAAAGATTTTTGAAGTATTGCAGACACTTGCTTTCAGCTATTCATGTCCTCCTTTACATAATTTCTGTGCATTTCACTCTCCACAGTACAACACAATGCTTTTATTGTCTCACTTCCTACTGCATGTCATTTGCATAAATTTGTTGCTTATTACAATATATGGAATGTAACTTTTTTCTATTCCATTTATTATGAATGCAAGAGGCTTTCTGCAAGTGAATTTCACTGGCATGTTGAGTTGAAAGAGGAACCAGAGGAGATTAGAAGATCATCTTTTGCTGTTCATTTCATCAGCTAAGAGTTGATTTTTCTTTTTTATTTTTTTTCGCCCTTAAAGCAAACTGTACCTGTACAGGCCCTACTTGAGGCCAGGGAATATTCCATGAGCACTGCAGCTTGGTCATCCATAGTGCTAAACTGTTAGAGTGGTTCCTGGTGCTGTTTGGCCTGGGGTAGCTGGTTCTTCTTGCAATGATTTGTGGGCACAGCCCAGGATCTGGCTGGGACCAGGACCACTCCTGACTAGCAGTTTTCATGAGGCCACCCTGCCTGGGAGGCTGAGTGCTTGATAGTCTGGACATGGGCTGCTCTGTGCCATGTGAGCTGGGCAGGGTTAAATTGCTCCTGCTGGGAGCTGGCTGAGGAGTTGTGGCTTGTGAGTTAGGGGTGGAGAGTTAATTAGGGGGGCTGAAGTTTGTCAAATGCAGTTTGGCACCTTTTTCATAGCTATGCTTCATACAGAGTATCAAGAAGTCTTTTTTTATTATTTTTATTTTTTCTAATATATGTGGTCTACAAGATAACTAGCAGCATGCACATTGTAATGTTTTTCTGGGACTTACACAGTTAGGAAAGAATCTCAGTCTGCCTTTCTTGCAGTCAAACTCTTGTTAACAGAATTATTTCTAAAAATGAAGAAAACTACTTGAGGCAAGAAATTATTTGATAACAGAAAGAGAGGAAACAATCTTACACATAGAATAATATTGTAAAAGTATGCTTTTAAAAATCCTTTTCAATTCAGGCTTTGACTTTTTCAAAGTGATTGAGGGACTAATATAAAAAGAAAGTGTTAGAAGAGAAATGCTTTAAATTGTGCAGTGCACTGTGCTACTTAGGCCTGTCTGGGCAGCTGTGATCAGAGCAGGGACTCATTTTTGAAGAATTTGCAGATGCTATGGCCTTCTCTTGCTGTGAGAGCAGAGTATACAGATCTTGCACATAAGAAACACCCAATGCTTCTGCTGAAGTCATTACGCTGAAAAGAGAGCAGCCTGCACTCAATTCCCAGGGAGATGGATGGTCATCTCAAACAGCACAGCTGTTTGGAAATCACCTAGGAACTTCAACATGAGGTTATTTGTATTCAATAGTCTTTTGAAACTGAAATAATATTCCCTAGTATCTGAATTTCTAGCTGAATCAGTGATGTGATAGTTCTCTGCCTGAAAGTGAAAACAGTGCAAGTAGAAATATAGATTAATAGGTTGGCATATTTGAAAACATCCTGAAGTTTTATATGAATCAGTCTTGTTCTGAATCAGTTATTATAATAAAACACTTGTATTAAGAAAGGGTTGAGACATGTATTTTAAATTTATTGATTTAGCATATACTCAATACAATAAACTTACTTTGGGATAGAACTGATAATTAAGTTGCAGCCATAAGTGACAAAATTTATACCTCATTATTGACTATTGTACCAATAAGCTGAAAGGAATATGTAGAAGGGTGGCTAGTTGCTTAAATCCTGTAAATACATTAATGTCCTGCATTTCAATCCTTTGTAAATATGTTTTCTGATCATCTAGCTATCTGCCTCTGCTAATTTCTTGCTCATTTCTTGCCCATTTTAGTGTGCTGCATAGCATAAAATCTTTATTTTTAAAGGAATAAAATTTAGTGCAACTTCAAGAGCTTTCAAAGCTGATTAAATTTCCTCATTCTATCTCATTTTTCTGTATCACAACCTTTCGTGAAGTTTATTACTTGGGGAAAAAAATATTTTGGTTTTCCTAGATGATCAAATATGTTCCTCTGAATAGTTTTGAAGTGCTTTTTTTTCAAACCTGGGAAACATCATGTCTGAGAGGGCAATTCCAGTATTTTCTTCACAGGCAGTGCCTTGCTCTAATACAATGATTTTTTTTTTTAAATTTTTTTTTTTTTTTTGACAGCTTGCCAAAGGGTCTTTGTTCATCTTGGTAATACCAACGATTTGGTTATTACCAGGCTTGTAATAATACACAAAATATGTGACCTTAATTGGGACATGGAGATTGCCTGGTTCTGATAACTGGGGGTTTTTTTACTGATTTTTAGAAGATCTACATGTTTTAATTTTTGAAAATATGTGGTGTTATCTTTTGCTCTATGGGAGTATTGGGATGGTAGGGTTCTTCTATATTTTACACACACTTTTTAGAAGTTTTATAGATGACGTGACCCATCATGCTTTTTCCTTTATGATAATTAAAGTATAGTATGAACTATTGAGCCATCTTCATAGCATGCCTTGCCCACTTTTGAGGCTGGTGTGGTAAGAAGTGAATGGGGAAGAGAGGGAGAGTGTAATGCATAATATAATAGTTCTGTCCAGCCTGAGTAATTTCTGTCCCTAGGAAAACTGAAATAAAAGATACTCTGCACCTTTTTTTAAATGCAACATTTCTAGTTAGGTGAGCTGCTCATGACCACTTTGGCTGTTAATATGCAGTCCTTGTAAATTGTTAGTGAACAGAGCCCCAGAGACCTTGCAAAAGAGCAGAAATAACCATTTACTGAACCACTAGCCCTGTCAAGCTTCATTTTTAATATATTGTTGAGAATAGGATGTCAAAACCTCTCTCTATGAACTCATTAGTCACCTTAAATTACCTCCTGTTGTTTGGATTCTCCTGGAAACTGCTAAAAACCTTACAAACTTAGAAAAGAACTTGTTTTTTGTTTTGTTATTTTTTTTTTCCAGATGATTTTACACAGCTCCAAACCATTTTTTACTTGATTTATTTTTCGAGTTGTGGGACATACCATGGAAAACATACTCCTTTTTTCCACATTGAAAGAAATCAAACACAAATCTTTAATATTGCAATAATTTTTAAAGAGCTGAATCACAGTCAAGAAACTTGCTTTTGGGGATTTGACTGGTGATTCTAGAGCTTCTCAATGTCCATTGAAGTCGTATCTGAATTTGTAAAAGTGTATAGGTTCTTCCTTCACATCCTTTTTGTGGACATCAGCTACATTTGTAGTTCAGACCAGTCAATAGGTA
>VWZN01002895.1:3697-13894 GCA_013396955.1 Regulus satrapa
CTGAATAAAGAAATAGGATTTCCCAGAAAAGCCAAATTTTGCATATATTGCTTGCTAGATTATTTATCACACTCCTAAAGGAATACTTGGATGATCAGTTTGTCTTTTTTTATAGTATATTAGTTGTTTTTTCAGTTACTCTTAAGCTAAGTTCAGGATTGAAACCCACTCTTATTCATCAACTATTTGCAGAAAGAAAAGAAAGTAGTTGGGGTTTTTATTCTGAAAAAGCTCTTGACCTTATTATCTCTTTATCCACAGCTTGTTTTCTCTAATTTTAAAACATCCTCTTATTTGGTACTGAAAGTGTATGATTATTTTTTTATTAGTGTAAATGTATGTAGCAATAATTTTATGGTCTATTTTCAAAAAATGCGCTTTCTGCTCTCTTACTTTTGTTTCTGAAGTTCTAATTACTGCTATTTTTGTCCTTCTAAAATTTAGCAGGAAAGGCAATGTGTTGTTCCTAGACTTGAAGATGTTTCTTAGTTTTATGTGCAGCTCCATTTTCTGTTTCTGAATGATACCTCTGAACATGATGTGCAGCTCCATTTTCTGTTTCTGAATGATACATCTGAACATGACCTGCAGTCAGCAATTAATGCATTAAGCAGTGGTCTACAAGATGTTATTCATAACTTTTTTTGACTTTTACAATTTTATGAATTCCATTGTCTCTATCATCTTGCATCTTGCAAGCACTAAACTAGGAAGTAAACTTCAGGCACTTACTGTGTTATGTTTTCAACCTTGAATCCTTTCAAATGGCTCATTTCTGAATTGATTTGCAAGATAATATTTGTCTTCTGTCCTTTAGTAATAGAGTTTGCTGTAGGAAATGACACTTTATTCCCTCTCCACTGGTTTTAAGCACAGCAATTCCATTTTCTTGTTATAGTATCTATAGTTTGTTATCAACAACATAAATCAAATAATTTCCTACTTATATCTGTGTGTACACCATAAAATTTTCTCCATTACAACTCTGATACATAGCTTAGCTGGTCATATAGAATAAGACTAGGAAGCAGTTTCAGTGTAATGCACTCAGTGTCTACAAAAACCCCAAGCAATCAAATAAATATGAGATAAATCTAAGAATAGATAGACCATTCCCAATGTTATTTCCACAGCAGCTTTGAAAAAGTTTGTTTATATAAGTTGATGTGAAATTTCCTACATTGATCTAATGTCTAGATTGTTTATTTACTGTCAGTCATTTAAAAGGGGAAATTATTAAAATTTATATTATTAAAATGGAACAGCTTATCCTCAGCATAAATGTAAAGTAAAAGTGAGTTTGCTGACATGCACAGTAATGTAAGCAGAGCAAAAAGACTTGCTACTACCTTACTGTGAACTTCCCTAAAATTCGTCTTTAAGAGTAGAACAGAGACAGGTGAAGTCTTTGAGTGCCTGGCTGCTACAATTCTCCTCACAGGATCTAGAAGATGTGAAATATGAAAGGTTCTTCTCATTGTACATATTCCACTGATTCCCCAGTCTGCGACTCCCATGTCTTTTATTGAAGAATAATGACATTTTTAATGAAAAAGATTGGAGTGTACATGGAGACAGAAATTAATCTATGTTCTTGCACCCTCATCTTATGTCTTAAGTTTTTGGTTTTTTTTAAATTCTCTTCATTCTCACTCTCTTACCAGGCTGAAGCTGAAAAAAGAGAAAATCCTTAAACTCTTCTTTTATATGAGAAACAAGTATAAGCTATGTCTTTTTTGAAAAGGCTTTCTCTTTTGAAGCTACAGGCTTCCTAAAGTACCCCAGGAATTAATTCCTCTCTCTGAATTTCGTTCAAAACTGGCAAAAAAAGGGAAGACAACAGTTCTGGTTTTTGTCAGAGTAAAATTAATTTTTGTCACAGTAGCTAACACAGGGCTAAGTTTTGTATGTGTGCTGAGAACAGCATTGAAAACACAAAGATGTTTTTGTTAATGCTGAGCAGCACCTGCACAGTACTTTCAGCTCCTCACATGACCCCACTAGCAAGGAGGCTGGGAGTGCTCAAAGAGTTGTGAGGTGGCACAGATGGGAGAGCTGACCCTAACCTGCCAAAGGGATATTCCAGACCATATGGCATCATGGTCTTTAATAAACTAGGGGGATGGTTGGCTGGGAGCTGCTGCTCAGGAGCTGCCTGGGCATCACTTGTCTTTCGCATTTTTTAATCTTTCTCTCTCTCTCTTATTTTCCTTTTCATCACAATATTTTAAATTATATTAATTTTTGCTATTTTATTTTCTCCTACTTCAATTAAAAATTGTTCTTTCCTCAATCCACATATTCTCTCACTTTTATCCTTCCAATACTCTTCCCCACATGCTGCTGAAGGGGAGCAAATGAGCAGCTATGTGGTGCTTAGTTGCCAACTGGCATTAAACAATGACATGAAGAGTTTGAACAGACAAGGAAAATCTATATAAAATTTAACAGGGGTTAGTTGTATATATTAAGAATGAAAAAAATAATGATCAACAGATTTCAACAATATGCGTAGAATTTTCAGATTTAGACAGAATATAGACTAAACTGTAGAAAATCACAGGACCAGTTTTTTATTCTTATCTCCTCTGTTTCTGTACTGCTTTTATCTTTCCTCTTAAGAGCATGTGAGAAATATACATATGAACTATGAAATAATTTAAATGTTTGTTTTCTTGCTTTGTTTTTGAAGTATTTATTATTGTCTGACTTGATTTATAGATGGCTTTATGAACATATAAACATAAATATTCATTTATACAGGATATTTTATTTTGACCACACATAAAATTTTTTAAGCCACTGCAATACCTGAAAAAACTCATTTTATGTGTAGAATTAATTTGTCCACTCCTTAATAAAGATTGCAGTCATAAGTTATGAGGTTAGTCACACCAACAGAAGTGGCTATTATGTTAAATTATTCAATGAGTGATAAAATACATTTAGCCACATCCATTTCTTCCATCAAGAAAATAGTATCTAGCCATTACCCTGATGTCTCTTAAGAAACAGATGCTTTTATACATTCAAAACATGAATTATGTGGACAGATTTCAGTATGTTTATGTAAATAAAATTAACATTTAGAAAATAAGCAGGAAAGAAAAAGAGAGTACAGCATTTTTATAAGAATTAAGAATTTTTAACAGCAAATTTAATACTTAGTCTCTTCTCTACAAACCAGCAACAATTTTATAAATATTGATTTCTATTTAAGATCCTTCAGTTAGCAACTGATGAAAATAAAGAAACTGATGGTGTTTCTAAGAACAGCTGCTTATATAGTTCACAAAATGTTACCTTTCTCTTTTTCTGCTGCATATAGTGCATTCTATTAAAGAAAAATATTTTGGTGCTTAAAGATATGAAACTGGTTAGATTATCTTAGCTATGGTTGCCACATGAAAGCTAAGAATATGTAATCATAAAATCATAGAATGGCTTGAATTGGAAGGGACCTTAAAGATCATCCAATTCCAAGTCCCTTGCCGGGGCAGGTACACCTTTCACTAGATCAAGGTTCTCAGAGCTCCATCCAAACTGGCCTTGGACACTGGCAGGAATGGGGCAGCCACAGACTCTCTGGGCAATCTGTAGCAGTGAATCACCATGTTCATAGTAAATAAATTCTTCCAATATCTAATCTGAATTTACTCTTTCATTTTAAAGCCATTCCCCCTTGTCCTACCACCAAATTCTCTTGTAAAACATCTCCACCTTCCTTCAGGAGGATTCAAGATGAAACAGAGGGAGTGTCATTCTTCAATTAACAGGATTTGTGAATATATCAAAGTCCTCAGAACTTTAAAAAACTGAGAAGTATGCAATTGTGCATATAATAACAATAATAAACAACCAAGGATTTCTAATACACCGGTCCTTTTTTTACTTCTTATCATAGAATCAAAGAATATCCTGGATTTGAAGGGTTCCACAGGGATCGCTGAGCCCAACTTCTGGCCTGACACACAAGGACTTCTTATCCCTCTACTTTTCCACATAGATTTCTCTCAATTCCTGGTTGCTTCCCACTCTCCCTGCCTCTGCTTCCTCACCTAAGCATTATAAAAGTGTAAAGATACCCCAGCCTAGAAGGGTGTGGTGGTGCACATATCTAATGATCCTGGGTTTTTCTGTATCCCCTCCCTGAAAATGTGAGGTGCCCTTCCCCTCCCCTCCTTGGCCCTGGAATTGGTTGGTGTGATGTGTCTCCCCGCCCCTCTCCCGAGGTGTGAAATTCCCAGGAAACCCTTTTCCCGGGTTCCTTTTCCTCCCAGATTTCAGCCTGGAATAAACATCTACTTATCCCGGAGGGAAAGCAACCCCTTTGGTCTTTTATCTTCGGTCGTGAAGGACTCCCTTTTTCCCTCCCATCCACCATAGCTAGCCGGACAGTTTGGGGGGGACAAAGGCGAGTTACTTCAGAAGGTGATCTGGAGAGCCTCCCCTGCTGACTCAGGGTCACAGTTATCCCTTCAGGCTCATGGGGATAAGAGTCTCCAGGAACAACTCTGGGAGGGCCAGACCAGCAGTTTGTATTTCTGACAGGGCTGTTCCTATCCCACCTATCATTTCTCCCCTGTGCTCCTTTATATTGGTATTGGTAGAAATAAATGTTTAATTACATAAAGTAGTGGTCACCAATACATATAAAAGTTGCTTTGTTTCATTGTTTAAAGTTTGATGGAAAGTTTTCAGAGGTAATGGTAGTACAATGTTCTTTTCAGTCAAGTAATTACTGGGAGGTTTTCTTGCTTAGACCAAAATTTAGCTTTCTTTATGTGTCTCCTTGATTTCCTCCTTTGCCAAGCAGACAACAATCTCTTAGAGAAGAATCAAGCTGAACAGTAGAAGGTCTCTTCTCACTGGTTAGGTAAAGGACCTGAGTATAACAATAGAATAAATAAGTAATCTACAGCTTTTAAAAGCGCAATTTCAACAGGCAAGAAATATACATATTTTTAAAATCTAGAAGGGTATTGTTAGCTTACCCACCTTAATTGCAGCAGAGGAATGACTGTAATTAGGTGAAATAGTGTAGCCTAGAGGGGAAGCCTCAGGAAGAACAGCTGAGGTCACTTACCTTGTTTAGCCTGCAGGAGACTGAAGGGAAAACTCATTGGGGGCTCCAACTTCCTCATGAGAGGAAGACGAGGGAAGACACTGATCTCTTTCCTGACCCATGACAGGACTCAAGGAAGCAGCGTGCACCTGAGTCAGGTAAGGTTAAGCTAGATATTAGGAAAAGGCTCTTCATCCAGAGGGTGCTTGGGCACTGGAATAGGCTCCCCAGGCAAGTAGTCACAGCACCATCCTGACAGTTCAAGAAGTATTTGGAAAATGTTCTCAGGTACATAGTGTGATTCTTGGGTTAGTCCTATGCAGGGCCAGAACTTAGATGATTCTAGTGGGTCCCTTCCAACTTAGGATATTCTATGATTCTATGATAACTATGATTTCAACACTGAGAATGAAATTTGTAAGAGATCCTTTCCTGACTTCTGAAATACTTTTAAAATTCTGTTTAGTGAAATCTAGTCCTAAAGATAGGATAGTGTACTAAAGATAGTCTAGTGTACCAAATTACCTGAATAAGCAAAAAAAAAAAAAAAACAAAAAAAAAACCAATACCAAAGCACAGACTGGCACACAGGCAAAGCCATATTCTCAGGCACCAGATGCTCTTACTGCATGAGTCATTGTCATTAAAATGAAAAGCACATGCTCCTTGCTTGTGACATTTAATCACTTATGCCAGGTTTCTGATAACAAGCTATTTCCAGGCAGTGGCTCCAGCTGTGTTACTTCATTTCTATGCATGGGCTGAATACATGAACTCAGACTCTAAACAGGAGCCAATGTATATATGTGCTGTACTCTGCTTTGTTTAGGATTTACCCTGGTAAGTCTAGTTTCTGACACAGAACAGATATATTCTAGTGTTATTTTTCTTTGTAGATTTTTTTTTTTTTTACCTTTTTTTCGGGGGTGGGTTTTTTTGGGTTTTCGGGGGTTTTTTTATACTTGACTATATAATTACTGAACAAATGCATTAATTTCACATAAAGGAACATTTAATAGAAAATATTTTTTATTCATGTAAGAGATCCGACAGGAATAAAAAAATCTACAACCAATTATGTTATGCAGATATATGAAATAAATGTAACAAAAATCCCCCAATCTCAATGCCAGCTAGTTTACTAATACTGACAGAAAAAATGCACATTTTTGGTTTTCTCAAATCTTTATATTGCTATTTCCATCATTGTTAATTAATTTGACTCCCCATATTTTGTTGTTCAGTTGATCAACACATTTTACTGTATTTTAAAATAAGGCAACTGGAGACCAAACTGAATGGAAGAACTGATCTATATCTTATAAATCACAATTTCCTAAGCAAATAGCTAAGTGAGCATCTAGTAATATTCAGATTAATAAAAAAAAATCAAAGGGAATTTTTAGAACAAAACAGGAAAATAAAAGCAGGATTGAAACCTAAGCCATCCAAAATTAACGTTGGTGTCTGTAACTTTCTTGTTTATGGAATTCTCAAAGGTTTATTTCTCAATCTCAAAGATTTCAACTTTTATTACAATTAAGACACTAATTATCTTGCCTTTTAAAACATTTTCATTGCTATAAATTGCAGGTGTTATAGTGAGAATTGTACTAAAATAGAAAATTCCAATCAGTTACATATTTCAGTGACCAAATCAGCAATAACAACAACAAAATAGTTCAATGGCTAGTGTCATCAGTAACAATTTTGACAATTTTCCTAAAAGAAATGATGAGTTTTTCCCATCCGTATCTAAACCCACATGGTGTCTCTCATTGTCCTCTTCTTAAATGGGATGGAAAGAGAAGTAAAGCAAAACCTGAAAAATCATGGGTCAACACAGATGCAGTTTAGAAAGTGAAGGATAGAGGAAAATAACAGGTGATACAAAGGTGATCATTCACCACCTTTCACAAGTGGGTTGATGTCCAGCCACCTCGGAGGACTCTGCCACTGCTTTTTAAACTACTACTAGTGGCCAATTTTGGGTCAGCTGTCCCATCCATGTTCCCCTCTAATTTATTGGCCACTTTCACACTAGTTCTGGAGCAGGATAAAGCCAAACTTAAAAATAAATGAAACCCCACAAAAAGCACCAAAANAAAAAAAAAAACCCCCAAAAAAAACCAAAAAAAAAAAAAAAAAAAAAAAAAAAAAAAAAAAAAAAGAAGAAGTAAATTGCATAGCCTTTATCTGTTCTAAGCATTATTTAGCAATATTCAAAACACCAGAGTCTTACCCACACTTTTGGCCAGCCCAAAATACAACATCATATGGGCTGCTATGAAGAAAGCTTTCTTCATTCGAATCACAGCCAGTACAAGTGATCAAGTGATTTGCTTCCCAATGAAACCATAACCTGGTTTTGATGATCAATACATGGTTTCTCAAACAGATTTTTTTTTTTTCTCCTTGCTACAAGCAAAATGGCAAACACCAGTTTCTCCCATACAGCAAGAATGAACTGCTTTAGTTGGACTGCAGGATGCTGCAGTACACCATGGAAACACATCAATTGCTAATTGAATTAAAAAGTTTAGTCTTCTCCAAATTCTCTCATGTCTGTTGTCAGCAACAGAAGATGACAAAAGATGTTACATTTTTGGGCATGGCAGTGAGAAATAATAAAGTGGATGATAATCAGATGCTTACCTAGTTCTTAAGCATTTCAAAAACAGCAGTTAAAATCACTGAGACATATGAAATTTGTAGAATATTTTTAAATTCAGAAAATACGTCACATCAAACTGCAGACTGTATAAAATGAAAAAAGTGTCAGTGGGCTGTTAGACAGAGATATATGTCGTGGTCTTCCTTGATATGAATCAAAGTTTCCTCCCTAGCCCAAAACTCCAGCAGATACATCCGCTTATTCTCAGAACTATCATTCTCAGGCTTTAGCTTTCAGAATTGTGTCATTCAGATCTTGCTACTATAACTGCTAATGGAGATGAGACTCTTGCAGGAGGATAGTGTTTCTCAGCATGACTGAGACAGGATGGTACCCTCATAGGTACTCTGTGACGGCATGTTAGGAGTATGTTTGAAAGAAAAGCCATAGAGGCAGCACTGAGGAACAATAGGTAGTCCCGACAGATCTGATATTTCACAAGAGCATGAAGACTTAGCTTCACTGAAAAGATCAATATGACTGACTAGGAAAAGCAGAAGTGAAGACTTGAAGGTAATCTACAGTAAACAGTTGCAGCAAATACCACAATTCTCAGAAATAAGACTATTTTACTCAACAGTGTTTAGCTTCTGAGGTTGTTGGCCATTCAAAATAGACTCGCAAAAAAAGCAAAGCAAACCAAAACACTAAAAAACTCATATACAAAAACTTTATCTGTTCCTTCTTTAACTGAGCACCCCATACAATTCAGTTAAGTGAAAAACAAAAAAGTCTTTCATTTTTTTGTTTTAATTGTTAACTTTGCATTATGCCTGATTTTATTGTTAATTAGATTATAGAAAATAAACTGGATCCTCAGAAAGAACAGAGTTATTAATGCTCTCTCTGTATATGAGCCATGTTTCCTGCTAATTTTGCTTCTGACATCCAAGAATTTATTTAAAGGTTGATATTGATTTAATAGTTTACATTAAATTTCTAGAGTTAAAATATTTTGAATTTGACTGTCACATGGTAATCAAATTCTACTTGTTTATCTAAGTAATATATTTTAAGAAATAATAAATGTTTTTTTCCTGTATTAAAATTATGACATATTTTCAAATATTAAAACAAGTACAACCAAAAAAAAAGTAAGAATTCCTGGAGTTCTACTGTCATTTGCTATTCATCTTCCTTCACAGGAAGAAGCTACTCACCCCTTTTGCCAACCAAGTTAACCTCTTCTTCTGCTGTTTCTTCTTGACTCCAAGAGAGTTGTAGCTGTGGCTTGAGATTCTGGTTTAACCACAGTGTTTATTTGTATCCAGAGACCCTCTTGTCCTGTTTAGGGTGCAGAACACAGGCTCTGTAGGTGTAGCTTATGTTCTAACAGTGCTAGAATTTCGGTCTCTTTGGTGTGGGTAAGGCATCCTTTCTTCATATGGTTTGCCACTTCAACAGATTAACACACAGCTTTTCCATAAAGCCCCAGACCACTGGAGGGGAAAAACACTATAATAATCTCTCAAAATTCCTCTTCACACCTTTTTGCCCTGCTCTGTCTAGGGCACATTCCTGTGTAGTTTTAAAAAGTGGTTGGCTAAACACAAAAAACAATTCATACCACATATAAATAGAACACTCGAATACAAGCATTCTGGTTACCCAGGAAAATTAATAAACTGAAGGGTCATTGCAGCAAGGCAGGAAACATATATCCCAGAGAAGGAGAAGGGAGAGGTACCATTTTTATATTCCCCCATTAATTGAGTTCTGGAGGGAAAGAGGAGAAAAAACTTAGAGTTAAATCTCCACGGTTTCCATCCTGGAGTACTGAGAGGCAGCAATGCATGGCCCAAACAGCAGATTATCCAAAAGGCCAAGTGTTTCTACCACAGTACTGGAAGGCAAAATAATAAAACCCCAGAACAAACAGAAAAAGCTGAATGCAAGTTGGAGTTCAAAGTACAGCAAGCAAGGGAGAGCCCCACAGAGCAGATGAAGGAGCAAAGGAAACAGTATCAAAAGCTATCAAGTCAGCATTGTGACAAGCAATAGCAAGCAGGTACCTGCCGACTACCTGCTAAACTGTTACAGCAACTATGAATGAGGACTTGCAAATCCAATCAAATCTGCAATTATCTGAAAAATCCCGAGATCCAGGTTGGCTTCTAAACAGGACTGTGATGGCTTGACCCCAGGGAAAAAACTGAGCATTCACACAGACACTCACTCCTTGTCCTCCCAAGCAAGATGGGGGAGTGAAGCAGAAGAAAAAACCTTAAATTTCACTGTCAGACATAAAGAACATTTGGTACATGAGGGAAAAGAAGGAAAAAAAGAAAAAAACAACCAAAAAAACCCCCCAAAAAACCAAACTAAAAAATCCCTAAAAACCAAAAATCAAAATGAAAACAAAGCTAAAATGAGGGCAAAACAACAATCTTTAAAAGCAAGCAATTTAAATGACCTCCCCAAAAGGAGGTCAATGTCCAGACAGTCTCTGAGCAACAGC
>VWZN01002908.1:0-10155 GCA_013396955.1 Regulus satrapa
TCCTTCTTTTTTCCTTCTTTTTTCCTGCAAATATATTCAAACTAGTAATATATCAGAAACAGGCAAAAATATGGTTTGTAAGCCAACTGACATGCAACTGAACTAGTTTGGCTGTGATTTTGGCAAAAGCAGTATCTTATTTTTCCTATCCTGCCCCCAACTTTGCAAAGAGGAAGGGAAGGTCAAGCAACTGCTTCATCGAAGTATTTTTCATTAAGTATTTTACAAAACGATAGTTTGCTTTTCAGAGATATTCTAAAATCGAAGGATGCTAACCAGTGTTCATAAAAAGCATTTTTTTTCCATTGTAGATTTCATTCCCAAATGCAGTGAAAAGATGTCATGTATTTATTTCTTCAGAAGTCAATATTTTTGGGTTTTTTTCCATCTGTGATTTTTAAAACTTTGGGTCAGTTTGTGATGTAAATATATGGTATAGTGTATATACTTGGTGCCTGTTTATTTCATAAAGCTTGCCAATACTTAGTTTGACATTACACTGAGAATTTACGTGTTTGTACGATAGGCATTTGTGTGCCATGTTTCAGTTTATATGTATGTATTCTGTTCCCTGTAAACTGTTCTATGGCAAGTCCTTTTGGAAACTTGATAGGTGCTGCTGTAGAGGATATGAAAAATAAAGCATTTAAAATCTCTTGTAGTTATTGTTTTTAAGCAGACATTTTATTTATCAAGACAAGAACAGATTGGGGGTTTCGAGTGATATTTATTTTCCTTCTTTACTCTTGCAACCTACTGACAGGGTCCATCCCCATGGTTGAAAGTGTGCTCGATGTTCCAGCAGTAGAAGGAACAATAAACATGTTGGCTACTTAGTTATCAACGGAATGTATCTGCCAGGACAGAAAGTTAAGCATGGGAAGCCTTAAGAAAGTAAGTTCAGTTGCAGGGTGCTTGAACGACTTCAAAATATCATGGAACATTTGCTGGGTCCTCTTGACTTACACCCCTTTGACACTAATTGGCAGATTTGTGATTGTGTGAGTTAGATGGAGAAGCACAAAAGCAAGAACAGAATTAGGTGTTTGGTATAGGCTGGATCTAACATTGGAGGCATTTTCTGAGCAGCTCCCAGTTTACAGTTATAGATGCAGTGCTAAAGCACATACCTAAAACGACACATTCTATATGCCAGCTCTGTAGAAGGTGTATGTAATTTTGGTTTAGGTGAGTTGTTTACTTTGGATTACTTTATGGGGCTTTTTGTAAGGCTGTTTGTCATTACAGATGCTAGAATTCTTGGCAGGTGAAATAACAGTGCAGAGATTACATCGAGACAGAAAAAAAAAAAAATCAAAGTGTGTTTTGTTTGCAAGTATCCCTAAATATGTGAGATGTTGTACCTAAAGACTCTTAAAAGAAGTAGTTGCTTTCAGAGAAAAGTAACCCTCCAGTTCATAGAAATAAGAATGCTGAATACTGAAGCTTATGTACATGTGGAGAGATGTCAAAATAGGGAGTATACAAGCAGCAACTCTGTTTTACAGCAAGATTTGTTGGTTGCATTTTGTCACATGGTACCTCTTCATCTCCTTGCCAACATGCAGCCTCCATGTAGTTTTATTGATACTCAGTTCTCTGTCATAAAACCTCTTCTCTGTAGAAGATCTCTGTAGCTCTCTTGTTTATAGATTAGGCCATTGAAACTCTGCCCACTTCCTTTGTTCTGTTTCTCATCATTGTCAACTCCTTCATGTGAGCTCTTGCTTGTATGTTCCAAACTTCTCGTGAACTTCTTTTGTTTCCCCTAGGCTGTATGTTTGCCAGATGCTTCTCAGTTGTTGGCAGCAAGTCGGGATGTCCTTTGAAATAAGATGGTTCCACAATTTTGATATCTACTCAGATTTTCTGAGCAGACTTGATAACTTTTTTTTTTTTAGTATTCAGTTTCCTTTGTTTTGGAGCTCTTAATAGTTGAACTTCTGTAGCAATGAGATGAGTGTATAGTATGTTTTTTGCTGACAAGCAAACTGATATTTATCAGCTGTTGTTCTCCGTGTTTCTCAAGTTGCCTTGAAGCTGGATTACAAATTCAAGAACTTCTTGGAGTACTTCAGAGGATGGAGTACATGGCTTGGGAAATGAGGTAGTCCAGCAGAGTTACTTTTAAGTTGCTCCTCACAATGGTATTGCTCTTTGTGTGATCAAGTGTCAGATACATTACCTGCTTACAGAAGAGAAGGAGAAAACCTTAAAAATGCACATTGTTGTCTTTCATCAGCAGAGTACCTTGTGGTTTTCTGTACAGCAGGAAAGTCTGATGCTGATCTGATGGATCTTATTATAGCAGATCAGTGAGTATATCAGAGCTCTTACTCCAGCCTTGGGCCTGCACCAGGCAGCTTGTACTCAAGAAGTGGGCCCACAGGAATCTCACAAGGTTTATCGAGGCCAAGTGCAAGATGCTGCACCTGGGTTGGGGCAACCCTCGCTATTAACACAGGCTGGGGGATGAACAGATGGAGCAGACCCCTGCAAAGAAGGATTTTGGGGGTGCTGGTGGGTGAGAGGCTGGACCTGATCCAGCTAAATCCCCGTTACAGGAAAGACATGGACCTCTTGGAGTGAGTCCAAGGGAGGGCCACCAAGATGTTTAGAGGGATGGAGCACCTCTCCTATGAGGAAAGGCTGAGAGAATTTGGATTGTTCAGCCTGGAAAAGGGAAGGCTTTGGAGTGGCTTAATTAAGGCCTCTCCGGCATGTTATAATTTTAGATTTTCAAGCAGGTGCAGGTAAAGCAGGTGTTGCTTCTGTTGTCTCATGGTCTAGACTGTATCCTTCCTCAGCTAGAATTGTTATGTGTGTTGCCTTCGGCCTGACAATTTGGCTGCCTCTGTTCTATATAGAACAACTGTAAAGTAGATTTAAAATTACACAGGAGCTCACTCTGGAGCAATGCTGTGGAATGGCTGTTGAGGGGGAAGCCTGTGAGAACAGGTAGCAGCTGTTGCTCTGTGTCTGGATCTGTCCTAGGTCCTGAACTGTGTAGGCTCTCACTGACAATTTCAGAGTTGGAATTGAGGTTGTAGATGAAAAAGTTAACAGAAGATGTAAAACTGTGGAAAGTTAGATATACTTAAGACTGTAAATGTTTTGTTTCAGAAAATCCCACTACCAAACCAGTAAGCAAAAATGTAAAACCAATAATGAATAAAAGGTACCTCATGAGAGATTCTACACCTTCAATAAAATTATAAAGTGGTTGTGATTCAGAAGTAGCCATGCTCTGAAGGGTTTCAGAATTTTATTTCAAATTGAGACTTGAAAAAAGATTCTTTTGTGTAGGAAACGTGAAGTAATTCTTGACCTTTCTTTGTATTTTGGGATTGTCAGCCTTTTTTGTTTCCACTAGCTCTTTTCTTTTTTTCCTGTTGTTGTTTTCTGAAAAAAAACCCCTTAGTTTTCTGTGAGAGAATAGTAAAATTAGATGGTAGTGATGTAACTGAGTTATGATTTATGCTGAACTGAGGCTGTTTGTTTATTAGAACCCTTATTTCTCCGTAGACTTGAAAAAATACAAGCAAGTTGCAGAAAAAGAAAAACCGATTTTTCTGTAATAAAGATATGAAAAATAGCATTTATTTGTCCTAAAGACAATTTAGAATAAACTTCAAAAAGAGTTTTCTAGTAGGATTTCATAGGACATGCAGGGACCCTGGTCATTGGCAGTGTTTAATATCTCTCCAGGGAAAAGAGATGTGGGGAATGCAGTGGAATTTGACTAGAAGCATAGAATATGCTGAGTTGGAAGGGACCCACAAGGATCAGTGTCCACCTCCTGGCCCTGCGCAGGACCATCCCCAGAGTCACACCATGTGCCTGAGAGTATTGTCCAAAATCTCCTTGAACTGTCGGGCTTGATGCTGTGACCACTTTCTTGGGGAGCCTGTTCCAACCACTCTTTTGGATGAACCACGTTTTCCTGCTATCCAGCCTAAATTTCCCCTGACTCAGCTTCTCATGCCGTTTCCTCAAGTCCTGTTCTAGTCACCAGGGTGAAGAGAAGTGTACCTGCCCCTCCTCTTCCCCTCGTGAGGAAGTTTGTTACTGCAGTGAGATCTTCCCTCAGTCTCCTACAGGCTGAACAGTGACTTCAGCTGCTCCTCATATGGCTTCCCCTCCAGATCCTTCACCATCTTCATGGCCTTCCTTTGGATGCTAACAGCTCAAATGTCTTTCTGGTGCCCTAAACTGCACACAGGACTCGAGGTGAGGCTGTCGCAGAGCAGAGCAGGACAATCCCCTGCCTTGCCCAGCTGGCGATGCTGTGCCTGATGCCCCCCCGGGGTGTGCTTGGCCCTCCTGGCTGCCGGGGCACTGCTGACTCACAATCAGCCTGTCATTGGCCAGGACCCTCAGTTCTGTTGGGAGACTGGGAAATGGAAGTGCTGACCTTTTGGGGTTCTTTCTAGATGCTCTTTTTAATGATTCTGGAGTACCTTTGATTTGGCAAATTATGTTTTAGTTTTCCAGGTGGCATGCTGTGTGCATAAGCTTTCTTTGAAAAAGTATTTTTAAAGGTCCTGTGCATTGTCCATGTTGGTTCATCTGCACAGAGAAGCTCTTGATTGTTGCATGTAAGCATGTTCTCTGTCATGCCTTTCTTAGTATACCTGTGGGTGTTGGCTATATCCAGGAAATCGTGGATCAATTCAAGTGACTGGTTTGTCTTAATGCAGGCATATATTTTAAGTGTGATGAAGTAGTTTTCATCCCTTATTCTCTTGTTAGCTTTGTGTACTCTTGTACTCTTGTGTACTCTTGATTATGCTGACTAATTCTCATAGAAGTTGCTCCTGTGCCTGATTTGATGTCTGTTTGCTGATCCAGATGGTGAACAGATGAAAAGCTCAGTATGTCTCTACTTGGAAGCATAATCAGAAACATGGCATGACACCAGGAGAAATGCAAAACACACAGAATGAGAAAAAATACATTCTTTCCACAATGCAGAAGCATGTTTATTGTACAGTCAAATTTTACTTTGTTTCATAAGCAAATGGTGAAAATCACAGAATAGCTGAGGTTAGAAGGGGCTTCTGGAGACTGTTGAGCGTTCAAAGTAGGATCAGCCAGAACAGGTTTCTCTGAACATTGTCCAGTTGTGTTTTCAGTATCTTCAAGGAAGGAGAGTGTGTAGCCTCTCAGAGCAACCTGTTCCAGTCTTTGAGCATTTTCACAGTTCTTAGGTTTAACTGGAACTTCCTGTGCAGTTTTTTTTTTCCTGTCCATTGTCTCTTGACCTGTCACTGGATGTTGCTTAGAAGAGTATGGAAACGTGAAAGGCTACAGAAACAAGGATATTTCCATCTTGGAAGATATGCTTCCATTTGCTCTCTCCTGTCAGGTGAAGGTGGAGATACTCACATAGAGGCTATTGAATCCTTATCCCTCCCAGGTTTTCTCTTTTCACAGCTAAACAATCTCTGCTTCCTTGGTTTCTCCTCATAGGACAGGACCTGCAGTTCTTTAAGCATCTCAGTGGCCTTTCTCAGGATATACTCCAGTAAACAAGTGTCTCACTGGGATGCCCAGTGGGGTGGTGGTATTCCAGGTACAGCATTGCAAGTTCTGAGTCAACTCCCCCAAACTGCTGGCATCAGAGAGCTCTTCTGTGCGCCTTTGTCTCCAGGGAACTGTATCCCTTGGATTCTTCAAAGCAGATAGATGAGCAGGCTGTTCTTGATTGCTGAAATTTATCTTCTTAGGAAGTCTAGGGTTGTGTTCCTGCCCTGTCTTGCTCTCTTCTTTCAGGATCCTGAACTTTACCTGCACTGTCACTGTGATGAAGCACCCTCAGACTTGATGATGACTTCATGAGTGTTAATTGCTTGCTATTGTGGCCTCCTTGACCCAATCTGAGCTTGGGATTTCACTTTGGGCTGTTCAAAAGCAAATGTTTCCTGCATCTTGTCTGACCAAGCTGATCACCAGCAGCAATAGTTCACCTAATGGAGGAAACAAAAGAATTGTTTGATACCACAACCCTGACTGTTTCATTTTCAGTGTTTTCTGAGTGGCTGCTGCTTTGTAAGCGAATTTCCATAAGCCCTTGAATGCTTACACTCACTGTGTTGAGTAAGCGCTTATGGAAACAGAGTAACAGAGTACGTTTGTGATTTGTCTGAACGCAGCAGCTCTTTGCTAGACCGGTCCTGTCAACAGTGTACTTCTTCCCAAGGATGCGTAGGCCTTGAACTAGAGCAAGCAAGTTTAGACTAATGCAGAGTTAAAGTCACTTGGAAGGCTTAAGAAATAAAGTATGTGTTAGCATGTGGCTTAGTAAATTCACAAACTTTTCAATTCAAGACTCAACAGCAGAACAACTGTGTCTAATACTGTGCTAACTACCCGTACCTGGTCTTTGGTACCATGTTTCAGAAGCAAAGGTCTTAGATCAGACAGCACTTAAATAAGACATTCATTGTTCCTATTCTGCCTCAGCAGCAGAGATGGAATAATAATTTTTCCACTCATTTACATTACACAGATTTGTTGTAACATACAGTGTGGAATATTTTATGCAGGTGTAACACTAACTAATGTTACTCCATGTTGAGTAATTCAGTCACAGCATTGAGGGGAGGAGCACATACTCAACATGTAAAGCTTTCTGCTCAAATTTCAGCTTACGAATTGCAGTTCAAGACTGTTGCACCTTGAGGGAAGCTCTGTTTGTATTTCTTCATCTCTTTTAAACAGAGTAAGAGCAATGGTGTTGAGACAACTGAGCAATGTTCCCCTAATAATGCATCAAATAGTCCAAGTACTTCTGCTTTTGAACAAATAAACTAAAGCATGCCTTTACTCCTACTACAGATGCTACAGGTATGATTAGAAGTTGCAGTCAGGTCATTTAACAGCTCTTTTACCTATTTTAAATTTTTAAATCGTCAAGCAACTGGTTATTGCCCAGGTTCCCTTTTCCCCTCCTTTTTTTTTCTCCTGCCTTTGATTTGAGACAATTATTTCATACTCCAGGATTGAACATTTTAGGTATTTATTTTATTCTCAACAAAATTTTCTGTAAAGGCTGTAATAGCACCATTCACTGTCTTTGTATCCGTTTGCCCCAAATACTTTTTGTCAATATGTTTTTATGTTCTGTGCTCATTTGACTTGCACCTCCTTTGTTGTCCAGTTCAAAACTTGTTCTCTAGTGTTGTAATGTCTTGAAGCAGTTTGCAGAAAGCCTGCCTGAGATTTGGTGATAATGAGTGTTTGTTTTCTGTCAACTAAATGGTATCAACAGCTGACTTAAAGTTGAAGGCTAAAGGCCTTTTGCCAGCGGAAGCTGATTGTCAGCACAGAGTATCAAGACCCTTGCAAATGACAGCTAGCAGCAGCTTACAATTGTTAACCAGCAATATAATTAATAATTTAGCTAAAAAATCCAGCTGAGCCATATCAGATCTTGTTAATCTTCAGGCAGTAAAAGAGTTGGGCTTATAATTAACACATGTAGTTTCCAACAGGAAATTACTTATAATCTCCTTAACATTGTTTTCCATTAATATATTTGCACGTTTTATACTTTTTTTCTGAATATTAAGACATCTTAGTGTTATGGTATATAATAGTAGAATTGTGAACAATCATGTATATATATATCTGTTACATGTCTATAGATTGTGACTATATTAGCATTAGTTATGCTCAGAACTATTTGTAAAATTAGTGTGAAAAGGTTTTTTTAATTCATTAATTGCTTACTTGTTCTGAAGGTTTGTTTGGATATGGAAGAAAGTATACTTCCCAACTCCTTGAGATTGTGTTTTTAGAAAATATCGGGACATAATTGTGGGTTCTTACGGTGGCATTTCTATCCCAAACTGTTTCAGTGTAAAATTAATCCCGCCCAAAACTTGCTGAAGATAAAGACTGCCACAGTGGAGCAGTCAGACTGTGCTGCTACTTGCATCTTTGTTGTATGAATGAGGGAGATCTTAGCACCATCAGTAAACCCACTGCTGATCTTTCCTGTTCGCTAATTGGAAAAAACCTTGTGTAGGTGTCATGACAAATTAAGGTAATCTGCCAAATGGCAGGGGTTTTGTTACTGTGGAAATAAGCCCAGTCTTGGGGGGAGAGAAAAGGCCTAATTTGGGGGTTTTTCAGATGTATGTGTAAAAACAAAGAAATACTTGCAAAAATTACAGGGACTGGTTCAGTGAAATATTTACGGGATAAAGTGTTTATATTGTTTGCAGACTGTAACAAATTTGGAGAGTTTTCAAAGATTTTGACAGGAAGGATTAAACTGGAAATGTCTTGGCAACTTCAATTAGTATCTTTTAAAACAAAAAGAAAAAAGCTATGTTCTATCAAGTTGTCTCTGGTAAGTGCAAATCATACTGTGTTTAAAAGGCATAATTATTAGCACAGATAGATGAAGAGTATTGGAAGCTCAATTTTGAAGTTTGTGGGGAAATGTTTTCATGCTGGTCTGGGTTAAATAGGTCTGCTATGCCATATTGCTGTGCAGCTGCCAAATAATACCTGGAATGCAGTGAAATGTGTGACCTTGGAGACATATGAGACATTTCTTCTTCCTCTTCCTAACTGCAAACAAGTATAGTTTTCAGCTTTGGTAAACAAGGTTTATGTGTGGTATGGACTGAGAAAACCCAGAATCCTTTCGTCAGGCCTTTCAAATTGAAGGTTAGGGTGCAAGTTTCATGGAAGGTCATTGGGTCCAGAGCAGAAGATTGAGTGGCTACAGAATGGAAGGGGCTGCGCTGTTCTTCATATTTGCCAGCAGAATAAGATTTAAGTGCATTAAATGCTAATAAGGAAGAAAAACTTGTCTAATGAACGAAAAACTAAATAGTGAGTTGGACTCTAAAGAGTTTGATTCTTGAAATTTGAGCAGTAAAGTTTATATGAAGTTTTTTTCCTTCTTAAGTGGCTTTATATACTGTTACCTCTTGAAGCTTTACTCTTGGGAGGAACCTTGAGCAGTCATCTCCATTCTCTTTGTATGCTTTAACTTTCTGGGGATGGTGGGGGAATTCCCACTCACTGCTCAATGAATCAGTTCTTTTTAACTCCAGGATAATGGTGTTTGTTCCTTATAAGAAAAGTGGTGAGCTGGTTTGTTTCTGCAGGAAGTGTCTTGAGGAACATGCCTTCCTTTTAATATGTATAGGTCAAGAGAGGAAAAATGGTGAAATTTCTAGCAGGTAGCTTTCTTGGTGTACTCTGCAGGAATTGTTTGTTTGAACTTGTATTCGCACTCTTGGCTCTTGGTCAGGCTTCAGTTTTTCTGGCTTTTAACTGCTGGACCATGAGGCTTTTATACTCTTGCAGTCTGAATGCAGTACAGGACAGTAACCACTATGCTTTTAGAACCTCAAAATTTTTAGTTAGAACAAAGTTGTTTGAATGAAATATTAAGGTTCTTCTGATGCTCAGTCTGTTACTGAAAAGTCAGCTTCTTACTGCCTGTGATTTTTAGATGCAATAGTTTAGTTTTTCAGGTAATCTGAACTCAAAGCTATTTGAGGAAAAACTTGTGGTACAGAGCAATGTTAGTAGCTGTTACTTGAAGTCCTATATTAGGTGAAATATATGCTGCACAGGTGACATATGACTTTCTCTCTCTCTCTTTTTTTTTTTTTTTTTTTTTTGAGGACTTATAATCTGAAAAACCAGCAGGTTAAAAAACATACATTTCAGAGTAATCTCAGTGGTGGTGGCAGAACAAGTGTATGTGTATAAGGTGTCTTTTTTGCATGATGTGTTGGGGTTTTTTTGCCCTGGTAGTAAAATTGAGGAGAAAAAGTGTGTTAGAAATGAGGTGTAGGCAGGAAAGGATTAAAAAAGCTTAGAGAAGTCTATGTTAGCTAGGTCTTAATGTGAAGGGATGGACATCAAATCTGTAAGGTGGGGGTGGGAAAAGTCCAAACAAAAGATAAATAAACTGCAGTTTCTTCCATCAGCTGAATCTTCTGCTAAATTATTTATTTTTAAAGCTTACTTCTTGTCTTGGAAGGCCTGACTCTTTGTGTGATAAAGACTTCACAAAGCAATGTTCTGTACTAACAGGTTGTTTTACTGAGAATTGTCAATAATTCTAGCTTCTAGCATTGCTGTGGCACTAATGAACTTGTAATAGAAACAGTAGGATAAGCC
>VWZN01002914.1:14723-29657 GCA_013396955.1 Regulus satrapa
TAAGAATAAAGTAATAAAGAAATAACTAACTACAAGTACACTGATTTTACAAGGTTTTATTTGATGTTGAATGCTATTGAATAATAATAATATTAAGCAACAGCTTGGAGCTACAATTGTTCCAAATTTTCCTTTGCAAAGATAGAGGCATAAGAAAAGAGCACAGAGATCCTTAAAATCAAAAAGTCTTATTTACCACTCCATTTCTGCCTCACAGGGAGCAAAGTTTTTTGAAGTGCTAAATTCTAAAATATTTAATCTATATAAGAGTGCTGACTTAAGAAAATATCCATGAAATGAAGAGAAAACATAAAGGGCACAGGAAACTTTTAATCAGAGTTGAAGCTGAAGAATAAAAATTATAACTTATGAATGGTAAAAACTGCTTTTGTATAAACTTGAATATGAGCTTTGTTCCCTTGAATATTGACAAAATGGGCAAAAAAGCAATAGAAAATGTGTTGTACTGCTGTAATCACCAGCTGCATAGTTTATTGTTTTCCATGGAAGTTAGGACTGCAACACTGAAGTGACAATGATTGTATCTTGGTATCCTGGAGTATTAAGACTGTTTTGCAGCAAGGGATCCATCCTCAGCTCAGTTTGTGTGAACATCAGGAGAATACAAATGACTTGTCATGAACAGCTCATCCTGAGATTGCAATTCAAAAGCAGACAGAGATTTTCTTGAGTTCTTTCAAGCAACTGATATTCACAATTGTGTATCTTTGTATATGCAGGTTTCTGATCTCACCAAATACTCTCCTGTAGAGAAGTTTCCTGAACTTGGTTTTAAAACTCTGCTACAAACTCAGAGGCTGTCTCAGTCTTTAGAATGCAGAAATCTTTGGCCTTTGGTATTTGAACAGAATGAAGTGAAAATCCTATGGTGATTGTCTTTTACTAGTTTTGCTTGAGGTTAAAAACTTTTTCATTGGCTTCTTTGACTCCTTGCTTGAATTTGAGATTGTTGGCAATGAATAAAAACCTGAAACAACCCAAAACAGAGCTGAATATTTTGTTTGAAATACTTACTTTTGTTTCATTTTCATTTACCTAATGTTTAAGTCTTTGATAAATATTCCAATCCAATTAACAATGTTTCAAAGACAATGTTAAACATTTTTAAAGTTATCAAGTATATTGCATTTTTATTGCTGACATTAAAATTCACCATGAATATGTAGATACTTTCAGCCTATTCAAATTGCATTATTAAACAAGCATATTGTGAATCCAAAACTGCATATTTCCTTTGCTAGTGATGTTAGGCTTGATATATTTGATTCTCCAAGTCTAGGCACTGTGCAATCACAGAATCTAGAAAAGATAATTTCCATAACTTTCAGGGAAGGGCGTATCCAACTGCCCAGACAGTAGTCTTGATTATGGTGTGGTGCTTTGATTCTCCTGGCCCCTGCAGTGTAGCAGTTCCCTTTGACTCAGACGTGCGAAATTGATACCTACTCGTAGCCTTTGGCCAAGAAATATGCTGTGAAACTTGAATATTTATTAATATACTTAGCAAAACCTTGCTGTGTTTTTCAGTAACAAATGCGTTGTTATTATCCAAGTTCTTTACAGCACCATTTAAGCTGGAGGAAAGAAATATGTAACTAAAAATAAAAATATTTCTAATGTCAATAAAAAGCATAGTGATAGAAGTTACAAATGAAATTAAGTACACACTCGATTTACACCATGGTAAAATGTAAATTTTCTCTCCTTGTTATCTGACTGAATTGCTGCCCAGTTCAACCAGAATGCTGGATGTGGGGCTTTCAGGTTTTGGTCTCTTCCTTGGAACTTCAGATATCCATTAATGCAGGTTTATTCCGATTCTTCTCTGAGAGGAACCATCCTACACAGATTCTCCCAAGATCCCATTTGGAATGGGATTTCCCCATTTCCCCATACTACAAAGGGAAGTTACATTTAATAGCACAGTTTTTACACTCAGGTACATTCACTTCTCATTTCTTCAAGACTTTAAAACAATTATATCAATAAAATTTGACTACTGTCTTTTTCAAAACAACTGCTGGTGTGAATCCTCATTTCCACGACTTTTTGCTCATTTTCTTGTACCGCTTTCTGAAGACAAATGACCTTTAAACAATATGCAAATGAATTTCTTTTGCTGTTATCTTTTGTAAGAATATCAAAAATTTATTGTCTTGAGGTTTACAAAGTATCATGTTTCCAGAGAAATAATATTATCTGTATATTTAATTTAATTTAATTTAATAATATTGTCTGTCTTTGTGTAAAAGTCATTATGGATTATTCTGTTAAGGCATAGCTTCAAAAAGACTTAAGAACTGTAGACCATGTAAGGAATTTTATAATTAGACAGAACTGGTAAATTAAAATATACTGATATGTTAAGATGGTGATAGATATCATCCTACGTATTAAGTTACCATTATACATAGTATTTTTTTTTTGAGGTAATAAGAATCTACGTGTGAGTAAAAAAGAGACAGGGATATAGCAGATGGAAAATCCCAGTCTAGAATGAGTTGCATGGAAAAGATGAGGGCTAATGAATCAAAGCTTTTCTTGGGAAAAAATATGATTGGACACAAGAAGAAAATTCACAATTAGAACAATCTGCCATTGAAATAATGTCCACTAGGAAGTAAGTGGAGGATTCTCCAACACTGGATACTTTTCAGATTTACCTGGACATGGTGCAGGGCCATCTTCTCTAGACTGTGCTCTTGCAAAAAAAGGTTAGAACAGATGATTTTTGGGGCTCCATCCAACCTGGAATTCTCTGAGTATAAATCATTTACCCAAATCATTAACTTGAAAGAAAATTTGTTCTCTTAAAACCCAAATTTTTGTTTTATACCTTTTATATTCACTTGATGCTGCTGTCTATAGGAAGCTAAATGAGCTAATTAGCTAAATTCTAGAACTTTTCATATCAAGGTAATATATTCCTGACACACAGGATTATTCCAAAATTATTTCTAAAAGAGGAAAACTGTAGAAGTCTTTTTCTTTTATCAATTACTGCTTTTGAGGCTATTACCTGCAAACCTAGAGAGGCACTAGTCATGGCAAATTACTCAGAAGTGAGAGCAAGGATAATTTCTACCATGAGAAATGGGACAACCACATTATTCAACCAAAATTTTCAATATGAGAAAAACAAAATGAAACAAAACAAACAAACAAACAAAAAAACCCCAACAAAACAAACAAACAAAAAAAAATCCTAAAAAAACCCACCAACATGAGAAAACCTGCCAAATAGCACCAACTCAGATAAAATAGTGGCTACTGCCAGTGTCCAACAATTCTGATTCTGATCAAACGACAAATAATGAAGATGACAATTTATAATTGGATGACCAGCTTGAGTAAAATAGAAAGAAAAATGTTTTGAGATGGCTTCTTCAATGAGTATACTATGGGAGGGCTTTAGTTGGGTTTTCTTTTGTAGTTCAAGTTTTTTACATTTGAGAGGGTTTTTTGTTTGTTTGTTTGTTTGTTTGTTTGTTTGTTTGGGCTTTTCTGTTTGGGTTTTTTAATGGTTTTGGTTTTTTGGGTTTTGTTTTGGTTTGGTTTTTTTTTGTATTTTTGGTATTTTTGTTTGGTTGGTTTTGGGTTTTTTTGATGGGGGAGAGAGCGGTTTGCATTTTATTGGTTTATTTCTTTCCCTATAAAATATCCTGAATGGCATATCCTAAAAGATTTTGAAGGGAAGGAAAGTTGAAGAGGGACCCTTCAGCAGGAACTGTAGCCACAGGACAAGTGGCAATGGTTACAAATTTAAAGAGAAGTAATTCAGAATTATTAGAATTTTTAATTAGAATTAGAATTCTTAAAAATCCTTTAAATTAAATAAGAAAAAAAAAAAAGGTGAAAAGTGGCAGCACATTTTTAAATATATGACCACTGAAAAACACCCCTTCGTATACCTTTATAAGGGAATAAAAAAAGTTTGACTAAAAAAAAATATGATCACATTTCATTAGCATTTTTTATTCCTATTCATCTACTACAAAAAGATTTTATGGAAACAATTTAATGAAACTTCATTATCCACTATCTGAACTCAACTCCCACTATAATTTGAGAGGCAGAATTTTTTTTTTTCATTGATTTGATTAGAATTTCTATTAAGAAAGTGTAATGTTTTCATGAATAGTTAAGGCTGTAAAATCATTAAGAAACCTCTTAAAAATACTATTTTGCCAGCTATTCCTTTAGTCTGCAATCTGAAGAAAAGAGCTTTCTTAATAACACTTCAGTTTTATTAAAAAGAAGGAACGGAAACACATTCAACCACCTAGTGAAAATCTCCTAGCCCAGATGAAAATTAGCCAGGACACTTAGGCTGCTCTTTTCTTATCTCAAAATGTTGGAGGTTTTTAAATAAATGCCATGAAAAACTTGCATTGAGAAAGAAAATATACCTTATGACTAATAATGAATAAGTATGTCAGAGATGTAGATTTAGGATAAAGTAATTGATTAAATGACAAAGATCATGGTATGACATGTTCAAAGTTCAAATCCATAATTCTGGATTAATTGATGAATTATTTATTTGACACAATTCAGTGATTCTGGAAGTGTAGTCGAGTTATTTATTTATTCTTATTCTGAAATTCAGTTCACAGTGTTTATATGCAAATCTATAATAGCATTTTTACTCTGAAAATTATCTGAAAGTAATGTTTCAATCAGACAAAAATGTTAATTATTTAGTCTTACTGTGTTGTTATGTTTCTGTATCTTCTGAAATGTAGCATTACAGTACAGTGTTCTTTTGAAATGCATGAGTCTCCCCCTCAGTATCAAGAGGATCAAAGCAGCAAATGTAGAAGTGTAGAACAATTTTCTCTGATTATGACACCTTTTGATTATATTGATGCTATTATTTGTGGCCTGGAAGCTTCATTCAGGCATTTAGAGTCACCTACTTAGAAGAGAGATCAGAGATTACAAAAATATTATACGTACAAAGTTGACGGGATTCCTCAGAAAAATCCCTCTTAGCAACCTGGTCTAGTGAAAGCTGACCCTGAACACAGAAAAAGATGATATTTAAAATCTCTTCCAACTCAAAACATTCAGTGATTCTATGATCTAATCCACTTAGACACACAGCTTTTTATTCTAGAGGAGTAGGACTGGAACAATGCCTTTTCTCCAGATGAAGTAAATGATAACTGAAGCTAGATAACACTTAATTAAATATCCAACCCAGTGCTTCCCCTGAAGGAGGGCGAATAATTCTTAGATTTTTAGTATGCTAGGGAAATGCAACTTTTTGTGAAATAATCAAAAGCATACTAACCTGACCCATTTCACTAAAATAACATTCTTAATAACAAAAAATAAACTAAGAAACAGACCTGATCCAAAATAAAGGCTCACTTTATTTCACAAAATAAAGGACTTTGTTAGATTCTGCTTCAAACATCATGCATGAAGGGTGACTTTTCACTGAATTTAAAATATCAAGATAATTATTGACATAGAAATAATATTCACGGAAGACCACATTTTTCAGCTACTCTCAGAAGACCCAGTCATCAACTTTTAATAGGTTATTGCTATGCCACAGTGGAAAATGTCAGAAAAATTACAAAGAATAGTTACAACATAACATAATGGTGTTATCCTTTGTCTTTATTTGTAAGGTGAGGCCATGCATAGTGTGACTACATATGACATTTTCTATTTGGCATTTTGAATAGGAAATATGAGAATGAAGGTGACAGGAGGATCTGAATGATGAATCCAGTAATCAGAGAATTGCAAAAGACAAAATTCTAAGCTCCATTCAGTCCACTTGAAAAGATATATGAATATCTGTCTATCATCTATCTATCTATCTATCTATCTATCTATCTATCTATCTATCTATCTATCTATCATCTATCTATCATGCGAGCCAGTAAAAATATTGTATGACATATGTTCTGTGTATTTACTGAAAAACAGGCTATTAATTTTTTGCTTTATTGTCTAATCTCTCAGGATAGAGGGACCCTGCTTGATGCAGTTGTGTAAACATTTAGTCACAGTCAATATCTGAATCCTTTTTCTTTCTTGAAAAAGAAATATCTCTGATGGGAGATATTTCTATGCATTTTAACCCACTTAAAGAATATTGTGGTTTGTCATGATTACAAACTATTTTTTCCTGCTACACTATACTTTCAATATTGTTAAATTGATAGCAGTGCAGTCAAGGAATATCCATTTAGGAGTACTGGTGACTGCAGATAAGATATTATCTATTGCAGCCTACCCTGAAATGCTACGGTAGTGTCATGGCTTTAGATAATATTCTAAATGAGTATTTCTTGGATGGCTAATAAATTAGGTGGGGGGAATGAACAGAAAATGAGATAAAATGGGATAAACCCATAGAAGTACATTTATCAGGAAGTTAACTGAAAGCCAGGTGTAGAGGACATAATTGATTTTGTTGACAAGGCAAAAAGAAGCAGCTTATTAATGAAATCATTTGAAGGCACAAAGTCAGGTGCTTCAACACAAAGGAGGATTAGAATGTCCTGTTGGAAGAACCTGAAGATTTCAAGAAAGGGAACAAAAATAAACTTGATATTATTTAGCAGTACAAAGTACCATATTACAGAGTTTAATAAGATTTTTTGAATTCATGCTAAAAAACATCAACATAAAGTAGGGGAAGAGGAGCAGGACTTGCACAGTGAGCATGATATGGTGCAGTCTAAAAGTGCTTCTGAATGCAGCACTGACATTTGTCTATCTGGCAAGGCATCTCTAAGTAAGAGAGGAGCGTTCATAGTTAAGCAAGACCTCTACAAAATGTGGCATAAATTTATTACTAATCATCCACACTCAGGAAAAATTGCCCCAGACATGAACTTTTGCAACAAACTGCAAAATTGAGTGGTAGGAAGAAAGGGTGGAGTTCATCACTGGAAAAGGAAAAGCTTATTAAACCAAAGAGCAAAATAAAAGGGCTACAAACTGCCTTAAACTTATCCTAAATTAGAAAGAAGCTTCCAACTAAAGAAAAAAGAAAGCTCTAGTAGAATCTTTAAAATTAGTAAAGGGAAAAATATTTACAAAATTTTCTCCTTCAGTAATAATTAAAGTTTGTGAAATACATGGAAAACATTCCCTAATTTTATTGATTTTCACAAAAAAAAAGGGCAGGAAAAATAATCTCCAGCTTCTACTTGACTACTGAAAAACAGAATGTATTTTTTTACAGAGTGAGTATTTCCATCCTCTTTAAATTTCATGCTTTTCTATTGTAACACTGTTATGTCAAGTGTCTACTGAAGAAGGAGGAAAAAAAGTAAATGCTTAAAATTATGCAGCCTAAACTTATTTCTAGAACATACTTTTTTAATCAACTGTCCATCAACTGAATATCTGCTTAAAAATAGCAACAGCAGTAAAGACAATCCTTGAGGATGCTGTTTCAAACTTCTGTATTAATGAGACTCCTTTTGCCGTATCAGTTGGTTACCAGCTGAAACTATTCTTTCAGCTCCAAGAGTACTATGATATTTCTCAGATGAATTGCCAAAAAGAGACAAGTACATTATTTTTACAGATTTTATTAATTTTTAGGGGCTTATTCTTAGCAATCTGGGTTTATCCTATTATAGAGTAGACAAACAATTAAAGAATTTTCATGTTTGCTATTCTACATATTAAAAAAAAAAAAAGTAAAAAAGATGTTTCAAGGAGGGTAAGAAAGCATCTTATAAAATATATTATGACTTGGCAGATTTGCTTGCCTCAGGTAGTAAACTAGTAGATCACAGACTTAACTTGTCTATACAAAAAGGATTTTAGTATGTATATTTCAGCCAACATCTTCAAAAGCAAACCAAATGCATGGTTATAAAACTTTCCTTGAATATTTATTATTATATTACATGTTCTTTCAGACATTCTTTTCTGACATATCTACAAATAGAAAAGGATTTTGGTGTTTTCTTTTCTGAACTTTCAAACTGCTATTTCCCAGGAGTTAAGTGATAATTTATAAATGGCAACATCCTAAAGGTAGAAGGTATTTCCCCTAAGAATCAGCTAATTTATAGCTACCTACACACAAATGACCCTTGCAACTTGGGAGTTGCTTCATTAAATCTTTTACACCTGCTCCTTCCATCTTGTGAGAAAAAATAAGTAGAAGATGCAATTCACTCACACCTACATTCACTCCTGAAGGCATTGGGGGAAAAAAAGGCTATCTTAGTACTTTCTGCCATAAAGTGTAACTAATTCTGTAAATGTGAGTGAAACACAATTGAAAGTAGCATGGCAGATAGATTGGTATTACCAGTGGGTCACTGACATGGAGAGGAAAATCTGAATTGTTCCCTGGAGTAATGCTACTGGAATTGATTTACACCAGGGATGCATTTGACATGAAGACTTTGAAAGCACATTTTTGAAAAGAAAGTTCTATTTGCACTGTGGGGTTTCCATTCTCAATTTATACATTCCTATAAGTCACTTCAAGTAGCACAGAGAATCCATTTCATAAAAATAAAGATGTACAAATGTATTTTCAGTTTCTTCCTCACCAAGCAAAAGAAAATGCTATATTTCATATGAAACAATAGACTGGCAAGAAGGAAGCTTGGGATTAGAGAAATAGGCACCTTATAATCAATTTCCCTGATTATATAGGATGAATCATTTTACTTTTTAATTTCCCCAATTAAAAAAGTAAAAGAAGATCATTAGTGTAGTTCTATAAACCTGATGATTTTTTTTTTCAGTTGTTTAGCTGTCTGATAATTTTTGTATGCCTTGTTGTAGATTCTTTATCAAAACATGTAATAAATACAACTCAGAATTAGGATAGTCATGATCCCTAGTAGAAAAGTCATGGAAGCCTAGTAGGAACTTTAATTAAGAAGCAGGAGAGGAAAAAAAAATCTAATACTTTGTGTCCAAATGATTAGAATCTTCAGGAAATACATGAGTCAAATACATTTCAAAGTATTTTAAAACATTTCTGAATTTATCTCAACAATATATAATTTTTTTTTTAATTTTGTCTGCACATTCGTGTTGCTGATCAAATATCAGATAAATTGCAAGTCTAAAGCAACAGTTTGGAGAAAATTTATTATTCCACTAGCTTTACTTCATGGAAAAACACAAGGCAAAAACCCTCTCAAAAAGTAATCAAAGTTGTTTCCTCAGTCACAGTAGAATTTTACATTAATTGATTATTCTCTGTTAATGCTAATAAACTTCTCTGAAAGAGTGGGGAAGCCTTATTGGCTTGATCCTGATGCTCTCATAAAACATTGTCAAATACATTTTCCTGTCTGTCAGAGCAAAGCCCTTTCAGAAGTCCTTGTCAGACTCTTGCAGGTTTTATTCAGAGCCCAACAACAATGAAGTTGGAGCAGCACAGTTATGGCTGCCTGCTTCTCTGCATAACTGCTCCTCTGCTGGAGGTTTCTTCTCTGATCCCAGCACTGCCTCCCACACCAACAAATATACGGCCTTGGAGGAGGGCAGATGTTGTTTGCAGAGCTTCTTAATAATGATAAAATATAGATAATGTCTTCTCTAGAGAAATCTGCCTGCAAGAAATATTTCTCTCCTGTGGAATGTCTCAGCTCCTGCCACTTCCTCTGCAGCGGCCACAGCTGGCATCTGGCATGATAAGAAGCACAAGCTCACTGACCATACGAACTCCCTCTGCCAGTAGGTCTGTGATACGAGAATTTGGCACAAACCCTGGTCTAAATCAAACCCGTTATTTTGAGCTACTGCCGCATAGCTCCAATGGTCTTTATTGAAATATAGTAAAATGAAGCCTTTATGTTCTCCCCCATGTTGCAAGTTCACAAATTATCCCAATTCCAACTTCACTTAGGTTACTGTTTTTGTAGCAGAAAAAAGACTTTTCCAATAAAAATTCTAACAGTAGTACTTCCTAAGCATACCTGGTCATATTTTTCACTAAATGTAGAAAAAGCAAGTCTTAGCAAGTCACGTTTCCAGGTTTCTAAGTAACATTAAAAGAAACTTAAGTTTATGATATGCTCTTGCTCAGTCTCAAAGGTTGACTAAACGGTTAGCTTTGGAGAGGATGATTTTTTTCTAAGCTAATAAAAAATTAGATAAATTCCTTTCTTTAAAAATTTCAGCTGGATTAAAAAGAACAGAAACATTTACACTGGAAAGGGATTTTATTCTCTTTGACTTTTAAAAATTTTCCCTGAAAGGGTTTTCAAATAATGTTACTCTCTTTATAACAATGAATTACAGTTTAATCAAGGAGGGATATCAGTGATAGGAAAGAGAGGGCTCAGTGCACACTTCAAAAGGTTTATATTGTTTGTTCCAACTTCTGGGGACAAAAGGAGTTGACAATGTTTTATTTTGTTTTCTATCACCCACCAGACCTTCTCTAGGGGAAGAGTTTATGTCTGCAATGATCAGTACAAGGAAGGAGCTTTACTTACCTGCCAATGACATTTATTTTCCCCGGCTGGATGGAGACTGCGGAGTTTAGCCACTGGGGTCAGGTGCCTTAACTGGTTGGGAAAGAGGGAAAATATTGTTAAATGGGATAGTCTTGGGCTGGAATTGACTCTTTGTTGAAGCTTGAATTTCAAGAGAAATGGTGGGAATTAAGAGAGAGCCACTGCAGTTTTTCAAAAGGTAACATTTCAACTACAGAACAGAGGTATAGTAGTTCAGGGAATGTACTGCCAAGAACCTGAATTTTTACAGAAGGATAATTTAAAGAAAAAGATTTCAAACAACTGGGTGGACTATCATGAAGCATCTGATAATTAATAGATGAGATCACAGAAAAAATATCAATAGAATAAACTCTACTAGAACATGAAAGGCATCAAAATGTGGGATCATCTTGTCATAAAAATATCTTGATCAACTCTTTCAGAAGCCCCTAATGTTCCTAACTTTAGAGATATCTATCACCACTCAGTAAGGCTGTAAGATGTACCCACTGTGATTTCCATTAAAGTCTCTTTTTGTGCCCATTAAGGCCCTGAAATCTGCTACCAAGGGCCTGTAACAAAAGCAATAGGGCCTGTCACAGTCAAGGTAAACATCAGAAAAATAACCTGTTTCAGAAAAAATGTGAAAAGAGAGCAGATGCCCAACTAAATACTGTTCAAAGGATACTTCACAAATTAAGAGAAACTTGAAAGAAACCCTATGACGTCAGTAAGGACAGAGAATCAGGTAAGCTTTTGCAGGGATAAGCTTATTGCCATTCTAACCATCATGTAGATTAGACATTTATGATTTTAAAAATTTCAAAATATATTAGTCCTGCCATAAAAAGAATATTCTAGCACTGAGAAGACTTTTCTGAATTTTCTGATTAAAATAAGTTTTCAAGTTAACAGTTCCAAAGCTCCTAGTTAATTTATTAGGTATTACTTTCAATATATCAATATAATAATATAATCAGTATAGCTCCACCCTAGAGTCACTAGAGGAAAGGGACTGCTCTCTGTTGTCTTATTTCTAAAATGATCCTGTACCAAAGTCACAAACAAGCAGACTCCACATGAGGTCCTTAAACAAAATGAGAATCCTGTTTTGTGTAAAACATGGATGTGACAACACTACTGCCACTACTTTTTATCCATTGCCTGTGACAATGGAAATTGCTTCTGAAATATCTGCCTGTTCTTCAAAAAGCCTTGCTGACTAATTATCTACACAACAATTCTCTTCCTTAGTGTCACTGTCATGGGGTGGATCCCCATGGGACAGGAGCTGAGCAGCCAGCAGGGGCAGGAGCAGGGGCCAGGTCATGTTCTTCAGCACTGGAGAGAAGGACATACCCACAGGTGAGAGAAAGGGATTACCAAGAGTCCAGATCAAAAGGGAACACAGCAGTAATGAGTGATCCAGTGATCTCTGGGAATGCCCACAGTGACAAAGAAGGGCTGAGGGAAGGCTAGGCTGCAGGTCCAGGAGCTCCATGGCTGGGCATGATCACATCTGGGATGAACATCAGCTGACCTCCAACACAGCTCAGACAAGAGCCAAACACCCCTGAGCCAAGCCTCCATAGGCCTCCTTGTCCATGGATGAATGCCCCAGGTGAGGCTGGCTCGGCTCACTGATGCGCTTAAGGACTTGGAAATTATTTTCCTTCCAAGCCACTCATTTACTTAGTTTTTCAGTCCTTAACACATTATTTGGATATTGTTGGATGTAATTTTGTGTTGTAGATACTTGTATAGCTCCACCGTATGACTTGATTTCATTTCAGTGAAAACTCTTTGAAGAAACAACATGTTTCAGATTATGAGGTCTTTAAAAAGTGGTTCACAGTAGGAGACCCATATAGCAGATGGCTTTCTAAAAGGCAAGATAAATCCAAATAACTTTTGTATCACTCAGTATTTTAACCAATGAGATCATAAAATGGAAATTGAAATCAACTTTTATGTTGTTGGTTAATTTTCTACTGATACCATGCTCTTCTGTGAATTTCACACTTCACTCAAACAGACTATTCATAAGAGTATTAAATGGATGGGTTTTAAAGCACTTTCAGAGATTTTTTAAGCCTTTATTTTTAATGCATGTTTTCTCTTAATGCAATTCAAAATTATATAAAATCAATCAGTGCCTTTTAGTATTATCAGATCTAATTTTCTTTAATTACATTTGTGCAGACATTGCTAAATTTAGCCCATGAATGTAAGCAAAAGTGAGTTGTAATAACTTGTCAATCTTACAGCATCCGTCATAACATAGATATGTGTTTTTAACCACTAGAAATGATTTAAAATGTGCTCAGGGTGGAGGGATTTTATTTCAATTCCTTTTGATCTTCATTGCAACAAAACAAACAGTCTTGAGAATATAACAATGTCATCTTCACCTATTTTGCGATCTATTTCCAGATGAAATAACTCAAAACTTACAGACCTTTATTTTACTTTGTTTCTGAATGCAAAACTATATACGCATACTCAGTCTCACAAATACATACACACATGCATGCTCTGATTCCATCAGGTTTAAAACCGAATTGCTCTTTATAAAGTCTATTTTCTTAGCCTTCTTAGCTGTCCACCACCAAAATTCTGTACTATAAGGAAAATCCTTTGTGCCTACTTTATTCATGTGGATATTTTTATGCAGCTCATACAACCGCTTTTACGAGTATGTTATGCCTTTGTGCTTCTGTAAAGCTCTGATATGCTAAGAATATGCCGCATGATATTTCTGCTGTCCGGCCATAAGTTCCCATAGGTTTCTTAACAAAATTGGTCTAAAGAAATGATGTGATGGATGGAACCCATAGGAAAGTGTGGTGCTCTATCTTTTTTACTTAAAGAATTGAATATTTTTTTTCCTCCTTAAATGCCTTTATTAGTTTGTTTGCTTTCCCATGGTGTCTGGGTTATCTTTTCCCTCAATGTCTTATATCATTCAAACATTTGGATATAGTGGGCTTTAATATAAAAGACTTATTAGGAATGTTATCCAATGCAAAACACATGAAATAAGTCACAATTCATATATTCATAAATGCAAATTTGTTGAATTAGTTAGCTAAATTACTCAGAAAATGCAGCATATGATGCCTTAATTAGATCCAGCAACTGGCAGGGTAGGTATTTCTTACCTCAAAGAGAGCTAAAATGACTCTAAGGTTGTGGGATTCTACTACTCTGTACACAGTATGACTGAGACACCGAACTAAAATTCTCCTAACTTCCCACAGTAAGCAATACTTAGGAACTTTTTAGTTCCTAGTGCCTATTGTATTTTAAAGACTAATGCAATTATGTACATTATTGCTTTGATATTTGGATATTCTGGAACAAAAGTACCCAAGAATACTCATGACTTGCTAATGTGACTTACCATCTGGAAAACATGACAAATTATTGCAGGGCTTTGCTGCAGTTTGGAACTTAATAAACAAAAGTTAAATAGGGAGGGTAAAATAATTTTTTTTATGTTATATTTCCTTCATTTTTAATATGAGAAACTAACATACTGATATTCAAAGTTCCTAAATATGTAATTCTTATTAGGCTTGTCGAGGCACGTTGCCTTTGAAGACCAGACATTATTTATGGAAGGAAAAAAGACGGAATTACTGCAAGCTTAGAAAGCCTACATGAACTTAGTGTCATATAAACAAAAAAAAAAAACCCCCAAAAAAAAAACCAAAACAAAAAAAAACCCCCAAAAAAACAACATGGCAGTGTCAGAGCAACAGTTATCTGTCAGAGTTGTGAGAGGTATGAACATTTGAAAACCATGTGGATTAATAAATGAGTTAAAGTTTAATTATTATATAATAAAAATACTTTTCTGTGTTTGGTTATATAATCATTTCAGTCTTCATTAGATTTGTATATAGATTTTACTTTATTAATCAGAATGAGACTTGAGAAAAGAATAAGAGTTTGTTAATTTTAGAAATTAGATATACTTAATAATTTAATATGTGTAAGGATCATCACTGTATACTGAAACACTTGCAAACAGGATTATAAGATTAATCATTGTAAGAGTCTGTGGAAGATATTTGAGAGAGCTAATATGAAAGGAACACTTCATTTAAATGGGAGAGAGAATGGAGTTTTGATGCATATGTGACTTTGTACAAGAAGTCAATCCTGGCAGGACAGTGATACCCTTAAAAGCTCTAGACTAATATATTTCTTATTGGCATAATTGATTATTTACAGAAATACATGTATCAATTATAGGTAAGAGTACCACAAAATGAAGAATTATACCTTGTATACAAATGCTCACAAATGTCCAGATGTAATGTGAAATTCTCTTTGCTGCTGTTTCAAAACTATTAACTTATTACAGGAAAAGCTCTCTTTGCACCTTTTGTAATATTAACTGTATTTGAAGACTGGTATTTTCTGTCTAGCAAAAAAAAAAAAAAAAAAAAAA
>VWZN01002986.1:4619-16474 GCA_013396955.1 Regulus satrapa
TCCCCCCCCCAAGGTCTTATTGGATTGCTCAAATGGAAATTCTGAAAACACCAGATCATAGATGGGTCCTACAGACAAATTCTCTAATGTTGGGGGCACACTGTGGGTAATCATGTTTCCTCAGACTATGTTCAATTCTATGCTCATTTCCCAAGGGAAAGGCATGGGTGAGGAACACGGATTGGAACAATGGCTGCTGGAAGCTGGGGTACCACAAAGATCCTGTGGTACAGGTTTCCTCATGTTGAGCAAAGGAAAACACTTGCATTTTATTGTGACCTAAGCTTCAGTGGGATTTCCCACTAACACCTTTATAAATTAAAGGAATTAGAAAGTCTCCATTAAGTGTTGGGTTTTGTCTCTCACCTAGATACTGCGTTACAGGAGATGTGCAGGTAATACTTGTGGGTTTTGATTCTGGTATGTGACAGAGGAAGATTTAATCCACAATTTAAGCCCTGTTAACAGCTCAGCTGGGTGACACTGGGGTTTTTTTGCAAATATAGGTTGGTACACTATATTTGATTTCCAAAGTTTTGGGTTTTTTTAAAATTTAAGGTCAGACAGGCTATGCTGCTGTTGCATAAGACAGATATTTTCCTTATCAGTAAATGTCTGGTGAAAAGAAAATAAAGGACAGAAACTAATTTAGCCCTTAGATTTTCCATAGAAATTTACATTGGGATCTCTGCTCTTCAAGTTTAAAATACTCAGTCCCAGAGGTGACTGTTCATGAAATGAAGCAGGAATATTTCAAAGCACTAAATAAACTAGTGATAAATGGCAGATAAATTGTGAATTGACTGCATGTGGAGGGAAAAAGTCTCAAATGAAATGTACACAGTTATGGCTCTGAATAATCTATTGATACTCAGGAAAAGGATTCAGAACTCAGGGATAGTTCTCTGAAAATGTCAATCAATACTCATTTGTAGTCAAAAGAGACATATGTTGAGACTTACTAGGAAAAAAAGTTGGCAAAAAAAAAAGTCACTCCTTAAATCCTTTAGGTTCTGTGAACTATAAACCCTGTGAAAGTTTAGTAGCTCCTAAAGTTCATTTTAAAAGAATTAATTTGAACTAGAAAAAGATATAGAAGAAAAAAAAAAAAAGGCAAAGGATACCCAAAGAAGAAAATTATTCTGGTTTAGGGAAAACCACATATATTTGGATTCTTCACTTTGGAAAAGGCAAGAGAGATATGAATGATATGGAGAAGGTGAAGAGAGAATAGCTACTCAGTTTCCCTTAAGACTGGCAGGCACCTTATTAAATTATCAGGTATTTAATTTAAAATAAGCAAAAGTGAAGGGGTTTTTGTCCTCCATCACTCAGCAAGATAGTAGAACACTGTTCTAATGTGTAAAAAAACCCAACCAAAACAACAACAATGACAACAAAAGTTTAAAAAACCCCACATTCCTAGCCAAACTCATGAAGCACAGATCCAGCAACTGTTCCTTTGTTGTTTTGCAGGTTGCATCTCTTCCCAGTTGGCATCCTCAGAACAGTTCAGTCCAGGTTTTTTGCCCATAGGAGATTATAGTCTGCACCGAATTGTTCATTCTGTGTCACAAATCTGTCAAAAACTATATTCACTGCTTTGAGAAATCAATTTCATGCGTGAATTTTAAAAAAAAGTTTCTCTTTCAGAAAGCGAATGCACAAAAGCAATCTTTCAGGCTAAGTTTAAATCTTACTTTTAGTGGGTCCTAAAGCCCTTAAGAAAGACTCGTCTGCTGTTCCCTCACTCCAGAATGTCATGAATGTTAAATGGCTTCTTGGTTGGTGTCAACCTAGTACCACTGAAGTGTCATATATATTGTTCATTCATTTTATACCAAATTATGCATGCAGACACTTGCCTTACATTAAAGAGACTAAGATAGCAATGTTGATGATTTAAAATTGCCAGAATGAGTGCTCACTGCATTCACTGGTCCCACATGTTATAGTGAAGCCTTGATTACATGCTTGCATTTTTCCACAGAGTTCTGTTGCAAGGATGGTAATACGATATTAAATTCTTTAGGATTGAAAAACATAAACCACTTGGGAATTAAATTAAATGCTGCCCTGGTGTGGGGTTTTTTGTTGGTTTTGTTTTGGTTTGGTTTGGTTTGTTTGGGTTTTTTTTGGGGGGGTGGGTTTTTTTGGTTTTTTGGGGGTTTTTTGTGTCAGTACTGTCTCAGTTATGGAATTATAATTGCAGGGAAATAATTTCAGCTCCTAAATACTAAGAAGTAGCTGCTGAAGGCTAGTTTTCAAAATAAAAACATTGGATTAAACTGTCATGAAAAAGCAAAAGACTCATCCTTGACACAGAGTTGACACCGAGTTAAATTTCTTCTGCCACTTGAAATGCCAATTCGGTCAGAATTATATTATGAATTTTAAGACTGGAAAAACCACTGATTTTTCCAACACAAATATACATTCATCATAGAAAATTTCACTCCAAGCGTGCAAAAGTTGGAAGTTTTCCATGAAGAAAAAATTTGGATGACTGAACTGATTTTATTTAGTAATATATGCAAATTTATACAGCCAGTAATAACTAAAAAGCAGAAAGATAAACAGTTTACTCATTGACTTGACATATTCCGACATAAAGCAGTTATACCACAGCATAATATTTTGAAATATAGTTACTCTTCTTTATATGGAAGTTACTAGGAAATCTATGTGACTAAAGTAATGAAGATATGTTGGTTTGTTTTATGTTATTGGGCTAATTATGACAAAAAATACTGATTATTATAAAATCATATTTTATTTCATATGAACATGAATATTCTTATGGTGGTTATGTTATACTGATTATTTATTTGGCAGTAGAGGAGGCACACTTTTTAAACGGTAAATACAGATACTAATTCTGGGTCCTTCTTGTTGTTCCTGAAGAAGTTCTTTAAAGAACACAGATATTTTAAATTGTTATGGAAAGGAGAACTACTGAATAGAATCAGCTAAAATATTTAACTGTGATATTTTGCAAGGCTCTGCAGGCAAACTTTTGCCTGCACTGCCATATGAATAAGTAAAACAAGATTAAATGTTTGCTTCTGCTTATATGCCAACCTACAAGAAATCCCAAGGAATTACTTTTCCTTGAGAAAGCAATATACACCACATATAGTATGAAATTATTCAGTTTCTTGGAAAATGCCCTCAAGTGGAGCAATACATGGTTCATAAACATTAATTTTTTTTTTTTTTTTCCATAGACACATATTGTAACTTCATTTTATTGAAAATGCTACTGAGGTTGTCTGTGCTGACACCACAAGCTCTGTGAAAGTTGTTTACAACATCACAAAAAAAGTTGAAATGATGAAGGACAAAATAGTTATATAGCTGCCAATACCATGACAAGCAAAAATAAGAAGAGCTCTGAGTGAATATTTTAAATTTTTTTTTATTTTATTTTTGCTCATTTTCATTGTCTTTTTTTCTTACCTGGCAAACATTACATTCATTTTGCAGAAGCAAATGCCCTCCAGCTGCCTTTAGACATTGCTGCTGAAGAACAGTGGCCAGTGCTCTGGGTCTGTACTGGCTCGTGAGTGGTGGCAAGTGCCCAGCAGGAGTGGCTGCAGCAATGACAGCAGAGGAACTGACAGTGCCGAGGCAAAGCCTTCTGACCTGCTGGATAGGCTGCCCAGAAAGAAAATGGGATTGTAAGTTATGGAGTAATTCAACAGACATTTTAGAGGCGTGGTCTGTAGATTATAGGAGTGCTACCTGTGGGTATAAATTAAAAGGCACGAAAGGTAGTGATGATTAACTGGGATCTTTTGGAATCTATTGGATGAGGGCATGATGTAGATGGTATAAGCTGGACATTATCCTGATTTTGGAAGTGATAGAATTAATTTTCTTCCCATAGTTGATATAGTACTGAGTTTTGGATTTATGGATGAGGATAATTATGAAAATACACTGATGTTTTTTACTTACTACTAAGTGGTGTTACACTGAGACAAAGAGTTTTCAGCTTCTCATGCTACCTTGACAGCAAGGAGGCTGGGGTTACACAAGAAACTGAAAGGGACACATCCAAAGGAATGTTTTATATCATATGACATCATGCTTAGCATATAAACTAGGGGTAAAATGCCTGGGATGCTGCTGCTCTGAGATAGGCTGGGCATCACTTACTTCATGGTCAGTACTTGGTTTTCATTTGCATCACTTGGTATTTTTTTTTAAGGTTTTGACTGTCTCCTTTTTATTTTCTCTTTCATTACTATATTATTATTATTAACATTTTTTATCTCAATCAACGAGTTTGCTTTTTAATCTTTCTTCTTCTCACACAATTTCATGGTGCAGGAATGAGTAAGCAGCGGTGCAGTGCTTAATTGCCAGCTGGGTTAAACCATGGCAGTGTTAAACTGTGTTAGCTGCACTCTAATACTTGTAATGGACCTTTGTTAGAAATACCATCAGTCCCCAAATACCTTTAGAGACAATACGCTCTATTCCCTCAGTCTTTCAAATGAGAAAGAAAAAAATCCTATCCCTCAATCATTTTTCCTACATAATCCTGTTTAAGGGGTCCTCCTTTTCTTTTCAGGGGATATGTAGGCCTCAGTGCAAAGCTTTCCCACTATGCATATTTTCATTTTAAAAAGCTTTATTTTCACATTCTACTACATCATTAAAAGTCTGTAAACAGAAATTCTAAGATCAGAAGAAGTTATTTGTCTGAACTAAGGAGCTCTTATGCTAGCAGGTGATGAAGAGAGACAAAGTGCCATCTAGTGAAAGCAATAATTTAAAATAAAGAAAAGGCTAAGATCTTACTGAAGATTAGTTTGACAGTGTCAATTTCCATATGTGGATGAATATAACCAATGCTTTACTAACATAATATCACAATTTAAGCAGCAAGGCAATTATTGCAATTATTCAAATCTATGAATATTCTGTGATTTTTTTTTTTTTTTAAAGGAAAAACTCCAAACATATTAAATTTGTTTTATAACTACAAAGTGAAGCACAGCGTAGTTGTTCTAGAACTGCTGTGGTTATTTTGTAAGAGGTTTTCCTTCTGAGACATCAGCAGTCTGATATGATGCAGAGCCTCGTATGGCTCCAGTACAAAGTAAGGACCACACAAGACTGAAATTCTGAGGTCAATAAGCACATGCTTTTTAGGAAAGCAAAGGAAACTACATAGGGAAATTCTACCTCTCAGTATTCTACCCACTCTTGAGTTTATCTGGTTTGATAAACAGATTTCTTCAACAGAAATTGTACAGTACGATTTACAATTTCTCTGACAACATAAATGTTCTGGATAATTGCATTTATAGTATTTTCCCCATAGTAAAGAAGACTTTTTTTTTNAGTATTAGACCAAGAGAGAATAAAAAAAACTTTTTTTTTTTTTTTTTTTTTGAGAAACAGAGCAAAATGGCCACTGCATCACTATGAAGAAATTTGCACTAATTAGAATATCAGATTACCTTTTGATTTTCAAACACTAAAGAATGGCAAAAGTTTGCCTCAGATTACCAAGATACAATACACAAAGTATATTTAATTTAAGGATTTGCATACCTGCTTTTGTGGAAATATTATTTTCAGGGAAAACAGAGGGAAATGGAAGTAAAATTTTAAAACTTGAGTCCTTGCTCCGCAATTCAACCCAAATTCCTGAACATTTTACAATATTTAACTACTTTGTATCAACATATGTTCTGATTCTAGAGCCTCTCTCTAGCCCTGCAACTGTTAAAAAAACAAAACACTTCGGCTACACAGTCTGTGTTGTGACCATCATGAATTAGTGGAAGAAACTGGGGAAAAGCAATCATGGCTTTGTTATTGTATCCTATTAAATGCTAAGCACATCACAAACAGTATAAACTGCTTGTAAACAGAATGGTTGATACACTTTTGTTTGTAAACAAACATGTGAAATTACCAACAGCACAGTTAACATGGCAAAAATTGCTTGCATGCAAACTCCTTTGCAGATCTTCCTACCAGTTGTTCTTTCTGAGATTTCAGAGCTGCGCCTGATGACCAGAGTTAATGCTACTTGCATTTCTCATCTCTGAAGATATATTTGATAACTATATCCTGAGAGAAGGAATCTGAAAAAAAAAAAAAAGCTCCTTTTCCCTTGTTCATGTGAAAGATTAAAGATTTTGAAGCTACTTTAATTATAGAACACTGGCACCTTTTAATTTTCCTGGACCTTTATTCTGTATCAAACACACTGCTATATTAATTGGATTATCATGTCTTTCTTTTAACTAGCTTATTATTTCCTAGTGTTACTTCCCATTCTCATAATAAACTTACTTTACCTAAGTAAAAGTTACTTTAGTGATAATTTGGTCTCCCTTAATTTGTAAGCAGAAAGAGTTTATAAACACTACATAAATCTTTATCATAATCAACTCCTATGCTTTTAATTTAGTGGCATAAAGAAAAAAGCCCTTTTTATAAATTTATTTAGGATTCACAGCACTGGGGCTTAGAAGGAGTTGAAAAGCAGAGTATGCACTGTGAGCAAATAGTTGCTAAACCCACATGAGGAAGGATTTGGAATGGTTCTGTGAACAGGAATGGGTCATAGTAAAATTAAAGATAGACCACGACAAAAAAAAAAAAAAAAAAAAGACCCAAAAAACAAAAAAAACATAAAACAGAAACNAAGCCCAAGAAAACACACAAACATTGTGCAGAGCACAGTGGGGTGAAACAATTCCATTTCCACTCTTTCTAGGATGTAGCCTGTTTATGCATCCCAGGACATTTATTACATTTATTAAATTGTCCCCTATCATGTTGGAGCAATGATACAGGAATAGTGCCAAGCTTGTTAATTCATTTATTAATTTATTCCACCTGCCATCCAAGCACAAAAAGAAACAGAACCTGACACTTTGGGGTTAGCTGATTTATTTAAATTCTTCCCTACTTAGATCTTTGTTTTATTTTATTTTTAGTTCCCTCTTAGCATTACTTTTGAATAAGAAGTTCCAAGTATGCTTAATCATTGAAAAGTTCTTGACAGTTTCTATAAAAGCAGCAAAATTTTCTTTTATTGTAGTTTATGTTGCAGAAAGACTAGACTTAGAAGTAATAAATATTGACACACATGGAGAAGACTGAGGATTAATTTCCTTGAATAATTTCTACATATGCTGTAGAATTTCAATATGTAACACTAATCTCTCAATGTTTGATATAATACAGATGTTAGTAAATCTTCTTAATTATGTAGCATATATTGCTAATTAAATAGTTCTGTCCTGCTAAAATTTCCTTTTAGGTGTTTGCTATGTTTCCTCATTTTCTGCTTACACATTCAATCAGTGACTTATCCCATTTCCCCCTTTCAGATGTAAGTAAAATTAAGCTGAGCCAGGAAAAAAAAGCAATAGTTGAATATAGCTTGGTATGAAGAAGCACTGCAGAAAGAAAGGTGTACCACCAACGGAGCCATCAAGGTGAAAAACTCGGACCTGAGCTCTACTACAGCACATCACAAAACTTTACATCAGAAAAAATGCAAAAGATTCCTGTGTACTAAATATACTGTCTCTGTTTGCCTGCCAGTATCAGGATCTAATATCAAGCTCTTGCAAGTAAGAATACTCACATCTTTCACAGAGAAGTTTAAAATCCTAAATTATTAAAGTGGTATAGCACCTAGAAGTTAGTGCGATAAAATTACTCCTCTTGAGCAATCTTTAGATCTATGTCTGTATTTTAGGATGCCAGTAAAGTTGTCTGGATTTAAAACCTTGTCAGGTGTAAATTGAGGAAACAACTTTAAGCATGGTATGTAATTTCACTGCAAAGTTCTTGAAAAAAACCCAACAAACAACACAAGAAAAATAAAAGGTAAAAATGTAAAATGATACACTGAAAATGTTTTGCAATTCTTCTACAAAAGTATATGTGCATAACCTACATTCAGTAATAGATGTGCTCATACATTTTCTACATACAATTTTTTGGTAATAAAAAAGTCAATGCATTCTTAATATTTATACACTTGATTTGAAAATGTGTGTGTTCTGGAAGCAGGAAAGTAGTCAAAATATTAAGTAATGGAAAAGACAAGTCATTGTGTGCTTTCTTCATTATGTTTTAGACAAACCCTGTGAGCTTGTTTCATAGTGTTTTATCAAAAGTAGTCAAAAGATAAATCTATTAATGAAAAAAAAAAAAAGCAATTTAAAATAAAGATCTTTAACTTTTCTGCTGAGAAATCAGTTGGTAATTTATGTCAGGTCACATCAGCAGCTTTGGACTGCCCAGTGTGAATGATGCAGGCTGTCAAGATATGCAAGCCACTGACATATTAATTTGGTAGGGCGTGGGGTGGGGGGGGACGACAAAAGAAGAAATATGACTTTGTCTCAGGAGGCAGGGTGTGAATGTACATAGGCAGAATCACAACTGGCCTCAATAGTTTCCTTCCTGCAGTTTCAGCAGGGAGCTATCCCTTCATTTATGGAGTTAGACGTTTCATTGTAGCCTGGAGTTGTACGGAGGAGGTACTGAAATAAGTCTCACTTAAGAGAGCCCCACATAAATGTCATCATATCCTGCTCCAAAACTCATTTGAAAGCACTTCAAGGAGGTGCCAGTCAGTGCTTAGACCTTGCAGAAGTTTCCTCCACAGAGGAAATTTGCATATTGTACAGTCATGGTTTTACATTTTTCAGTATCTCATTTAAAACCACATTTCTTAACAACAAATATTCTTTAAAATTAGCACCAAGAGAAGCATAAATTAGCATATGAATCACTTCACTCAAGTTCAGAGAAACAGTTTTAACCTTCAAAGCCATTTCATCATCTGCAGAAAGCTAGTTTCACACCACTGCTTCTGGTCTAGTGAGTATCAGTGACTCAGAAGCACTGGGTTGTTGAATACAAACCCTACATGCAACAAGAAACCATAATTTCATTTTCTTGGCAAATAAGCACTAAGCCTACTTAGTACAATTTCAGTAATTCAAGATGAAGTGGAGATAAGGAGAGACAGAGTTAATGAGGAGTGTTGGTCCATCAGGATAACGACTCTCCTGTCAGTTATTCTGGGCATGACTCCCTAAGTTTCTAAGAATAACTCATCATGGTATTTAATATGCATCACAGTGCATGAAAAAGCAGTCATGCTACTTAGACACTAATTTAAGAACACAAACAAACAAACAAAAAAAACCCAAACCACCAAAAAAACTGTATTACACAACTTTGCAACCCAAAACAATGCAAGGAATATCTTTATCAGAGCTGCACCTGCTCAGTTTATATGACAGTCATAGCTGTTAACAAAAAATTTGGGTTTAGGGAATAAATATTCTTTTACTGCAGAATATTGGGCTTTACACAACTTAGTAAAGCTCTTTAGCTTTCTGACTCCTGAGAGACTGACTTGTTTTTCTGTTTCACAAAGCCCTGAAACATCTGAATTTTTCACAATAATTACTGAAAATATTGTTTAGCACCTATACTATAGTATCTATAATTGTCTCCATTTAAATGAATTGGAGAAAACAATGCCTTAATAATAGAACTATGGCATGAGTGGGACTCAAGCATAGAATAAGCAAAAAAACCCCTCAGCTTTTAGCATTTTAGGGCAAAATTATCTTCAGCAGGAAAGTCATTAATAAAATTAAGGTAGCACTGCCTCCTTCCAATTGCCAGTAAAAGTTTTCTCTATCAGATGCATTTTGATGTGAGCATCCTATGCAATTGCAGTACCTACTTAAACATTGCAAGCATGTCTTAAACCACCACAGCAGACATAGATTAAATTTCCCTTGGCATTAGTTATAAAGTGTTAAGGATTCTTAGGTAGCTCTGGAAATATTTGACAAGGTGATGGTTTAGATCCAATGTTTTCCCCTTATTCCTAGCTAATTAAAAACATGCTTAGAAAACATTTTTCATAGTAGCTTGGAATTCACAGGAGTAGTAAAATTACTTCCAACAAAAATGCACAAGGAAAGCAGCTTTTCAGTCTTGACCTCAGATAACCTGCAGATTTGTAATGAAGATTGTAGCGACCAAAAGGTTTATGAACTCTTACATGATAATCCACATTTTAAATCTGCTTGATTACAGTCCAACAAATAATTTGTAATGCATCAATTCAGTGGTGCTTTTCTGATTTGCCTGTTAGTTTGTAATGGGTCTCGAGGGGTTTGCATACTAAATATCTGGATACATAAATATCTAGACATATGTAGAAGGCATTTTACTTGAGTATGAATATGTGATGACTTACCTCAGATTTGTTTTCTTCTGGAATCCTGTTCCACTGCTCAGAAGTGCTTTTTCTTCTACTGTTTTGCTATTTGCAAAATAATTTGCTAAAATCTATTACGCAACCAAGTATTGTTATAGACAGTAATAATATCAAGGTAAAGAACACTAATATAAAGGAAAATAATGTTAAAGCAATAAAAATAAGTGGTGTGACTGATTACATGTCAAATGTCTGAAATACTGCAGGTGTTTTTCTAGACAATGGGACACAATTTTTTTTAATAAAAAAGTGATTATTTAATATTTCTTCTAACTTTTGCAACAAATCTGATTTTTGGACTTGTAATACCATCAGTTCACAGCAGTAAATTTTGTCAAATGTTTAAAATATTTTCTTTAATCTATATCGTGAAAGGTTTACTTTATTTTACTTGAATATTATCAAACATGGCAACATGAAAAACAGGAATTCGTGACATCCCAAATACATTTGTCCCTCTCTTGTTGCAAATTTTGAGTGATTGAGCCCAAATTTTATAAATGCTGCTTAAATTATATTTGCCCACAGCACGCATAGTCATTGCTTTAGCAGGAAAAATACATGCCCTTTCTATAAGGCAAAGCATCCTAGCTTCTCCAGCATTAACAGGCATCATTAGAACACTGCTAGATACAGCTGAATAAGTTTTACCTCCGTTATGTCATCTATATTCAAGCCATTAAAAATAATATCATAAGCTGTTATGTAGTTGTCATATCAGGAGGAAGTCTTATTCTGATTTAATTAAATTTTTCTGGCAAATGATAAAGACAGGGAGTGGAAATAATTAAGCCCATATAGCTTATTTCTTTTCATTATTCAAGGAGAAAATCGCTGAAGTTTTATCCTTCACTGGGCTTTTTTAGGAAAGTGTTTTCTCAGGTCCTTGCCATTTATTAAAGTGTTGATTCATTTTAGCAGGACTGATATCTCTAGTGGGTCATAGCTCATTTCTGTTCAAACCCCAACATGCAGAAGCTGTTACAAAGAATTCTCCCCAAATAGTTACACATGAACTATCATCTGAAGTCAGTGTGATTTATTTAAAGTTGAAGACAGCTGCAATGCCTGAAATTTGATTAAATGGCTTGGCCACTGTCCAGACAGATATACCTCTGGGAGGTTTTCACCCAGAATTGCTATGAATAGGCTGCTCAAGAAATACTTGATAAAAGAATTTGGAAATCCAGCACCCTATTTTAGCAAAAAATGGAGGTCAGAAAACTGTTTAGTCTTTCTATGCTGCATAGAGTGTTTGACACCTTCACATGGTATTCAGAGCAGCACAAGGAGCAGCAAGATGCCTTCAGTCAATCTTGAACATATTAGCTTCTTTCTGCCAGCTCACTGGGAAATGCTGAGTCTTAAATCCTAGCTTTATTCAGCTGTAGAAAAAATTGGATTACTCACTCTTGGGATTCACTTCCTTCACCCATTGAAACAAGAAAAAAATTCATGCCCAAAAACTCATAAAGGTAGAGGCTCAGATATTTCCTCTTTGGAAAGCCACAAAAATGAAATCGGAAAATAGGGTGATTTGTTGGGAGGTTTTTGGGGTTTT
>VWZN01002987.1:8515-41055 GCA_013396955.1 Regulus satrapa
ATCAAACATCCTGCATTGTTATAGAAATCGCCAATGTATAAAAACATTTGCTGATCCAGTGTTATTTTATTTTAACTACCCTAGAGATGCAAACGCTTTCTGTAGCATTCCAGAATCAACTTACCATTTAATGGCTCTAATTCCTATACAGATTTCTATGTCAGCCATAATATTTCTTTTCACAAATCAATGTTCTGCCTAACCAGTTCATTTACCTCCTGCTTTAATTTACTTAACCCTTTGGCAGGTTCTGTATTCTTCATATTATATTTCTTAGCAAAATTATTTTTAAATGTATCATATATATATATATATATATATAAAGTATGTGGAACATAAAAGCATAATATTAGTGCACAGAAAAATATTGGCAAGTTGCATACATGCAACAGAAAAGAATTTGAATAACAGCTTTAGAATTTAATATGATGGCCATGCTAAAGTCTCCCTGACTTCCTTAGTTGAATTACAGGGTTTGTAGTTACAGACTTATGATTCTTCCTTGCTGTTGGTAGAGATGGATATCTGTTTACCCTTTCAAGTGGAAAATGGGTGTTGATAGATCAGACAGACAGAGAAATTGAGATCAGAAGACAGTTTAATTAGATTTTAGATCACAGAGTCATTGAAAATTGGGGGTGAATCTCTCAGTGTGCAATACACCAGTGAGGGAGTCAGGGTATGGAGACAGAAAAATATCCCAATCACTGAAGTAAGGCAGTAACTGCGGGCTGTCTCAGACAGTGGAAGAGTGTTACCTGTATGGGTAGGATAAGATCATGGGGGTTCTTACATGATTCAACACAAAATTAGATAAATTTCAGAGATTGGTAAAAAATCTTGGAATTGTGTATCCTGTGACCCTGACCATACTCATGATCCTTCCCCACATTGATGCTATTTTCTTCTTTTGCTTCACCTACCATCAGCAAACAGGAATTTCTAAACAATTTCCAGCTGCACATTTCCCATGTGTTGTTCATTTCAGGAATCAAAATGAGCTGCAGGTTCATCCTTCTCATTTCTTTCCATTCAGTAATTACCCTTCCCATTATCTTCACTAGTATTTGGCCTGGGCTGAATAACAATTTTCTATTTAAGCTTATGGTTTTTATTCTTAAATGGCTATCCAAACACCAGTCAGTTAATTCTGGCTGTTAAATCTGGAAGTTCTGGCAGAATTTCCTCAGTGTCCATCCTGGCTCATGACACAACCCCTTTTCTTCCTTCACTGCTTGTATCCCCTTTCTCTGTGTTATCTAGAAGTGGCTATAAACTCTTCAGCCACTTGGACAGTGAAGGTTTATACATCATTTTTCTAACCAGTGTTTCAGAAACCAGAGCTATATATGGATTTGGAAATAAAGTTTCAGATGAGTTCTGAATTTCAGGGAAACATCAGATCATTTTCATTTAGATCCAGATACTTCAAAATGATGGCACCACCTTGCATTATAAAGATGAATTTTTTTTCAAAGGTGACTTAAAAATTCCCATGTGCTTAATGGGATAAGAACAGCTTAGAAATACACTTGGAGAATTTCAGCATTGGGAATCCCCTACTTGGGAAAGGTAACATTTCTTTGCCTATTCTGGAGCTTGATCATCCATAATCTACCACTGTTCCTCCACCATACATTTTCATTTTGGTTTTATCACCCAGAATGGCAATAGCTTCAAATACACTAGAAGAAAAGAGATCCTAATAAATACCTCAAATATAAACATCCTCCCTGGAGCTTAGCTCACATCTTCTAAAANCCATTTTAAGTAGATCATGTTCCCATTTTCTTTTTCATGTATTGCTATTTAAAATACCCTTTACAATTCGATGTTCAGAGCTCCTAATTATTTTCTTTACTTACTTATGCTTATTTTTAGAGATTTCCCAATCCACCTCTCACTACTTTTTGTATATAATTTTAAAGAAACCTTCTGTTTATAATCATTTTTATATTGCTGCTTAAACAAACTTGCACCTGTTGCTTTTTTCCCCTCTAGATTGATCGAGGATGGATTTTAATTGCATCACCAACTGTTACTAAAATACTTCCTAGAGTGTCCACTAGACTTCCTCTGCAAAATACAATCTTGACCCACAAAATAATAACCAAAACCTTTTGGGGCATTTAATGTTTTCTCAAAGTCAACTTTCTTGTGGTCCAGAGTGTTCACTTGGCTTCCACCAGCTCCCAAGAATAATTTGAACTAATGATACTGTAATGACTGGATGTTTCCTTGCTTCAGTCCAATTAATCATACTTGGTATATATCCTAGGACTTTGTCCAAAATAGCCTCTAACCATCTGAATGCTTCAATAAGCTCTGAAAGAAAGCAATCCTGAAATGTCTATTAAAATGGGATCCTCCTCTTTATTTTTTTTTTTTTTTGAGTGGCATCCAAGTCAACATCTGAGTAATTAAAACTCTGCCAGCATCAAACATCCTGCATTGTTATAGAAATCGCCAATGTATAAAAACATTTGCTGATCCAGTGTTATTTTATTTTAACTACCCTAGAGATGCAAACGCTTTCTGTAGCATTCCAGAATCAACTTACCATTTAATGGCTCTAATTCCTATACAGATTTCTATGTCAGCCATAATATTTCTTTTCACAAATCAATGTTCTGCCTAACCAGTTCATTTACCTCCTGCTTTAATTTACTTAACCCTTTGGCAGGTTCTGTATTCTTCATATTATATTTCTTAGCAAAATTATTTTTAAATGTATCATATATATATATATATATATATAAAGTATGTGGAACATAAAAGCATAATATTAGTGCACAGAAAAATATTGGCAAGTTGCATACATGCAACAGAAAAGAATTTGAATAACAGCTTTAGAATTTAATATGATGGCCATGCTAAAGTCTCCCTGACTTCCTTAGTTGAATTACAGGGTTTGTAGTTACAGACTTATGATTCTTCCTTGCTGTTGGTAGAGATGGATATCTGTTTACCCTTTCAAGTGGAAAATGGGTGTTGATAGATCAGACAGACAGAGAAATTGAGATCAGAAGACAGTTTAATTAGATTTTAGATCACAGAGTCATTGAAAATTGGGGGTGAATCTCTCAGTGTGCAATACACCAGTGAGGGAGTCAGGGTATGGAGACAGAAAAATATCCCAATCACTGAAGTAAGGCAGTAACTGCGGGCTGTCTCAGACAGTGGAAGAGTGTTACCTGTATGGGTAGGATAAGATCATGGGGGTTCTTACATGATTCAACACAAAATTAGATAAATTTCAGAGATTGGTAAAAAATCTTGGAATTGTGTATCCTGTGACCCTGACCATACTCATGATCCTTCCCCACATTGATGCTATTTTCTTCTTTTGCTTCACCTACCATCAGCAAACAGGAATTTCTAAACAATTTCCAGCTGCACATTTCCCATGTGTTGTTCATTTCAGGAATCAAAATGAGCTGCAGGTTCATCCTTCTCATTTCTTTCCATTCAGTAATTACCCTTCCCATTATCTTCACTAGTATTTGGCCTGGGCTGAATAACAATTTTCTATTTAAGCTTATGGTTTTTATTCTTAAATGGCTATCCAAACACCAGTCAGTTAATTCTGGCTGTTAAGTCTGGAAGTTCTGGCAGAATTTCCTCAGTGTCCATCCTGGCTCATGACACAACCCCTTTTCTTCCTTCACTGCTTGTATCCCCTTTCTCTGTGTTATCTAGAAGTGGCTATAAACTCTTCAGCCACTTGGACAGTGAAGGTTTATACATCATTTTTCTAACCAGTGTTTCAGAAACCAGAGCTATATATGGATTTGGAAATAAAGTTTCAGATGAGTTCTGAATTTCAGGGAAACATCAGATCATTTTCATTTAGATCCAGATACTTCAAAATGATGGCACCACTTTGCATTATAAAGATGAATTTTTTTTTCAAAGGTGACTTTAAAATTTCCATGTGCTTAATGGGATAAGAACAGCTTAGAAATACACTTGGAGAATTTCAGCATTGGGAATCCCCTACTTGGGAAAGGTAACATTTCTTTGCCTATTCTGGAGCTTGATCATCCATAATCTACCACTGTTCCTCCACCATACATTTTCATTTTGGTTTTATCACCCAGAATGGCAATAGCTTCAAATACACTAGAAGAAAAGAGATCCTAATAAATACCTCAAATATAAACATCCTCCCTGGAGCTTAGCTCACATCTTCTAAAAATGAAAAGAAAAAACAAAAAACCACACGCCAAAATCCCCCATACTAAAAAAAATAAAAACACTGAATTTTGCCTTTAATTTAATCTAGTTAAATAAGCTACATTTGCTAGATGCTAAGAAAAAAATAATGCTAGGTGGCAAGGGAGAGTCATCAAGACTCCTTTTTGTCTTTTATCACTGGCCTTTGTTGACATCATGATCATGGTGTAGACATGACCACGGAGCTCTCTGTCTCCAGATGCCCTGAAAATGACATTACCAGTCCACATTTTTCTTTTATCTATGCCAGCAAACTATCCTTATCAAGTACATGAATACTTATAAAACCAAAATGTTACTGTCTTTGAAACTCACCATTTCATTGTGATTTTAATTCAGTGCATACACTGGGGTTAAGTACACAGGGAAGGGGGTTCTTCTTTTATATTCATTAAAATTACTGCATCTATTTTTATGTTACTATTCAGGCTATCTGATATTTATAACAGTTTTTGCCTTCATTTTTTAATATAATCCAGCAGGAAAAAAAAAAAATTGTCTTTTTAGCCTTTTGACTCAGACTCTTCTGCAAAATAACAGACACTGGGAAAAATATTTCCCACATTTTGCCCCCTCTAATTATTATAGCTATATTATAGCAAAGCACTTGTCTTCCTTTGATGAAAAAAAGGAAGCAGTAAAAAGGGAAGAAAGACATCTGGATTACCTTCACATTTTACGCTATTATTGTTGGAAAGCCTTGTTATTTCAGCAAAGCTTATTTTAGCTAATTCTCAGTTTTGCCAGAACAGGACAACAGAGTCCAGAGAAGTGGCACAGATGCAGGAGGTCCCTCCTCATTTTCAGCACTCTTAGTGCTAAGGCTTAGCAAAGGTCTTTCTGAGATGATTAATGGCAGGTTTGACTCTGGGAGGTAATTATAGGTTTTGACAAGAAGTTCGAGACTTTGGGGATGAAAGTGTCTGTGAAGGTTTCACTGAAGAAACCAACCCCTGACAGGCACAACACGCTCATTACAGAAATTTTGAAAAAGCACAGATATCTATAAAATAAGCTAGATACAGAAGGATACATTTTTATTAACCCTACTGCTGCTGATGGCATATGCATCCTCCTTGTTGATTGTGGACTAATGTGATTTGTAGCCTCAGTAACAGTAGTTTTTTGAAGATACAGAAGTTCATTTGCTTATGAATTCCTCATTCTTCTTCCTTCACCCCTTTTTCCTGTGAGGGTTAGGTGGGAGGAGTGGAGGGAGAGAATATCAATAAACAGTGTCATGAAAAATAAATTATGACTACTCAGAAAGCATTTCCAATAATGCTACTAGTTTATTTGTTGCAAATTATTATTAATAATGTCATTTTTATTGTTATTAATAATAATAATAATAATAGTTTGGGTTTCTGCAGTTCTATGAATAAAGAAAATATTAAAGTGATATATGCACTTCTGTTGTCAGAATACTAATTTTCAGTATTCTGAAATGTAATGCCTGAGAACTAGAACAAAGCCTAATTAAAAGGGCTTCCTCCAGGAAAATGGTCTGTAAAGATATCAGGGTTTCTGGTAGGAGCTCTTAGTGTCTGTAAGTAGTTTAAACTCTTCAGAGCAGTATCTTTCAGCTGCCTCCAACTGCTGCAGGGACTGACCATCAAATTACACAATTCAGAAATACACTGACCAGCGTTTTACCACAGACTGTCTGACTTCCCAACTCCTTCAGAGATGGAGTGGGATCACTCTGCATCACACAGCAGAGAGCAGAGTCAATTCAGAATACAGCTTTTCCCCAGAGAAATCTGGGGGTTTTTAAAATTCCAGTGAATATGAGCATCTAGCTCTAGGAAAGGGCCATGAGAAGACCTATTGTCAAATCTGAATGTATTCACAATTCATATACTGCTTTATACATCTTGCCACTATGAGCTACAGACCTCATTTCAGTTGTACTGTCTGGCTCCTTTGTGCCTTTTTGTCAACATAAAACAGCTGTAAACCTGCCTGTTCTGGCCAATTAAGTTGTTTTGTATTTCTGGAGTGGCATAAAGGAAAACGACCCCTCCTTCTCAGTATGGTTTAATAAAATAGGGATATATGGGGCACACAGGAATCACAAAAGTCAGAGTGGAACAGGAGTCATGGGCCAGATTCTTGAGCTGCAATAAAACAGTGGCAATCGAAGGGAGAGATGGCAAATTATGCTAGCTGGGAGTCTCCCTCTGAGATTCCACAAATGCTTTCTGTCACAAAATAAAATTGCCTTACTAGGCTGTTTGTTACCAATAGCCCCAAAAATATGTCTTCTCAAAACATTTGTGGGAGTTTGTGCAAAGGGGGCATACCTCCAAATTAATTTTATGAGATCATTTGTATTACTTTGTACTAATTGTGAGCAAATGCCCCTGTGCAGGAGCATATCAAGAGAGTCTGGGAACTGTCAAATACCAAGAGGATACACTCTGGATCAGGGAGTCAGCATGGGGTCATTTAAGGAGGTTTTGAGTTAAAAACAAATCAAAAATTTGGCCTGGACTTCAGATCAGGAATTCATCTTACCTGCAAGTTCAATTAAAATTCTCATAAGCCGGAATAAGGTGAGTAGAAAAGATGACCCAGTGAGGCAATATTAATTTTGCTTCTCCAGGCAGAATTGGGTCCTTACTGTTACTATCCAAACTCACATACTCTGCATTTAAAAAAAAAATATAAAAATCTGTGTTGTAGATTACATTTATTCACTTAACCTAAATTCAGATATAGGAAATATACTAATTTCTCCTTGAGCTGTGCTGCTTTGAGATAAAAAAGAGCTTTGTCTAGAAATGCCAGATTTACTGGGTCCTCTACATTTCAGTTAGAGAAATCCTGGATTTGGCCTCCTGATCTTCACCTGCAATAAGCAAGGAGAGTAAGCACGGAGATCTAAAGTGTAAGCCAGAGTATTTGTGATCCAAATTGTCCCTTTGTGGTCTCTCTCCGTATGATTGAAAAGGAAACCAAAATTGGTGGTTATCAAGTGAAGTGGTTATCAACTGGTGGTTGTGAAGTAAACATTTTGATAGTGAGATTTACCCCTTGAAGGTCATGTAAAATTATCAATTCAGAGTCAGGAATTATGTGGAAGGCATCAGTACCTTTATGTCCAATAGGGATTTCTGGACTATATAACTTGTATATGTTAATTTATTCATATGTCTTTATAGAAAGCACATGAACAACAAGAATAGGGGAAGTACTGCAGCAGCTAATTGTTTTTTGTGGTTCACCTGTAACCTTTATTTTCATCTTCACTCCACAGTGAAAGCAGCAGATACTGGAGGATCATAACCTCAAGACCAGGCATGTGAACTTGAGGAAAAGGCAGATCACAACAAATAGAGTAGGGAAAATCATGCAAAACATGAATCCTCCATGGTGGACTAAGTTATAAACCTGAAAGGAAAATATGTTTGAAATTTTAGGGAAAGTTATTTCATTCTGTATCTGCAGTAGCTTTTCACAGTTGACTAATATATTCTTTGGAAGCAGCTTCAAAGTTTTACACTTAATTGGCAGAAACAGACTTTTATGCCTGTACATAAAATGCTCACATAAGAATTGCTTGTATTCTCATGCAGGCAGGGCACAAAGTACTATGGGATTCATGAGGCCAATTGCAGCTAATCAAGGATCAGATAAAAAGCATCCAATTTATTTCAGTGGAATTACAGTACATAGCTGCATTTTTCAAATAGTCACTGTCAAGACATAAAATAAAAAACTCAAAAAGACATCTGTCAAATAAAATTTTAATAACATATGAATCTGAATAAGTTGTGGCCTATTGTTTGAATATTCCAGCAGTAGAAAAGGAGGTTAAATTCAAATAAATTATTCATTGAGACTAGTTGCATATCCCTAGTATGTGTCTGTATAATTTAAACAAAAACAAAAGTGTACCACAGAATAAAATGAGATTTCATAGATACACTTCCTTGAATCTGGGTGATGCAGTTCCCTATTTAATTCAAAAATAATTATTAAACATATGGAAAACTACTAATAGAGCATAAAAAATATATTCAATTGGCAGAAGACAAATACATTATTTATTACTTCAAGTTATTGATGAGCTTTCATACCAGCTCGTCATTCTGTTTTGCTCTGTCACTCATGAACTATAAGATTATCCGTACCTCATAATAAATAATTTATCCATAGTCAGTCTGTACCTTTGGGTAGCTGCCCTTATTTATCTGGGTATATGCACACAGATATGTACTCTCTTACCATGAGAAATCAAACAATAGTGATTTGCAGGGGTTTCAAACTTACAAGAGAATGCAAAAAATAGATTGAGGATATTACAGGGATTTTTTTTTTTTTTTTCAGTGTGGGGTTTTTTCATGCTAAGAATGCATTGCTGAATGATATGCAAATGGAGAAGGTTCTAAAGGATCTGTTCAAAGCATATGTATGGTAATTCAAAATCATAATGAAACTCTATTTTAACAGATTTGATATAAGCAAAGGGGGAAAAATTAATACAGAGATTGGTGTAACTATTGCACCAAAGACCTGTATACCTTTGAGTTTGTGAATATTTGGTTAAGATGGAAAATAAATTCAAGACACAAGTATTTCTTACAAAAATGACAATTACACACATTATTGAATTGAACAGATGATATTAGCAAGAATAGGTGAATTCTGCAACAACATCGTTTATAAGTAAATCTCTAACACCTTTTCATGTGTTGCACAAGTATTTCTGAATATTTGCACTGAAATGCTGACACAGAGTAATCACTGATGAAAAATGCCCTTTGTTTTGACCTGCACAATATTTCAAAATTATATACAATGCAGTTATTAACTTTTTCCCAACTAATGAAGTAAGAATTAGGTTGATTCCTGTCAACAATACAATAGTATTCAAAATGGCAAACCTGTTAACCTGAATTACAATTTTTATTTTCAAAAAGCAGCTGGAAGAGACATTTTCTACATGCTTTGTCTTTGGGGAAAAAAATGGCTAGGGCCAGATGTTAGAGTCTCCAACTCTATAGACCGTGTTCTCAATTACATATTTTTCTATTGTTCATCTACATTGTTTTATAACTTACTGTGCACAATCAGTGTTTCTAAATGACTGAGGAGAAAATATGGGTATATTAATTACCTAAACTAGATTAATTGATTAAATGTATGAGTAGAATGACCATGAACCATTGGTGCATTTCTTCTTTTAAAAAGGCTAACATGACTGCATAACAATGTAAACCAAATATTTCCATAGGGAGATGCAATACTAAGCCTTTTTTATAAGGTTCTGACAGCAATTTATGTAGAATATTGTAGTGATACTTTGCATAGTTCCAGTCATGTACATTCAAGGAAGACAGCTTCATACTGGAACGGAAAGAAGGATTTCTAGGTTTAGAGGAAGACTAAAATATCTTCCTCTCCTTTGTTCTGTTTAGAGAACACAATTACTGTTCATGTAAGTAGATATGTATATATTGCAAATGTGTGGCTGTGGGTGTGCATGTGTTGGGGCAGAGAAGGATAAACATTCAAAGAAAAAGCTATTTACACTAAAAGACAGTGTAGTTGCTGGCACATGAACAAAGGGGAGGAAAACAGTCAGGAATAAGCTTGCTCTGAAAATGAGGAGAATTCCAGAAGAGTGAAGTTTTAAAGCAAATTTCTAGTAGAAGTAATAGGCAGCACAAGGAATCTGACTGGAAAAGGGAATTCAGCAAACCTGTGAATGTCATTAGATAGCACAAAGCAGGCTGTGTCTGCCTCTGAGAGCCCCAGGAGCCTTTCCGGGGCTCTTATAGACCACCATATGGTTTCTCCTGAATAAAGGCTAACACAATTACACACAGAACCACAAGGTCTCATCTCTAAGTGGCCACAAGAAAAAAAAAAAAAAAAAAAATTAGAATTGCCTAATAAAAGCAAATCAACCAAACAAACTCGGTGAACCTCCCAGCTTTCAGCTGCTTTCTCCATGCCCAGCACTGAGCCATATGGCTGGTGTCTTATCTTAGCAAGGCACAAAGAGCTACACTACCAATTTATTCTTTTTGTATAGCACCTTTCACCACAACTGAGAGGTGAGAGGCTGCTCAACTAGAAGAAACAAATACATATGGCTTTTGCATATTAACAGAGGTGCTTACGGAAACAGCTGTGACTCACACCCACTGAAGTCAGTCAGTGTAGTAGCTGAATACAGAGAAATAAAAACTACCATGCCAAAACCCCTCAGTGCTTCCCACTGACTTCAAAGGCTTGTGTTAGGAGAAGGTCCAAATTAATTTTGTACATGTTATTAAAGTTTTCCATCATCCAGGGCAGAGATAGGCTGAGGCCTTAGGGCTGCAGTGAGCTCTACAGAATGTGTTTGCAGACTTGCTGAAGCTGGGAGGTGTCCAAGTGCCCTGATCCAGCCATTTCTGAGGGAAGCCTTGGCTTGTAAAGGCTCGGGGACTGTGACATACTGGAAACCAGTAATCAGCCTGTGCTTTAGCAAAGAGGAGCAGCACAGTCCCCACATCCAGGCTCACTCCACATGGTGAACATAAAGCAACCAATTACAGCAGCAAGGCAGCTAAGTGTCTACACTCCTTCTTCATAAGAATGAAATGAGCTACTTCAGTCCACCACAGAATCTCATTCTTATCCTTTTTAAATCTGACATCTGATGTCATATCCAAAATTTTACACTAGAAAGCAGCAGCCTGGAATTTCTCAAATGTGTAAATTTTTCATCTTGCACTGAGTTTGCAGCAGCCTTACCTAACCAGCTGGATCTATCTGTCAGCTGCCAAGCAGCACTTGCAATTTGTTTACAGTCAACTGCAAGGAGATATATAAACTCCCCCAGATGAGGAAGATGTTGAATTTACAGAGACAAGTGACAAATGAGCTCAAAATGAGAATGCATATAAGAATAGCCTACAGTGTGCCATTATATCATGACATAAATATATGACAACTACTCCAATCAACGCCCATGGCAAATGTTTCTGAGTGTTACTGCCACTAGAGTAATTTCTTTGTGCTTCAGCTCTTTTCCTTTTTTTTTCTTCTTTGAATGAGACATTCATTCTAAAGTAATAACAAGTAAAAGAAGCGTCTATTAAAACGAGCAGATCATGCTGTACTGAATGGGTTTAGAGACAACAGTCTGATTAGTGCATTTCTTGTGTCTCATTTCTCATGGAACAGTGTCCAGATACCAGTAAGATGCTCCATCAGAAATGCATATACATCCTGTGGCAAGTTATAAGAAGAGATAAACTAGAATCTATCTCTATCATTACATCTAGGCTTAAATTGTAATAAACAGAATTGCCCATGATGCACCTGTGGAGTAATACAAACAAAAACTTTCAGCACACATGGACAGTAGTCTTTCGTGAAAGGACTGGATTCTGCAAAAGTGTTAGCATGGTGTTCAGGCTTCCTTCTGGCAAGTGGATATTCCAGTTCTTTCAAAGCTTGAAAATCATGCCTCTGTAAAGAAACAAAACATAAATCTTCTAGGCACAACTGAAATCCTCCCTGATCCCTCCAAATGAAGCTTATGTTGCCAGAGAGGTTTCACAGATCTTGGGCTAATCCACTGGAAGTGAATCTTTGAACACAAAGAAAAAGTGACACCAACCATGGCAAATTTGCCAGTCTCTACAGATTTTTTTTTTGGAGGTAAGACAGATTCTTGTTCCAGTCTCTGATAAATTTAAGAAGAGTCTTTCTGCTTTAGAAGGGTAAAGTGTAGCCAATAAAATCTCCTGCCCAAGACACACCACAAAGGAGTTTCAAAGTGAGGAACCCACCTTTGCTGATTGAAACCCATCCCCAGCATTGAGTATTCATCCTGCTTCACTGCTGTACTAGGAGGTAAAAATTTAGTTGAAGGAGGTGGAAAAAGCAACAGACCTTTGTTCAGAACACACATATAAACCACATATATAAATTTCTCTTCCAGAGAGAGCTGAAGCAGGAGTCACTGCCCAAATACAGGCCAACAAGTACTGGCTGAAATGTAATTAGTCATGAGTGAATGAGTATGTTTGTTTTTGTTGTCAGAAGAATAAAAAAATAATCAAATCAGGAAATGGAAAAGGCAGAAAGAAGATAATCTGTTTCTCAAAAAAACAAGTAGTAAAACCTAGAGAATGAGAGCTCTAGATTAGATGTTTGTAGGAAATAATCATAATCAAGAAGAATGAAACCTAGATTTGAAGGTTCACCTAAATAATTTTGAATATAATACAGAGAATATTGCTACTTTTTGTTTCCAAAAATTACTGCTTTATTCCCTGCCAGTAGACATGTCATTGATTTTTCATGTCTCATGAAACTCCCTACTAAAGACAAATGGAATTGTCCCTGAGTATCAGACAAGAGACTTTATCTGTGCCAAACATACCACCAGCTGCTGCCTGGTCTTTCTACTCTCATGCTACAGAAAAATAATTTGGGCCTGGGAAGGTGACATGGCACATTTAGACCAAGTTCTTACTGTGGTTAACCAGAGGGGTAGGGTTTTATATTCAGCTTTGTTGTTCATTGTTCATTCAGTAAAGATCTGACTGTGGTTTGAGACACACACTAGGCACTGTTGCTTACTTGCACTAACAGCTATGGTCTAAACATGCAAACAATGCAACAGAATCATCATTCCTGCCATATAAAACCAAACCAAACCAAACCAAGCCAAACCAAACCAAACCAAACCAACCAACCAACCAAAAAAAAAAACCAAACCCAAAACCCTAAACAAACAAAACAAAAACCAACCCCCCAAAACCAAAAACAAAACATCTAGAAAATGGACAAGAGTGTCCTGAATTTATTCTAATAAAAAATGGGAATTGCACTGAGGAGAAAGAAGCTTCATTATGCCATCATACATGGAACAATTTTCAGCTCCAAGAATAATACAATTTCCATTTAGTCTTTCATACCTCAGAAGAGCTGTCCCAGTTGCCAGACAAAATCAGGGTAACTCAGGCGCTCACTGTGCTGTCTTGGATACCCTTGAGTAGTACCTTCAGCCTTGCCTCCAGCTGCTATGGATCTGCCCTAGTCCTATAACACATTCTCTGCCCTTCTGAAGGTGTCTCAGGTACCTAAGGGCTTATATTTAAAATGGTATATATATTTGTCTCAATTTTTTTGTATTTTCTTGGGGTTGTACTCTGGCAGGAGAAACCCTCCCATTATATTTTCCCTGTTTTTATGCTGAGTCAGTAATCAAGATTATAGTGCATGCTTCTCAACAGCCTGGGAATATGTTCTATGAAAAAAAAACGAAAAAAAAACCAAAAAAAAAACCACAAAAACAAAACAAAACAAAAAAAAAACAACCCAGACAAACAAACAACAAACAAACAAAACAAAACAAAACAAAACAAACCACAAACAACCCAACAAACACTTGCTCCATCTTAACAACCCTCTGTGTAAAAAGCAGCATAAAGAGGTCACATCAGAGCTGAAAATTGGGCCAAAGAGACCATATTTTCCTCTGGATACTATTCAAAGGATTCCTCCGGATTCCTTTGAATAGCAACAGTTATAATTGCTATTATGTTTAGGGAATTGGTCTTGATCACTGAATGGAAAATGCTTTGCAATTAAGAGGGTTGAAAGCATAACTAGATTTGAATAATTGATGTTAATTTCCATTTGCAGAGAAGACTATCACAATGTTGAATCCAAATGCCACGCAATCTTCTGGTCCATTCCCTCATTTCTTGTTTCCATAAATTGCAAAGTAATGCTAACTGGAGGGCCTTGTACAGAATTGCTCTATGGATCACATCCCATTATACCTCTGAAATCAGGAAGAATCCATGCTTGCATTGCTCATGCTCACAAAGCAAGTTCTTTCCTTATTTGGCCAGACAATTAACTTAAATGAAACTGAATGCAATGCCTTGAAAACAATACTAAATTAAATGGTAATGCAGCAATCCATCAATTACACCAGGGCAACTAATGGCTTGAAATAGCTTTGTACAAGAGTTTCTAGTTGGATTACTAATATAATTAATGCTATGTACTCACCATTAAAGTAGGAAATAAAATATTGTTTTAGTTAATCTCTTCTTGTCATTGATGGGGAAATGCAATGCAACCAAAATTAATATTCATCGTAATGTAGTGCCTAAGTAGGCCAGTATCTATAAAAAAAACAACCCTCAACACATCAAAATTTGAAAACTATTAAAGCATTGTTCTTACTGGGATTGCTGTAAGTATCAGAAATAGTGAGCACATTTTTAATAACATTGTTTGTCCTGAATGCAGTAATAGTCACAGTAGTTTTGTACAGGTTAGAGAGAAAAAGCAAGATCTGAGTGAGGCTGTGAGTTGGTCACCTCATTCAGTTCCTTCAAGTTTTTCAAGGACACTCCCAGAAACACAGAAAGAGGAAAAAATATAGATGCAAATTATCTGGCCAGCTGTAGCGAGAAGGAACAGAGCAGAATCTATATTTGGAGGATGGGAGGGAAGCTCACTCCTCTGTTTTCTGATGTTACACATGCAGATGATCAGTTATTTTAGGTTTTCACACTTCCTACTGGCATCAAACAAAGCCTGAAGAGTTTGAGAATGCAAAGGCACATGCATGTGTTTAGAGCTCTTTCCATGAGATTCACACAAACGGATGCCTGGCAGGCATCACCCTTTCTAGTCTGCTCCATCAGAACCCAGATCTGAGTCATGACCATCACCCTCTTGGTTTATTTAACTTACCCAGCAATCTGTTCCAGTGCTGGCAGATGTGAAACAGCCACCAGTGCCACAGTACAGAGCAGAGTATCCATAGTTACTCAGCAGATCCTGCAGCTTGATCATCACTGCCATCGGCCAAAGGAGGGTTCAGCGAGTGGGAGGAGGGTCAGGAGTGAAGAGGGAGGATGAATGCCCTCTTGGGTCCCACCTGGATCCCACCACAGGGGGAGTCTGCTTGCAGACTCTCAGGGAGGGGAGGGAGAGTTTTTATCCCTTTATTTTGTCTGTCTTGTGCTGCCATGCAAAGCAGCTGACTGATGGCCAAAGCTGAGGGTACGGAGCTGCTCTCCAAGTGCTCTTGAGGGGGCACAGGGGTGGGCGCCAAAGCCAGAGGGTGAGCAGATGAGCCCACCCCATGACCTGCTGCTAAAGCCATCCTGCTCAAGTGATCCACAGATGGCAAAACCCCTAATGTTCACAGGGAAAGCCATTCTGAAGCATGTGATGTGCATGTGCACACTGTGACTTCAAAGCCTTGCAGCTCACTCCTTTGAATACCTTTAGATCACAAAGCTCTGCACATAAGACTGTATTTCATCAGTTGTTTAACACTTCCTATTCATCTAAAACATAGCAAGAAAAAGTAATTCGAAGCTCTGATTTCATGCTTTTTATGGAAAATTTACCCAAAAATCAGTTAGTATATGATGTAAACTAAAGGCCCAAAGGTTTAAATGCTGTATCTATCTATAGAAGTAGGACCAAATATACATGCAGATATATTATGATTCACCATTTTGCATTTACAGTGGCCTTTGAAGCAGACATAAAAAAAATCTTCGTTGCAGTAGGAATTGCTCAGAGGCTCCCCAGGAGAAATTACTTGCTCCTAGATGGTTTTGCATCGATGAACTGGAAAGCAAAGATAAGGGTACTGGTTCTTCCTTTTTTCACCTTTCCTTCTCCCAGGTTTTGTCTGGCCCAGTTGAATAGAAACAGTTGTTTTAGGGCTATGGAAAAGCAAGGGAATGGTGGTTCTACTTTGCTTTCCTAATGGTTTCCCCTGACTCCAGCAAAACACCCTGTGGGCAAATATATTCAAATAGACAGTTAGCACATGCTACAGAGGTCACTTACAGAGTAAAAAGCTATCTTGTATTATTTACAAGAAGTATTAGATAACATTTTGGCCACAGAGACACAAAGAAGTACCATGAGCTCATTAAAGCTCTAAAGTGCATGTAAAGCAGAAGGGTGTCTTTTTAAGAGATTATCAAAGGATCCCACATGTGTATCAAGTCGACTCCAACAGAAGCAAAAAAAAAAAAAAAAATATGTCTGTTAACATTAACAGGAGCTGCAGAGTAAAGAGAAAGCCATTCAGTCCTAGTGTCTCTGAAAGCCAGAGAATGAGTATCTCAATAATGCTGAGAGTTTAACTTATGATTTAAAGGAATCTATACATTTAAGACTGGAAGCATACCTATTAAACATAATGCCTCATAATTTGCAAGCATTTAACATATCCATACAGATAGATTGGTTTTGTTGTTTGCTATTTAAAAGGGGGGAAGGGTAGTGAGAAAAATCAGCTTTTCTTGCTGTATTTATTTTATGCTTGTTAGGGAAATGGAAGAAAACAACACAGGATGCCATAAAACCCAAGGGGCCAGTAGGAAAAAAATGGTTAATATAACTATATGGGACAGAGTTTTCATTCACCCTGTGCTTTCTGTCCTTTAAATGTAAACACTGCCTTTCAAACCAACAGTATTTTGTATTTCATTAATGCCTGAGGAAGAATAATAAAAATGCACAAAGTGTGAAAAACAGGCTTCTGAAACAGAGCTTGAATAAGCTAAAATTAAGAGCATAACCTAGCCAATTAAGGATTTCTTTTGTGTTTTGGTCATGCCTAAGCATATTCAAATATTGGACGAGATGATTATGGATATTTGTGGCTATATTTCTGTGTCACTGAAGAAGAAAAACTGCATGAGAAGCTTGCAGTTATGGGGGAATTGGCATATAAAGGGGGGTGTAATGAAAAAAAAGGGGAGTGGTAAGTGGAGGGAAAAAAGACAACAAGAGTGAGAAATAAAGTAATTTTGAAGTAATTTGGGTGTGAGGTAGGACGAGGGAATTACTTAAGGTTTTTTTTTTTTTTTTTTTTTTTTTTTTTTTTTTTATTGTCTAGCTGCCTACAACAATCCTAGGTGTCTTAATGTCTGGAAAAAATTTGAATTATTAAGGCATGAATAACTAGCAAAACAAACCCTCATTAAATTATAAAGGAGTATGTTTTAATGTGCCTTAGCAGAAAAACACTCATTCTAGGAGAAATCTGTTCAAGTGTAGAACAGTGCCACTCAGAAAAAACTGTTCTCCTGCACTGCTTGAGATCTGTGGATAGTGGAATTCAGGGATGGAAAGCTGGAAAGTGTCCTGTGTGACCACCTTCTACTGTAATTTATTGAGTGCTGTCATGGCATGTGGTACTGTGCAAACACTGCCCTAGGGTGTTTATCCCCTAAATCAGACACAGATAATAGAAGTCAGACACTAAATACCAAGGGAGAGTCCAAACCAGATGGAGACAATCCATTTTACATCAGATGCGGCTGCGACTTTCTCTTGCACTGATTACTTCCCTTTAGAAGAGCTCCTTGCTCAAGCATTTAATTGAAAAGTGGCCATCAGTCCTATCCAGACAAAGAGCTCCCTTGCAGAGTGTGTGCAACAAGGTAAACCAGGCACAGGGAGGCTGCTCAGGGACACCCTGGGACTGAAGACGGTTTGGCTGTGGTTCTGGATGCCGCAAGGCCACATCGTGTAGTGCCACCCTTGAGTAATTACTACATTACAGTGTGGCTGGTTTCCATCTGCACAGCACAGAAAGCATTCCACACTGACCTGCTGCCTTGCTCAGGGCCAGCTTTTGTTTCTGTGCCTGGTTTTACACTGCACAGGCTGTATTTTACTCAGGAGAGAAGAAAGAAACTGAATTATACCAGTGCAGTATTTGCCTGCCTCAGCCATTTAGACTGCAAGCTCTTCATGGGTCTGACCATGTTTATGTATAGGAGGAGGATGTCACACTTTGACATGTGCTGAATAATTCCAGACTATAAATTTTGGCAAACTTGCTGACACACCTTTAAAATAATCATAATAAATATCCCTCAAACAGAGACATCAGGAACCCAAGGTCTGACAACTGCATTTCCCAGGGCACCAGAAGTCTTCACGAAGACAGTAACACACTAAAATGAACTCCTGGGAGATTATTAAAGTACAGAAAGCCCAAGTGACTCAAATGAGAGTATCTTCCACAGAGCAACCACTCTCTCAGCGAACTCCCAGCCATGATCTCAAGAGGAATGTGTAAAACACTTCCAGACATGAACTTGGAAACTAAAGTTTTTGTAAATCTACTAAAAATTTCATAGCTCATACAGTGGATAATTTATTTTTTTTTTCCCAGTCTCATGCTTACTTGCACTTGTTCAAATCTCTTTAAGTTCTGGAGGGTAAGAACAATCCTTTTTTGTTCCGGTCTTATCATCCCTCCTGGTAGTGACACACCCACCCTCTACTTCCAACAGATCTAATTATTTTTTATCTCCTGGTCTAAGAATCAGCTAGTTAAACTCAGCTTATATTTGAAGTTTTTTGTTTCTATTTTGAACCTGAAAGGTGTGCTAGAAAGCTCACCTCCTCTGATAACTGTATTATCAATGTTAGTATACTACAGGTGTTATTTGTCTCTGACTAAAAACTTACAGGGCAGAAAACTAAGTTCCTCAAGAATTTCTAGAGGGGAAACTTCCAATTTTCCATATATAGATACCCACACAAAAAGCAAAATGAATACTATCACTCTAAAAATATTTTCACTCTAAAAATGTTTCCTGGCACTGAACAGGGACAATACATTAGGCTGTATTTACAACATGAAGGAATTTCAGCCCCAGTATCATAATATCTCATCATCTCTGATCAGCTCAGCTTTTTTTTTTTTTTCCAAATCCCATCCTTTCAGGCCTATAGCTCCTCTTATTCAAGAGCCCAGTGACTCTACACAAGACTCACATCCAGCCTTATGCGCTAGAGGAGAAGCCAGCAAAACAAAAAGTATTTACTTGCTTCAATAATTACTACGAACTGGATTCTTTGAATCCTCATTCACATTTGGCCTATTTTGCTCTGCAATTACTTTCACTGGGAAGAATGGGACACTTGAAATCTAATGCATGCCTCAGTGGGGGTAAGTATAGTGAAATCAGGCCACAATGATGGATAAAGTAAACACAGTCTTTTGTTGCCATCCATCCCATTCTTAAAAACCCTCTTTAAAATAGCCATCAGACAAAGAAAATGATGAAAAGACACAAAATGAGGCCATGAATAACAACATAATTCAGATTAAGAATCCTAACCCAAATGGCCTTCAAAATTAATAGGCTATTCAAGAAAACAGAATGCCTTCAATAAAAACAAATATTTATGTGAAATCCTCTCTTTATACCTTTAATTTAGGCAGAGCTTTTCCTTCTGAGATTGTTTTGCATGAATAAATGTGCTGCAGTTCACATGCAGAAGGAAAGACAAACAATATGTTTTATATACTAGAAGATACAGAATGAGTAAGAAACACAGCTGCAATTATAGGACGCTAAATCTCAGTTATTAAAACTGCCTGGTGCACTTTGATAAGTTGCATATTAATACCTAGGTTATCACAATATTTGGAAAATAGTGACATTTATTTTGGAAGTCACTGGTAGCAAGAGTGTGTATGTTATATGCAAAGAAAACATTCAGGCATCTGTAAAGCATAATATTAAACTTTGTTCTTACATACAGAAATAATTTCAATGCAATTTTTTCCCTTTGCAATGCAGGGAAATTATAAAGTTTATGCAAAATTATGCCAGAATACTTTGAAGATTGGGTGACTCACACTTTTTTGCAGGGCAGCAAAGACTCACTCTCAGTGGTGACATTTTTCTGGAAATGGCATTTACCAGCTGCTCTCAGCTAATGATTGACAGTGTCCACTCCATAGACTCTGGAGCAACTGGTTACAAAAATAAATTTTCTAACAATTTCCTATGTTTTATCCCCACAGTGTCTTATTCTTTATCATTCTGAAAAGCTCCTCAACCAATAAAAGTCTGTACAGCTTTGCTGTTAGCAGGATTTTGTTCAGGTTGCACTGTCTTTTATTTGAGGAATGATTGATATTATTTCTGGTAGCAGCTATGACTTTCCTGACATACTTGAATGTCCTTAAAAGTTTTCTAGTTAATGCAGGGAAAATGGACTAAGCATGAAAATTACTTATGAAAAAACCCCCAAAATAGAGACTTATTAAATATAAAGCAAAGCAAGTTGTGTTTTGAGTTGTTTTTCCCCACCATGTTGTTTCTCTGATTAAAAGTGAATGTCTGAATATCTGAAAAAAACATTTCAGAACTGGGAAAAAAAATAAAGAAGTGAAAAACCATACTGAATCTGGAACTACAAATTCATCCAAAGAAAAGGCCCAACTTGACAAAGCAGGAAGTCTTTCTGAGTGAATCAACCAGGGACAGCTGATAGAAAGAACTCAGAAATCAAATAACTAATCTGAAATGCTGCAAGATGAGGCATCTGATGAAAAGAACCTCATGTGCTGTGCAAAGCTGGAATCTGTAAAAGACTACACATGCTGCCGCAAAAGGAACATGCCAAGGCAATATCCCTGGGTGAAAAGAAAGAGCTGCATAAATTTTTTCAACACAGCAGGAATTTGTTAAATGTACCAAGGGCAGAGTTCATGACCATTAAAGCAGATTATGCATGACATTCCTGAAAACGAATAAGAAAAGATAAAACTCAGAATAATCTCAAAGGAGAAAACACGCTTTTGTGAGTTAAGAACATGCCAGTCCTTGGTCCACTAGAATTTGCAAGGTGCAATAAAGCCACTGGAGAAATTATTAGAAAGGCGTACAAATCATCTCAACAAATGAAAAAAATAAGTGCTAAATAAATGGGAAAACTATTTTTTCTTGAAGCTTCAAGAAACAGACAATAAAGACAAGGATCAATGGACTCAGTGCCCTCCATGATCACTAAAATGTGGGGGGATAAATAAAATATAATAAAAATACAAATATAAAAACTTGCTTATATATATTGATAAATAGCAAAAAGCATATAACTGAAATGGATTTTTTTTCCTGACACCTTGAGTGTCAAGAATGACCTAGAAAGCACAAATGATGAGACCAAGAAATATGAAATTAATTCTCATGAAGAGAATAAGTCAAATGATCCTAAGGCATTGAAAATAAAGATGTTGACAAGAAGCCTATTTGAGACTGAAACAAATGGAAACCATGAAAAGAAGGCTACAAGGTTCTATGTTTGTTCCAAATACACAAAAGATATTTTACAGCAAAAATGAATCATGAATGGAGCTTTTTCTTTTTAGAAGAAAAATAGAAGGTAGTGGTTGACATTTTATATTGATTGTGAGAGTATGTCCTTGTCCAAGACTACTGAGACTCCCTTCTTTAGTCAGCCTTACTAGACAATACTTCAATTCAACAGTTATTTTTGCTACCCACTATCTCTGAAATAGTGGGTATGACTATGCAATTTTCAGCAAATTGCACGTTCTGACATAAGCTACTGAAAATATAAATACAAAACTTGGAAAACCTCTCTAAAGCCAGACTTTTCTCCATATTTAGCAGTGCTAGATTACAGTTTGAGACTGTACTATACTATAGGCAAGCCGATAACATCTGGTTTGACAGAAATCATAAAATAAGAATGTCTGCACTTATGTGAGAAGTACTAGAGACTTCTGGATGTATAAGACAAAACTCTTACTGTGATTTGGAGGTGAGGAAGCATTCATTAATTTTCAAAAAAAGATAGTGAGTAAGTAGTTCTAAGATCATGGACAGCAGTGACACCCAGGAATTAGCACCAGAGGCCCATGGATTGCACCAGTCTCATAGGTACTCTTGAAAAAAAGCTAATAGCCCTTTCTGCAGTGGGACATAGTGGGAAGACCCACAGTGATGCTCCTGCCACTCTGTCAGGTACAACAAGCAGACACTGCTTGCCCTCAGGGCTTGGAAAGATCAGAGAAATAACACTGCTAGAGTCCACGGAGAAACAGAAATGTCTGTGGAGCAACATGTGGCACTTCAGAGGCTGCGAGAACATTCCTGGTTTATGGGGGAAATGCATCTGTGACTAGCCTCCTTTTGGCTGTTACTGATTTGTCTGCAGAAAGTAGGAGTGGAAAGCTGCACCTCCAGAAAGCCACTGCTGGAGCTGAACCACTAGGCTGAGCTGCTGGAGTTTTTGCGCTGTTTGGAGTGTTGGATTACACCAGAGCCCGCAAGCAGACACCGCACCAAGCAAAGGCATCCCAGCTCCTGATTCAGAGGCACTATTTTCCAGAAGTGCCATTAGCATGCAGGGCTGCAGCTCCAGGGACAGCTTAGCTCATTCAAAGCATATTGCTCCCATGAGGGGAAGGGACCATCCCGCTCTCATCCTCCCTTTCCCCAGGGATCCATCCAAGTTTTTGTTGGGATTGCTTGTCATCCCTTGCTCCTAAAGAAAGATATGAGGCTAGGGGTTCTGAGGAAATCACGGGATTAATTCCCCAGAGAAGTTAAAGAGAGGAACCCAGGGCCAGGGTTACCAGGGGAAGAGGAAGGGTGGGAATGAGGGCCCCGCCCCATTTCAGTAGCAAGGAGCTATTAATTTGCCTCAGCTGTGTCTTGTGGAACAACAGCCCGCAATCAATCTCTGCTCAGCATTAACTGCAGCAGCAGAGCGTTTCTGACACACTAAATGCATGCAATGAATGGCAAGGAGAGATAGCAGGCACTTTTGCCATGCAGTTCTCCAGCCTCCAGGTTCTGGAAAGGGAAAAAAACAAGTGTTGCCCCACCCTATTTCTGGAAAAAGGCCTCTCATTCCTTGGACCAATGCAAACCTACAAAACACTGACATTTTTCACTGGACCAGAAGCAGCAGATAGTAATTATTAAGCATGACTCAGTAGAGTTGCTGGCTGAACCACATCCGTTCAGCAGAGGACTTGCTGCATTTGTATGTGGGTGGCAGACATTGCTCTGCCACAGGACTGAACCGAGTGTCAAGTAACCTATGTTCTTGTTACAGCTTCTGAACAGATGTCATTTTGTCATAGCTGCTGACATAATTTTGAAGATAAGAAGATTTGGAGATTTAGCCCATGATGTTTTAAAGCTAAACACAGACAGGATTAAAGCTTTAAATTTAAACATAAGCTAGATATGGCCTTGCAACACAGGGGTATATCAAACCTATCCCAAAACACATGTAGAAAAAAAAAATCGTACTGTTTTTAATTTACTGTAATTTTGGTACTAATTTTTTTCTCTTTACTTAAAATTTAAATTCTTTAATTATTATTTTACCACCTCATACATTATTAAACACTCTTTTTACAGAATAATGTAGCCAGAAAATCTGACCTAAGATTGCTGTTCTGCTGGGGGGGGGGGGGGGGGGGGGGGAAAAGGCAGAACTAATGAGGCTTGGTTTCCTTGGATTAAGTTTTATTGACCTTCACGTCTAGGATGATGTAAACTCCAATGCAAGCTTTTCTCTGGTCATGGAACTGCTTAAATGAACATCTCCTGTGTGGATTCTCTGGTGTCTGGTGCAGTATGAGCTCATGCTCTAGTATTTTTTTTTCAGTCGAGGATATTATGGAATTTCTCTTTTCCACATGCCTCAGACTTGTATTTCCAAACAGCTATGAAGCATTAACAACTTTTTAGATTTAGGAATGGTGTTCCGTTTTGTTTGGGTTAGCCCAACAGGTTTGAATCTATTTGGTGTGAGAAGAGAGACACAGATCTATATCTGAAGACACAATGGTCACTGGAACACTGTTTTGAATAGACAACTTTAAGTGGGTTTTTATTAAAAAGAGAAATACTATATAGCAAATAGAGATGCAGTAGGAACTTCTTGAGGAATCTCCAAGTTACCTTTAAGCTCACAAGTTTAGGTAAGTTTATAGTTAGAGATGAAATGTGGAATTAATTGCACAGATCAGGCAAAGTAGAGGAAGGCTAGCCTCTTCTGCTCTCTGGCTTACTACAGTCAACAACTGGCACTCAGACCATTTTAGAGCAGTTCAAAGGTTAGATATATGTTCCTTTCCAGGTAAACTGAACTTACACTTTTGAAAACCGTAGCTTGTACACACAAAGGCATATGTCCTATTGCAGTTCTGGTGTGTATCAGTGTAAATGTAGGTCAAATAATTTCAATAACAGGAAATAATCGTCACTTCAGGAAAATGAATCTCTCATGTCAAAATAACTCTATTCTGTGTCCAAGGAAAAGGAAATATTAAATGCAGTTGTGACAAGTTTTTAAATACTTTGTGAAAATTTTCTTTACTCATTAAATAAACTTAGCAAATAATTCTTTTTCTGTCTAGTTATCTAGAGTTTACATCAGACCAGCATTAGCTTCCTATTGATATTTGGTCATGCCCACATATACTATTGCAGATTTCAAATACATCAAACCACGCTCCAGACAAGAAGTTCAGAACCAAATCAAAATTTCACATTTGAAAGACTAAAAGAAGGAGTCCTATTGCTTTTGAAAGTGTCTGAACAGGTTTTATGGGAGCTTTTGAATAATTCACTCATATCTACACAAACCTCTTCTTTGAGGATCACTATTGAAAAAAAAATACTTCTAATTCTTGTCAGTGTCTATCACTTTCGATTCCTTTAATAACACTTTCAAACAAAGACCTCACATAATCATGCCAATGGCCTAAGCTGGTAAAAATAGTAACTTGACTGCGATCTTCTGATCACAGAGATCTTCATCGCTCATGATTATTTCTAAGGTAGAAAGCTTATCCTTCATGTTGCTTCATGTCTGCACCATTGCTACTGCAGTTCAGACAATTTTGCAACTTACTGAATGTCTTGGGTTGCAATGCAAGACGTGGCCAAGGATGTGTATTCTGTCACCATCTGTTGGAACCAGGAGGGGCAGTGTTCTTTATCTCTTTCAAGACCTTCCCTTGTCCAGGAAAATATCTTCTGTTAATGGGCCATTGAGTGACTGATAAAATTACATCGTCCCATTGTGAAATGCTCCACCCAGGGGGAGGAACCAGGCATTTCCACCTGAATAAAAACTGTGATTTAGAACACCAGCAGCAGCCTTTTTTCCACTGGATCACCAGAGGAAGAGCAGGCCCTTCTATACCACCACTGGATCTTTGGAGGAGGACTGCACCCTTCTAGGGGACCACTGTTTCAACAGAATCACATTTGTCACTGCAGGAGTACTGCAGCCACCATTTAATTAGACTGCTACCAACACCCTGACCAACAGCGTGTCAGGCTGTATCCTGACTCTGTTGGTGTTTTTGTACTGCTGTATTTTAATTTGATTTTCCTATTAAGTTGTAGTTTTTCTTGGGTTTTGTTTTGTGGGTTTTTTTTATACTAGTAAAGAACTGTTATTCCTATCCTCATATCTTCCCCGGGAGCCTCTTAATTTNCCCGGGAGCCTCTTAATTTCAAGATTATCTAATTAGAAGAGAGGGAGTTTATATTTTCCATTTCCAAGGGAGGCTCCTGCCTTCCTTAGCAGACACCTTTGTCTTTTAAAACCAAGACACTGAAATATCAAGGGTAAATTTCTTAAAGTGTAAAAGGAATTTTATTTGTGGGTCTTCTAGGGCATGGGGTGAAGGGGAGAACACGCCATTCCTGTGAAGTGCAAGGTGAAAGAAGTAGTTATATTGTCCTGCAGAACTATTAATCCCTCAGGTGACTATCACCTCCCTGAATTCAATACACAAGTAACAGCTTGTAAGCTGAATCTTAATTCATGCACTTGTTTCTCTCTATTGATTTCTTGCTATTGAATTTTCAGAAATGTGAATAAAGAGAAGCCTGTAGCTGTTATTTTAATCTCAGGCAGCTAAATGGTTAAAAATGAAACCATGGCATAGTGAAAGCCTCATAATTGTCTGAAATGATTGTAAACTAAATTGGTTTTTACCTTAATTTTATTTTCAGGCACTTTTTTTATATCACTTTAGTCTGAGATGTTCTTTTCAGCAAAACAGATGAAGGTTTGAACAAATAAGCTCTACAGTCTTGTTACCCTGCTTAGGGTATAAAAACTGTTTACTAGTATAAAAAGGACAAACTAGTGTCTCTAAACCTAAAATAGAGCAAAACATTTGCACAGGGGTCATCACTGTCCTGTGTCCCAGCTGTAGCAGGAGAAGCACCAGCTTTATTTGCTGCGGGTACCTCCATGAGAGGGTAGATAGAATATGTTAGCCCCAAAGGCAGGCTGGGGTTATGTACACTGATCCCTGGATGGATTTTCACCTGTCTGTGCATGTGGCATCTGTGCAGCTCCAAGAATTCCTTTCTCCTCCAAGCATGCTCGCAGGGATGAGAAAGGAGGTACATCCCTTGCAGGGATGCCCCTGTGGGGCAAAAACTGAGGAATATTCAAGAAGTGGCAACAGCAGGTACACATCCAGACCTATAAAGGACAGCAGAGAACCTCCCACTGAGGACCCAAATGTTAGCCTCCTACATGTGGATGTTTTTCGTGTGAAGAAGTCTAGAAAACCTTTCTGGACTGAGTACAAATACGGCCTTCTTAGAAAGGGGGCAATGGGTGAGACCTTATCCTGCAGATCCTGTGTAAAATGCAAACATTTTAGGTTGTCCTCTTGAAAAGCTTTGGTTTTGAGGGTCAAAATTCCCATGATTGGAAAACACCTGTTTCTTGAAGAGGGATTAGCAGGCCTAACTTGCATTTGCCTTTTAAATGTTGTCCATCTATAAAAGCAGCTGAGCCGAATGACTGTATTCTTGTTTTGTTTTTATTCTTTCTGGATTGTTCACAATTTTTATGTTTTCCCCTTTATTTAGGAAATAGTACCTACTTACTATTATTTTATGACCAAAAAAAGAACTATATATTTGGAATCATGAATATTAGTATTATATCACACACATCGGCAGACTCCAGTCATTTTTTACAGACAACGTGATGAAAACTCCTGAAGTGCACAGGGTCAGAATCTTCCTTGACAGAAACACTCATAGAAAGCAACCTGCTGTTCTCATGAACTTCTCATAGAGGACAGATTGGGTGAGGGTGGGAGAGCACTGTCAATGACAAGACTGATTATACCAAACATAATAGTTCTGTTTCTAATGTTAGTTGTGTCTACCAGAAGTATTGGCCTGGAAAATGGATTCAAATATGCTGATGGCTGCAAGCTGCTTTGAATCTCTCTTATCCTGTGGGATATGGAACAATTATTTTTTATATTTTAACCATAATTATTAAATAGAAATTCCACCCCCAACAGCATAATGAAAGAATTATTTTTCTGGGAAAGGGACAGAATGTTTTAAAAATGAAACTCTCTTAATAACATAATAAATACAATCAAATTCTTCCACAAATTGCAAGATTGAAAATATTGTGCTTTCCATGGGAAAAAAAACCCTCTATGCTTTTTCATAATGTGCCTCTAAACCTGCCTGTCTACACACATCGATTTACATGTACCTATGTACATAGCTCTGTACGCATACACAGAGCACACATTTTCAAGACTCAAGACAACATACTCATATTTTCCATGACTTCTTATTGCCCAAGAGCAGACTGAGTACAGGTGGCTTCATAATAGCAAACATAAAAATGACAACCATTTTTTTATTGTAGAATAACACACTGTCAGATGTACCACCATCTGTGTTATTTAGGACTACTGCTCACTGCCTGCTGCCACCAGCACCGGCCCATTATTGGAAAAATTACAGAAGGATTTGCCTGGCTTTATGAGAGAGCTTGAAACTAGTCCCAGAGTCAAGTGTGACATAAACCCCAAAGCTGGACTTATATGTGTATTCAAATGGTGTGCCCCCCTGTTACACAACCACAGGCATAGCCCAAGGGGATGCTCTCTGCTATTTCCTTGTCAGAGATCAATGAGTTAAAATATTCAAGGCCAGAAATTTATTTGCATGGCTGTGAGAAAGGAATTAAAAATCCTAGTGACTTGAGCTTACTTTCAACATTTGCCTCTGCAGCTGTCATCACTGTCGAACTGCAGAAACACTCGTCACACCAAGCAAGAATCATATGTCAAACTTGCACCAGCTCCCACAGCACTGCCAGACTCCTGTTATTATTGGGTGAATCCTCACAACACCAAAAACTTTGTCACAATTTGGGGACTGTCTTAATTTTCCATTTCCAATTTGCTTTACAATCATCCACTAATTAGTGCTGGACAACAGCAATATTAAAATAAACATGCTCAGGGAAGAATAATAACTAAGAGGATGTTTAAGACCTATTTCAGTGTTCAGCTCTTTGTTTTCTCCTCTTTTCCCTCATAGCTCCATTGCCAACAAAGAATGCTTTGTGAAATGGCAAGTACTGGGGGAAGCAGTATCATTTCTAGTAGACTACTATCTGATTTTATTTATTGCAGCTACTTCTGTTTTGAGAATGAAAAGGGTTTACAACCCATTATAAAATTAAAACACTGCAAGACTGAGGGATATCATAACATTTTAAATACCTAGGAAAAAAATCTATCTGAACAATTACCTTCAGTAAAATACAGTCCAGTCAACAAACATTTTGTAAGCCTTTTTTTGGCCTTTCTGTACATATGTATTCATAATTAAACCCATCTACTGCATAAAAAAATAAAGCCTGCCAGATGGACTAAAGATTTGAGGTAATAATTACAGATTACACATGGAGTAGGTATGGTCCCAGCTGTCTCGTTCCACCTACAAAGGGCCTGACAAAATGTAAGAGTGGTTCCTATGCAAACAGTGCTTCCAGGGTGTTAAAATGGTTGTTCGCAGTTATAATATTTTGACATGGCTTTATCAGTGAAGCCATACCATAAAACTTAGGAATTCCTTCTCAGTGAGAGCTACTGTGAGCTCTCCATGGACTATACAATTTGCACGCTGTTTCCAAGCAGTGCTATGGTATTAGCCTTCATCCATTCCCACATACTCCTCATCTGTGACAAGCTGTATCCTTTTTCGTGTCATCCAGGTCTGAGCCCTTGAAAATTCTGATGTCAACTGGCCTATGTTATCCATCCACCAGAAGTTTATCTAATGGGATACTTCAGGATATATGGTAATAATACATTATTGCAATAATTTCATATGATAATGCAATTTGATGTCCTCTTTTTCTTGGCTCTGAAATAATTTGTGGGTGAAGACTGAAGTTTTATTCCGAAGGCATGTTGTTCAAAGCTGACTTCTCTCTTCACTGACTCCATCCAGCCCTGACATACCTCAAGAAAGTAGGGCAGTGTAGCTAGAGAGTCCTGTGTTATATTCTTCCTTACAAGGTGCAATAATCTGATAATAATGATATCACTGACCATTCTCATATTCAGAACAAATTTCAATTTCTTCAGATTGCTGTGAAAAACTTCCATATGAAGACAGAATCATGATAATATATCAACACCTCTTAGGAGTCAGGAAAAAAATAGAATATAGAAATAAAAATCTGAGCATACAGTAAGCACTGTAAGTGATGTCTGAAATGACAAAACTGCAATCAATGCAGGTAGTAAGCCTGGAAGAAGGATGAGTCAAGAACACAAGTAAGCATAAAAAAATTATGACTGTTCTGAAAACGCTTTCAATAGGTATAAAATTTCCATTATAATATTGAAACATATATATCTGATTGCTTTGTCTTTCACTTTCTTATTTCTACTGCTATGGATAAAAAAGTAAATGGATTTAAAAAGGGAAATCAAGAAAGCATAAAGCAGAAGATTAAATTATCCCTTTTTAGTTTAGTCTTACACAAAATCCATCAAATTAAAACTATTAAAAGCTTTGTTAAATTTTCTTGAAAAAATATAAGTAACTTTTGGTTTAAAAAATTGGCTAGCTAAGTGAACTGAATGTAAAATATTGAACCCGGTGTTACTCACTGACATTTTAAAAGGAGACTCCGGGCATTAGAACCTCCAAAGCAGAATTCCTTTAGGTTGTACATTGTTATGCTGTACCTATTCCATTTCCTTTTCTTTGTTTAAAAGATGGTTCTTCATCTATATTCCTATTAGTAGAAAAGCATATGCAAACAATTGCACTTCCACATTCTTAAAAAATTAATGTATTTATTAAAAATGAAGTCCTGATAAATCTGGAATATATTTAAAATGAATTTAGCTGTAAGAAAGGAAAAATAATACTAAGAACTTCACAGAGCATGAAAATTAACTATGTTATGTAAATTGAAGCTGGATTTCAAACAGAACATGGACTCTTGTGGAGCTTCAATTATGAAAATGGTACATTCACTTCAGCATAATAACAGTGTTCATTCTACCTCTCATTGAAGGGTTTTTGAACTCAAAAGTCAAGAATTTTCAAGAAATGTGAGCATCACATCACACACAGTATCTGCTGAGTATGGGTGTTTTCCCAACACTAATAGGAGCAGTGTATTGTGTCAGTAGGAGAGGCTTCGTGAGCACTTTGCCACGGGAATCCATCTATTGCAGACTGCAAACATTACCACATTTAGAACAAATATTTGTCAAGGTTACTTCTACCAGCAGGTGTCTTTCAGGACTGGATTGACAGTTTGACTAAGTCCATAATTTTCACAGCTGGAGTTTCATGATTTGTCATGCAATGCTGGCCAGCTTGGCACAGTGGGAAAGCCCACGATCCTGAAAATGCCCCAGGGTATGTACCAGGATTTGCCATGGCTGTGCTGATCTGCTGGGACAGGGTCCAAGACACAAATCATTCTTTTCACAGGCAAGAGAATATTGCTGCTCAACAACAGCATAAGAATACCTTTCTGATCTGGAGGCTTACTTGTAGTTGTGCTGCTGCTTTTCTCTTTCTTTGTATGTGAAGCTATACAGATAAATGATTGCATAGCTTATTGTACTGGTAATGCAGGTACAGACTAGAAAACATTTAGCTCTGAAGTGAAAATAGCTCCTTGCATACTCTTTGGGCTATAATCTCAGCTATTATTAATTCTGTGGGCTGTTAAGCAACACCAACTGTACCAAGGTAACTAAGAGAAAAGGATAGTTGGCAGCTGGCAGGTCTGGGGTCTAAATGATTTGTAAAAGCTCAGTAGTGCTTCCCTAATTTAGAATAATTTGTATTGCATATGATTTTATATGTGAAAAGGATTTACTGGGCTCATTATATAAAAAAAAATCAACTTTTTTTTNCTGTCCCTCTGGACTGTAATGAGGATTTGCAAGGAAAGTAAGGAGGAAGAGCATAGTATAATGGAAAATAAAATGGAGAAAATGGAATATATAAAAGAATGAGGATGTCAGAGGGAAAAGAATAACTCCAGTTTCCTTTGCAAATGTCTTCTAGCAGGTCTTCCTTATGCCATCTACAATATACTCATACAGCATCCCAGAAACCTTTCTCTTAGCAACCTCCATTGAAAGTTGTTGTTAGCAATGTAGTGATGACTAAAAATCCAGCATTCTCTGAAGGCTGATTAGGTTCCCAGCCTTATAGCTATTATTTCATCTTTCATTGTTACTCTGCTCATTTATGTGTGCTTCTTTATTTTCTTCTGGCAACATATTCCTCTGCTTTAGGTTCATCTCAGTTCATGGACCAAGGAATCCTACATTATCTTTTCAAGAGGAACCCAGAGTAGTAGCTGAGACTACCAATTTACTCTTTTGACAGAGATATTTTCTCTGGCCCAGGAGCCAACTGGAGCAAACTGCAGTGCAAAGAGAAGAGAAAGCAGAGGGAGGACAAAAAGTCAGGGAAATAAATAGCTTATAAACAAGTGCAACACAAAGGTGAAATGAGTCTATGGGTAGCTGTTGCTCGATTAATGGAAGAAATAAAGTTAAAATACCAGCTCCAAGACACCTAGCTGTCAAAGTGTCAGAGCTCAGGAAAGGCTTTTCCCTGACAGAACATAAAATAAATTCTTCCTTTCATACCAGGGACAACTTTGCAAGCTTTGTATTAAAAAGGAAGTCTGTTTCTTTAGGAGAAGAACAACCTGCTTTTGTGATACAAAGACAGTACAGGAAGCTCCAGGGTAGGTAAAAGGGATGGCAACTACAACACTCCTAATTTTTTATATTCCCCAAACTGCATTGAGCTCAGCATCCTACTCTGCCTATTGGGGAGGGCTGCATTTTGAACTGAAAACTTGATAAGAGCCAAACTTATATGTAGCTACTGAAAACATTATTCTTTCTTTCATCTTTGCATTGCTTATTGAATATTTATATGGCTCTGTCTTTCTATCACCCACAAAATTCCCCAGCCATATCCTGGCAACAAACCTCTGCTTCAGGATTTTTAACCTCATTTCTGCTCTGACAATTTCCTGGTGCCTTTTTACTCAATACATCACTTCACCGTTTTTGGTGTTTTTTGGGGTTTTTTTTTTGTTTTTTTGTTTTTGTTTGTTTGTTTTGTTTTTGTTTTTTTTTTTTT
>VWZN01002990.1:3979-14971 GCA_013396955.1 Regulus satrapa
TCTGCACAAATTTGTTATCCCTTTCTCAAACAAAAAAAAAAAAAAAGCAACTATACCAGGTTAGGAGATATTGACAACAGGAGTATATGAAACAGAAAATGCACATCCTGGAACTACAGAAATAGGGCAGAAAAGGGATGCAGAGGTACTACTAAAAAGGGATGGCATTAGGAGAGCATCCACTCAGAATGCAGGAAGATCATCAGACCTAAAAGTATCACAAGACAAATAATATATACAAAAAAGATATTAAAAATGTGACACTTGGGTGAATCATCTAAAGGATTTCTTACAGAAATGAAAGATCCCATCCACCAGAAAAGGCTTTAGCAGCACTGCTGCTGAAAAGCTTTATAGAATTTAAATCACTCCATCTCCCAGATTAAATCAAAACAATGTAACAAACATTACTAAAACAACACAGGAACAGGGATTCACACAACAGCAATCTAAAATAGTTAGATTACACTTTAGCAAAGGACAAGGAGTGGAAATTAATATAATCTATCAGCATTCCAATCAATTATTTTCTTTCTGCCCTTGTGCTTAAATTATAGACTAGTAATGTCACAAGAAAAAATCTGTACAATTCCTATAAATCAATTCATTGTAGAAATTATAATGAAGTCTCCTGCTAGTAAAAAATAAATGTATATTAAAAAATTCAAATATGAATAGTGTGGACAAAAAATCCTCACAAGTTTAAGACTGATAGGACAGGAATATTAAGGTTTATCAGCTTCAATTGCACATGACCTCTATTTCTGTACTATAGAAACCATAAGGCATAGGACATAGTGAGTCTGTAACAGAATCGCAGCACTATCATTTACACAAGGGATGTAAAGTTCTAAACTTTTTAAAAATAATTGGTAATTATAAGGAAAAAATTATAAGGAAAAGAGATCATATGGGTTAGACAAAAGAAACAACAAGTTTGGAACAGAATTTTTTCTTTCAGTCTGCTGACAAAACGAGGAAACTATCTGTCAAGATGCTCATCATGTGTTTTACTATTAACTAACTTTTAAAATAAACTACCAACAAATTAAATTAGTTCTATTTTTACCAATGTCTTGCATATGCAAAATTGCAGCTCTTACAGGCTGCAAAACTATTTTTTGCATCATAGGCTTATTTATTGACACAAATTACTATTACTGGAAAAGATCAAAAATATACTTTTAAGATGTATCAAAGTAAGTTTTTAAATCTCAGCAGATTTACCTCAGCAAATTTTGTTTCCAATTCAAAATTACGTTCTTCTATTTCCTTTACAGTACTCCTTAAGTGTTCATACATTCGTTGTGAATGTTCTGCTCTCTGTCTTTCATTTAGTTCCTTCATTTCCAGCATTGTGATTTTCTTAGAAATGGACAAAATCTCACTATTGGTTATTGCTTTTGTGGCTTTGTCCATGGCATTGTCATCCCCTACAAGAAAAAAATATTTAAATTAAGAAATACACAAAGTGATTTAACTATGAAAATTATTTCTACCATAAAACCGAACATGGGTTTTGCTTTATCTATGTCAAGTAAACTGTCGTAACATCTGTGCTATTTTTTAAAGCTGGAGGCATGGTTATCTTGCCTTACTTATATGTTTGAGAAGTATGTAATTTGAATAAAATACTGCTATCAATTATGAATGAAATCTGCTTATTGAGCCTGATAACTATTTTCACTGTAATCTTTCATCTTATGGTTAATACAACTGGCAAATTTACCCTGTAAAAGAAACAGGGTAAATTCATATTTCCTGAATATTGGGAATGAAATCTATACAAAGAAACCCCAGCTATTATGAAAGAATACTTAGTTACAAGGCATGAAACCAGAAACAAGAAATCACTTTCTTGACAACTTCTGAAACACTATGATTGACGATCAAGTTAGAGCATATTAGGAAAAAAAAATTCAGGTCATGTTGCATTAAAAGCTTTTAAACCCTTGACCCAGCAAGCCAAGAAAGTCCAAGTGGAAGGGTTTCCAGAGAAAAATACTGAACTTGGTCTTAGTCAAATGAAACATAAAAATTAAAAGATTTAGCACAAAAATGGAGATTGTTACTGAAAGACATAAAATAGTTATTATTTTAAAAAATTTTCATTACTTTACAACACATCAATTTTAAAATATTTTAAAGTATTAAAGCTTTTATACAGTATATACCATTTGGTGTTTGATGTTGCAATATAACTTTCATACTTGCCCAGTTTAGTCATCTGTTCCCAAGCTTGTTCTACAGTGTAAAGTTTTTCTTTCGTGATCTCCAGTTCCTTATTCAATGACTTTATCTGTGCTTTCAAGGATTCGTTCTCACGCTATATAACAGAAAAGTTGCAATGTAACAGCAAACTATTTAATTGGAGCAGCTTTCATGTTTAGTATCTACAAAATCTTTCAGTTAACAGACTTCACGTGTGTGCAACTCATCACCTACATATATGACAATAGAGGAGTAAATGTTTGTAAATTGTACGTGTTTTATAACTGTAAAAATATTAGTCATTGTCCTCTATCTTACTGTCACAGCTACTAAAACTGTGACTATTTATTACCAGCAACTGTGATTCCTACAGCGTCTAGTATTAGATGAGAAAATCTTTGTTTGTCATACTAAGCACCTCATGGTGCAACAGGGTGAAAGAAAGTACTTCTGGAGGATTACTTCATCCCACAAAGAATACTTTATCTTGCACATATATACCTATTTGAGACAGATCACACATTTCTTTTTTCCTCTTTTAGGCCTCTAATATGATGCCAAATCTTACTTTTGTAAATGTTCTTTCCCTCCTCCAAACAGAAATACAAATTTCGACATTAACCAATAAAACAAATTGAACATTTCATATTAATTTTCAATTTTTAGTATTCTGGACACATTTTTAGTTGATAAATTATTCTCTAGCTCTATGAAGTTGCTGAAATAGGCAAGTCAAGTTTTCATACACACAAAATTGCATAAAATAGACATAGGCTACTACCTCCCACTTTTCATGGGTACTAAAGAATTTGCTATCTTTGAAGCCAACTTCACAGTTCTTGAGAAGAAACTCCCTTCTACTTCAGAAAAAAAGTTAATGGGAAGAGTAAATTATTTGCAGGGCCTAGAATATTTTGCAAGCACATTATGAACAAGATTTGGCATATTTCATGGAAGTAAAATCCCAAAGCTTTACTTGCTTTGGAACTAAACATTTCATTCCAGTGAAAGCTGGGAATCATTAAGAGCACATACTTTGAGAGAAAGCTTTGAAAGTCTTTACATTCATTCAGTTTTCCTTATGACCTCCCAAACTAAACATGATAGCAAATATTCCTTCTATCAGCCTTGTTTTAGTGGGCAAAGAACTAAGAACTATGAGAGAACATATCCAAAGCTTAGTTTAAAGAACAAACAAAAACCAAAGAACCAAAATGAAGTGCTTTTCTGTCTATCTATTTTTTACCTTTGGGTTAAAATGTAACACAAACATTACCTCCATGTGTTCCATGTTTGTCGTCCGTTGCACAAGCAAATTATCTTTTTGTAACATCTCTCTGTATTTAGCAGTTAGTGCATTGTACTGCTTATTGGCCACTTCTAGCTCAGACAATGGCACACTACCATCCAACAGTTTTTGCAGAGCTGCAATCTTAAAGCAAGCCATTTCCTATGAAAGTAATCAACACAATAAGTTACTGAGGTCAGCTAGAAATTTAAATATAAAACTAGTCCAAATAAAAAGAGTAATACTTTATACAGTGCTTTAGATATTAGTTTATTTTTCTAAACTACTGTCTTTAAAAATCACCTGCAATAAACACTGACAAAACTTCTCTGGGTAATTTTATCAATAGTTGCCTCTCAAGGCATTGTCAAAACATATCTTATAAAATTAATACAGGCCCTAGAATCTTGCAAGACCAACAGGTAAGATTTGGTTTCATATGATGCTCACAGAATGGTTTGGGTTAGAAGGGCACCTTGAAGATCATCCCATTCAAACCACTCTGCCATGGGCAGGGACACCCTCTACTAGACCAGGTTGTTTCAGAGCCCCATCCAACCTGCCCTTGAGCACTTCCAGGGACGGGGCATCCACACCTGCTCTGGGCAACCTGTGCCAGTGCCTCACCACCCTTGTAGCTAAGACTTTCTTCCCGATATCTAATCTAGATCTACTCTCTTTCCATTGGAAGCCTGTCCCCCTTGTCCTGTCACCATATACCCTTGTCAAAAGTCACTCTAAATATTTCTTGTATGTATATTCTCCCTCCAGATACTGGAAGGTCAGATTTAGGTCACCCCAGAGGCTTCCTCATTTCCAGTCGGAATAATCCCAACTCTCTCAGCCTTTCCTCCCAGCAGTCACAGTGCTTTTGATGCAGCTGGGGACATGTTTGGCTCTCTGGGCTGTGAGTGCCCATGGCTGGCTCATGTCCAGCCCCTCACCCACCAGCACCCCCAAGCCCTTCTCAGCAGGGCTGCTCTCCATCTGTTCATTCCCCAGCCTGGACTGGACCCAGGGATTGCCCTGACCCAGGTGCAGCACCTTGCCCTTGGTCTTGTTAGACCTCATGAGATTCCCACTGAGCCACTTCTCAAGCTTGTCCAGGTCACAGTACTTACATAAATACAAAGAATATTTCAACAAGATTTATAACAGCAATTAGCAAGCTTTTGGGAAATGCATTCAAAAAACTAGTAATAACTCAATTTAAAAACAAAGGGTATTTCTTTCCAAGCTGTAAAAATAAAAATGTGTGCTATTATTACTATAGACTACACCTTGAATCGTTGCAAGCTTCCAATCTTCCCTGTAACTGCAGTCTCCATATGTGTTATTTCACCCTTTAGTTTCTCATTTTCTTTTCTGAGGTGCCGTTCCATTTCAAGTAGAGTGGTACACTGCCTTGTTAGTGATTTTTCATTAACTCGTAAAACAGTTATTTTTCTATTATTTTCTGCAAGTACTTTCTTTGTTTCATCAGGATCCATCTGAAGTGCATCGAGTAAATTCTGTAAAACATTTTTTTAACAAGACCCTTATACAGAAATATGGTAAAGCACAACTATATACACAAGATTTCTTTTATATTTTTTATTTTAGGTGGAAAAATTCCATTAATTTGTCTGAAATAATTTCTTTTTGCTAATAAAATATATACAGACACTCAACATACGCTCAAATATACAATGTTCTAAGAAAAAGATGAATTTTCAAAACCAGAAGCTAAGTACATTTGACTGAATGGAACTTTAATTAATGCTGAAACTTTCAAAATTTAGAACAAGAATGGTTCTCTGCATTCACTGTCATATTAACAGTTATAGAAAATAAGATGCAACTGAAAGTAATAACCTTAATTCTTAGTGCAAACTAAAGTGTTTTCCAAGTGCTTGTTTATGTGCTCCTCCTCCCGGTCAAACAGCCTGGGTAACAACTGCTGCTCAGAGGGCAGTGTGATTGCAAATCCTGTGTGTCAGCAGAATACCCAAGACTGCTTTAGAAGGCATTTGCTCAAAACTGATAATCTTAGAGAGAAAGATCACCATAAACCAGACTGAATAGTAATCATAAAATTAGAGACTTCAAATAAAGTGAAATGCCTGAAAATTGGCATAAAAAAGCATAAAACGTCTAACAGCAGAAGAGAAAGGTTATAATGCACACTCATAACCTAGTTCAGCTTCAGAAGTTTCTCTGCTGTCCCTGCATCTTCTGTGCATTTGAGAGTGATTCTCCCCTGGGGGACACCACACCTCAGCACTCCAGATAATGGTCTGTGGGGTACGAAGTGCAACATGTAGGGACCACACTCCCTCCACTCCACCTGGAGCTCCCCATGCACACCTGTGTGTGTACACATCTTCCCCATCTAACAAACTAGAGTAGTGTGTTGAAACTTCCGCTCTAGGTCTTAAAACATTTTTGAAAAATGAAAATAACAAAGTTACTTACAGAGTATGCCTTTATTTTTGTAGCATCCTGTTCTTTTTGCTCTTCTAGTTTTTTCATTTCCTCTTTAATATTTTCTGATTCTTTTTGCCAGCTTTCCTTTTGACTAAAACAGTAACAAATTTTCATTTATTATAATGAAAGACCTGATGATTTTTAAAACTGTAAATTCAACAGCAATTCTGAAATATTGCAAACCAAGGTACTTACTTTTAGCAATAATATAATTTGAAAAGCACATGATAAACTGTAGATTAATTACTAAAAACAATATTCTCTGTTTAGCCTGCAGCTGGTTAAATGATGAAAATAATTCTTCTGTGTCTTATTTGTTCTTCAAATGTATATTATAATGCAGAGATATATATGCCTTACTTTCCTACTTTTTTGCCTGCAATTCTTTCCTTCTATTACATTTCTTTTTATTTCAGATAAAGGACATGACTTCCCACCTTTGTTTTATTATTTCAGAGAAAACCACACTCAAAACATAAAAAGATTCAGCTTATTCAGCTTCACTTTGGCCCAAACTACTCTCTTCTATTCATTTTTATTTATTTATTTGGTGGAAAAAAACCCCAAACTATATTCATATATGTCTAATAAGGAAGTTCCTATAGACTATATGGCATAGTTTAGGCTAGTTTAAGAAATGGTTCATGGAGGGTATTTTTAAGTGGTATTTTCTCTTCAAAGTGGTATCTAAGTTTCTTAAATAATGGAGCAAAACAGAGAAGTATTAAAGAAAAATCTTTGAAAGTGACTTTTAATGGAATGCCAAGTCAAAGAACCTCCTCCTGTAACTTCAGTCTGTATCAGGTTTAGAGGAGCCTTGAATCATCATTTTATCCCTGTCACTGGAGATATCTCACCTAGCAGTAAATGAGGCAGAATATTACAGCCTTCAATAAAAAGATTGTTTCTTTACCGCCTAAAAGAAAGATAACATTGTCTGGGAATCTTGATTCAAAGAACAAACAGGAGTTTCTGAAAGGTTAGACCCTTATTCCAGAAACCATCCGGGTGACTGTTCATTCCAATCCAGGAAGTATTCAACTAACAGTTGTTAACTGAAGAATCCAAATCATTATATTAATCCCTATCCTCCCAACAGATGAAAACATTTCTAATTTTTTTTTTTTACCTTAAGAATAATTTTATGGAATTTAGGTTCACTGAAGCATAAAAGAACTAGGAGTCCCAAAGAAAACCAACTGCAGAATCCTGACAACCTGAAATCTCCAGACATCTCTGACTGTATTTGGACAGCAGTTTGCTTTTTTCCCTCCCCTCCTCTCTGCTCACAAAAACCTATTAGAACCCATATTTGAAAGCAAAAGAAAATGAGGCTTAGGAGTCCATCATACCAGGTTCTAGTAAAATGCAAGCTATCAGATGCAGAAAGCACAATGAAATCCTCATGATAAACTCTGCAGCATGAAAAGAGTCCAGGAGAAGATGGCTTTGTAGGAGATTTCTGAATCTTTACAGGACTAAAGAAAATGTCCTGAAACATGGTGGCACTTATAACATTAACCAAGGATCTTCTTCAACACAGCAGCAAATCTTGTTTCAAGACTGTTCAATATTTAGACAGTTGAACTTTCATAATTCAGAAAAGAGAGCAATACCTTTGATATTCTTTATACAGCAAGCCTTGTTGATGACGAACCACTGCAAATTTCCGCTTGTAGTCCTCTACTGCATCTTCTAATTGTTTAAGTAACTTTTCTTTGTTTTCCAGTTCCTAATTATTATTTTCCAAATAAAAATACAGAAATAATTAATGTAGGTTTTAAAACAAGAAACTAGCAATTTAAGCAAAATGGCAGTCCTTTGTGTTTTCGTGATAGATGCTTCTGCCATGAACTGTGTGAACTATAAATATGAAGTATGCATTTTCTTCAGAAGCAACAGATTAAAAAGATCCAATGAGTTTCAGCATTCACAGGAATTGGTGTGAAACGGCACAATTGCACTGCAGGTTACAGCCCTCAAAGTTCAAAACACTGTGATCTGTAGCTGGTCCACAAAGAATTACTAACTGAATGTCTAACTGGCATTTTCTTCTCATTTTCTCAAATACTCTTCTACTTTATAAGCATACAGAGTTGAAAAAATATTCTCTAGTGAAAAAAAAGAAAAATTATTATTCCCATGGGAATCACTGGAACCTGATTCCATGTATTTATGCCTTGATTTACAATTGTTGATGTATTTTGACAAATTTTAGAATGAAAATTCATATAGTAATTAATAGAGACCTTGGCTCTATGGGGAAAAACTGTTAAAGTAGGACTTTCACATGCAGACCCAGGTGTGGAATTCAGACAGCAGTATGAGAGAATTTCTATAGAAAGAGTGGAAGTAGAAGGAAGAGTGGGCAAATATTTAGACTAAAATTCAGATTTAAAACAACAAAAAAAATTCTGAATTGCTGTCTAAAATTTAGTTAGCTATTACCTTTCAGGCTTACAGCACAGCGAAATACTTACAGCTTTAAATTTAAATTAGAATATCCCTAAGAGTATAGTAGATGTTAGAACACCACAATAATTTTGGAGAGATCTCTCATGTCCATACATAGCATACTACGGTATTTTAGAGAAATTAGATAGCTGCTACAAAAACTCTTTATTTCAAGGAATATATTAGTTACCTGTGTAAGATGTATTAAATATTCATTCAGAGAATTAATTGTATTAACACTTGAAGGAGTCATTCCATCTGGAAGATTCACTGTTTGGAAGACAACATTGGCACCTTCTGACTGATGTAGTAAGCAAATTTCATTTTTCATTTGTTCAATCTAAAGACAGAACACAAAGCTATTATACAGAAGTAGCTCTTGCTATTAGATTTTTTAAATTTATGAAAAATATATTACTACATCAGTTGTTATTAACCTAATTGATGTTCACTTATATTCTGAAACATTCTAATATCCTTTCGAATAGCCTTTTAAAAATGCTATGATTTCATAAATCAATAAATGCATAATAATTTCATCCAAATTTATCAAATTACCCCAGCAATCAGGGCAACTACACATATCATCATGGTTTTATTCCCAATTGTTTAAAACACAGTGCATAAGATTAAGCTTTGGAAAGAATCCTTGCAGTGTTTTTTTGACAGTTTTTTCTAAACAAACCTTTGCCTTTTCATTTAATTTAAAAGCTCTCTGGTTCTCTAACTGTATGTAAGACAGTACTTTAGAAGATTAGTTTCTGGCAAATCTTTTTGCATCACCAAAGCTGTCATAAAAAGGCAAATTTAAACTTGGCTTCTTGTAAGATTATATTTCATTCCTTATTCCTTCCCTGGAAGAAACATTGCACAGAATAAATTGTACAGCTTAAAACATGACTTTACAGAATGATTCATTTCAAACACTTAACTTCTGTTACATATTTATAAATAAAAAAAAAAAATAAGACTCCTGGCTTTTTTGAAGAAAGAGATCTGTGAGCTTTTTTGGACACAGCTCTCCCCAGAAGATGCTTAGTGTTCAACATGATGGCATATTGTAAGGATAAAGTAACATTAAGAAGAGTAAAATCTGAAGTTAAAAAGGACAAATTAGTAAGTCCACTACAAAAATTTCAGTAAGATTTGTACAATGGCACTGTTCACATAAGCTAAATCAGTGTCTTACATATCGTGCGGATTGTTCTAAATTATCAGAACAGCCACTTTGAAGTAGAAAATAAATTAGAGAAAATCAACTAGATACCTTTTCATTGGCACTTGCCAGCTGATGAGACAAACTTGTTGCCTCCTTCTGAGTCTCTTTTAGCTCCTGTCTCAGTTCCTCATTCCGTCCTGTAAGCTGGTCAACCTGGGCTTTCAAGTGCACACTGGCATCAAAGACCCCATCAGAATTCTTCAACTCCATTGCCTAATGCAGTAAACAGTTAATTAACATAACAAAGAAAAAGTATAGAAAAGCTTTCATTTTTTCAGAGTGAACTGGAGCCCTCAAAACTACATGAAATTAGCAAAAGCATGACATTTTAACCCTGTAAATCCTAATAAGCGAAATAATAATTTAGAAAGCAAGCTTACATGAACTAAGCGATCCAGACTCGGGATTGTTAAGGCTGTTTCTCCTCCCTTCATACTAGAATCCTTCTGCATTTCCTTGATGGCTTGCAAGATTTCTTTCATTCCTTGTTCAAGCTGTTTATTCTCTTCTGATAACTCTTTTACTGTAAGAAAAGTTGTATATCTGTTAAAAAGCACTGAAAAATATGATTTAAGGTTTCCAAGGACATTTCATCATCATACTTGTTGATTTAATAAATTAAAAGAATGTCCCTACTATACATACATTTGCATAACCGATTATGAAATTAAAGTCAAGAGCCGCTAGGAATATCTGGGAGCTGTATCTTACGGATAACATGTCAAGAAAAAAAAAGCAAATGCTTCATATGAACACAATTGACTTCACTGAACCTTACAGTCTTCAATATTTACTTCATTTTAAACTTCTTTAGTAGCCTGTCTGACTTTTACCAGTTCAGAAACATGGCTGTATTGGAAATGTCTGGGTGTAACAATGAGGTGTCTATGAATTGCCTAAATTCCTTCTGCAGAATGAATAAAAAGGAGCATTTAAATGGCTGTCAAGGACTCTCAAGACTCCTACCACATGAAGTTTCTCAATGAAATTCCAATTTCCAGCACAAAACAAAAAGTCTGAAAACTAAAAAAAAAATGCAGCAAACCTGTCAGGACATTCTCTGTATTCATACAACATGGCTAATCATCCTGAACACCCAGGAGTGATCTGCAAAAACTCGAGTAGTTTCGCCAAGTCTATTTTGAAAATTCAAAAAGAATTTTAAGAATTCACATTCTTTGGGGAAAAAAAAATAAAGCCTCTTGTCCAGAGAAGTTAGAATTATTTTCATCTCTGAGTTTTCAAGCAGTGCACTTCAGCTAACATAGATATATATGTAAGCAGCAAGTGGTTCTAATTCCCCAACCATTTATTTGAGCCAGAAAAGCCCTACAATTACCCAAGCTGAATAATT
>VWZN01002991.1:8327-18410 GCA_013396955.1 Regulus satrapa
CTTCTTGTACAGGTGAAATTTAAGCACATTTTTCTTCTTTGTCCTTTTATCCCACTTCCTCTTCCAAACCCACTGCACAATTAATTCCCTCCCTCTAGTGAACGAAACATTATTTCCAACCACATGCAAACGAAATTACAAGCTGAAGAAAGAATATTAAAAAAGAAGACAAAGCTGTCATAAAAGGAGGAAAGGGGTTGGGAGAGGAAACTGTATGTACGTTGAGTGTGCCTGCTGTTTCTCAGCTGGGAAGTAGAGGAAGAACACAATGTACAATTTATTCCATAAATTGAATTATCTTCCTTCTTCTCACACCACAGTTGTTCATAGACACACCAGTGACTGTGGATACATTGTGTGAATACATTGCAATCCTCCAGCTCACAGTGATTTTGCAGATTGCTGCAAAAAGTCCAGTGCGTGATCATCCATGCCAGAATCTCTCTAGCAATGATTTCTGAACTACATCTGCTTTGTTTGCAGTACAGCAAAGAGTCCTCCAAATCTTCCACACAAGTGCAGTATACACTGTCAAGAAAATAAAATTAATGAAACTATGTGTAAGAAATAATTTAAAAGTGGAAATATCACCTTGTTTTCCTGTTGGAAAAGCACTGACATGGGTACAACATTATGTGAAGGAAGTTTTTGGACTTTCTTAAGGCTAGGAATTCCTTTAAACTAAAAAATCCTGGTGAAAAAATCCAAGCCTGGACAGAAATAAAACCAGAAAACTATAAAGTAAATAATGTGCTGCTCCTGCCTTTCTAGGGAATGGCCTCACTAGTATCAGCAGAAGGAAGCCTATTCACTTACAGAAGCTCTAATTCATTTGCAGAGAGAAGGAGGGAGTATTTCTGGCCTCCTTTCTAATACCTTACAACTTCTATCTGATGAAAAGGTGTTGAAGAACATTTCTAAATATTTGAAATATGTCATGATAGTTATCTGAAAAGAGTTGCATTTTCATGCAAGTCTGGCCTTTATAAACCAATTCAGAGCACAACATCTCTTAAAGGCACAGCAACTTTCTTATCTGCCCTAGATTTTCCCAGAGAAATATCCTATATCCCAGACTTTCCAAGTTAGCACTTCCATCCTGGAAAATAGGAAAATATTAAGAAAGACCTCAAGGAGTGAAATTGTTTAAAAGCTGGTTTGTGTCTCAAAAAACTTGGCTAGGTGCATGCTCTCAGCAGAATTTTGTTTTGCACACCCCACTCATGAGGCAAGAGCTTGACTTTGGGAGTAGAGACAGGAAGGATGGGGTGAGAAGGAGGGTGGAGAGACCCTGAGGAGCAGGAGTCAGAAAGCCTTCACTGTCCCATTGGCATTGATCCTGTCGGCATCTCCCATTGGCAGAACCACGTCTGCTCACCTGCCCTTCTCTCTGACTTGCATAAATCAGGATGCATGACAATGGCTCAGTGATCCAGGCAGCACTGCTGCCTCTAACAGCCTGCATCTGCCATCCCTAGAGACAGATGCCACATGGTTACACACAATATCCAGTGATAGGACTCCAACTGAGAAAAATTTCAATGGTGTAACTATGTTTTTGCTACAGCCTTAGGTATGAAAAAGGTTTTATTATGGTGGAGTAATAGCAACATCCTAATTCCAAGCTGTAAAAGTGTTTCTGTGAACTGAGGCTTGCAGAAACAACCCTGTGTAACTATACCATATAATAGTGACATGCAAAATTAAATTAGAAATTTAAACATCTAAAGCACTACTCATGCTTGACCATTTTCACTTTTTTTCGTCTACCGATGATAAAAGGAGCGCAAAGTAACCTGCTGAGATGTGGACATGCACCTGTGCATGTGTACAGATCATCAGACAAGTGTTGCCCAGTTGATGCTGATGCTGAAGCAGTCAACATAAATATAATTTGCCTGATCCAATGTTATATATTAAACAATCCTCACCAAAAACAAACAAACAAAAAAAAAAAAAAAAAAAAAAAAAAAAAAAAAAAAAAAAAAAAAAAAAAAAAAAAAAAAAAAAAAAAAAAACAACAAAAAAACAACCCCAAACAGGTAGTCATTAAGCACAGCTAGCAGCTAGTATTTTTCTCAGAGGTACTTTAATTTTCAAATAAAGACAGTACTGATCTGACATCACTGAATGCAGTAAAGTATGAAGGGATGGGAGTGCTATCATCACTGAGACACAGTTCTCAGAGAAGGTGATTATTACCTTGGAAATTATGTATGTTAAAGTTATTGAGCAGGTATTTTTGCTCAAAACAGAGCTCTGTCTGCAATGGAAGTTTTATTATCTCATACTGTATTAACCATCAAGGCAGGAAAAAAAAAAATACACAATTCCTCTTCATTAGACAGAAAATAAAAGTCAGTGATGGCCCACATCTTTTCTTTCAATTTTTCAGATAGTTGAGTCATTTCTGGATTTTTAATGCATTTATCTTCTGTCTGTTTTTAGAATCTTTGTGGGGAGCAAGAGGGATAAGGAGATCAACTTTTAGAAAGAAAAATCCATCTATCTACATTATTAGAGGTTGACAGGGGAATGAAAATGAAGTAGTCATATTTGGCAAATTTAAATTAATTTTTTTAAATTAAGTAATGCAGTTTCTACTCAAGACTTCATTTTTAAAGAATTGCAGAAGTCTTCTAGTATCTCTTCAGTAGAGATTCTGCCTCAATGGATGGGATGAAATTGTACCTGCTACTTGCTCCTTCAGTTCAAAGAAAATTCCTTAAGAAAAATCCTGCTAATGTGGAGTTTGAAAGGTAATTTGAGAGATATTGACATTGCCTATCTTCCTACTTGATGCACTCAGAAGAGCCAGGTTTGCAGGGAAAGACATTCATTACCTTCTGCACTCTCACTCAGGAAAGGAAGCAAAGTATTGACAAGAATGTTTGAAAAATGTGGCTGTCCCAAGTGATTCACAGTGGATGTAAAAGTGGAGATGTGGTTTGAGAAGGAAAAAGTTCAACAAATTATCAATGTGGATAAGCACAGATTGACAAGGTTAAAAGCATGTGGACACTGTGGAAAAATAAAACCAAACATTGTCATTCTTTGCAGCTCATTAATCCAAAAACAAAAATAATGTTAGGTTAGTCAGAAAGAAAATACAATCCTACACACAGAAAGAAAAAGGATCAAAAAATATTTAATTTTTTTTTCAGAACCTCATAGTTCTGTGTACTCTGCATTTTTCAAGAAGAAACCATGAACTGAAGACATACAAGTTTCAGTTGTGTTATTTATTAATCAAAATGTTCATTAGCATGCTCTTTTATAAATTCCATAAATCTTCCAGTAAAATGTTTTGCACCCCAGAATGAATGATCCTTTTGAAAGACTGATCTTTGTCATTACTGCAAAACTGACCTAGTCTGTTTATCTACTTAGACACTTCCTTAGGACTGTCTCACTAATCAGCTGTCTCACTTCACTGTCTCAAAATCCTTTATTTTGTCTTTCTGTCTGGATTTTCTAAATGAATAGAAAAGCTGGGAAGACAGATAAGACTTCAGAAGGCTATAAAAACAGTGAATATCATTAAACAAGTTAATCAACACATTCCGTGCACATGGGGGGAAATTATTTTTGATAACATTGTGGTAATTTTCCCAAAAAATGAAAGTACTAGAAGTGGAAGATAAATGTTCGTATTAATAAATATAGTCTTTATAATTAGAATCTGCTGCTATAGGATTTACTCATGCCTCTGTAATACTGACCCGCAGTCCACCACGTGTAATGCAACTACACCTATCACAAGGCTAACCTCATTATTTGGATAAAGATAAAAGAATAGATAGGGCCTATTTAGGTCATTGGACAACTCATTTATACAAAACTGAAAAACACATTTAAATCACAGACAAGTTTGTGAGTCATCTCTAAGAGCCTGCTTTTATGGATCAAGGTCATCAACTTGTACATGGAACTCTCCCTAGAAAATTTGCAGTTTAAGAGCCACATTGATAAGCACACTTCCTGATGGATGAGACAAAAGAGTTTTCATCTAAAACATTACACGGTTTTGCAGAGGCCTTTCACAGTCCCCATGGCTTAGAAAAATGAACCACTGTATGATTTTTGTGAAGAAGTGTCCAGTGTAAAAGCTAGCTGTCTCAGCCTACAAAAGGAAATTAATGCTTCTAACTTACAGGATTTTTCTGAGATTACTTTTTCCACAAAGCAGGATCAAAGTTCTTGTTACAGCAAAGTTTCCAAACGGAAACCATTTCCACATAAAATCTCAGCTTTGCTGGCAAGAAGAACACTGGTTCCCAATACAGTGTTATTTCACTCTGAGACCCAAAACAAGGTCTCATCTACCAGCAGCACCATTGAACAGACTGTAGGAGCAGTTGTTCACTCCAAGGTCTTACACACCAACTAGAAAACAAGAATATTGCATGCATTTTTAACCTTTTAAATATGTATGTATCTTTCTTGAATCCTTTATTAATATTTTTACATTTTGATGATTACCAAAACTATTAATCATCTATAGATTGCAAAATTTTATTTTGCGGCTAAAATCATTACTGCTCAGCTTATGGGAACACAAATGAAAAGGGCCAAGGGTGCTTCATTCAAGTGCTCTCTAACATTTTAAACAGAAATAAAAGGGAGAATTGAGAACTTTAGCATGATCTTCATGTTGAACATAGTAAATGTTCTTTAATTAAAAAGTGGAGCTTGACAACTGACTTCAGGCAGCTACTGAGTACACAGTGTTAAGTATTTTATGAAGATGTTGAGTCTGCCCCAAAACTAGAGGCATAGTCTTCAGAATTGCCTCAAAGTTATAAAAGCAGAGATCTCTCTAAACAAAAAGAAAAATTAAGTTTAATTTAACATATTTCTACACCTACAGGTAAGGGAAACCACCTGAAAATTACTGAGTTTAATGTGAATACCTTTACATTCAGTTTCCCTCTCAATTCATATTTCTTTCTTTAAAAATCCTTGCATAAAAATACATGAAATCTGGAGCTGACAGCTTAATTCATTTGCCCGTTTTTGTCCTCAAAGCAGTGAATTCTTTCCCTTTCCATCCTGATCTCAAAGTGATAATACCTGTGTGTGAGTGTTCAAGCAAATTATTAACACTTGTTTATCCCTTAAAAATAACATTCCTGGTGCATTAAAAGAACAAAACAAAAAAAAGAAACAAATTAAAGAGTAATTTTTTTTTTCTTGCCACTGTGTGCAGCAACAGTTTCTTCTTTGACAGATACTGTACTGAGTGGCTGTGCCTCTAGCTTGGACGGGTGAGTTTCTGTTCATAATTTTACCCTTCTGGGAGTTGGATTAAATTACTGACAACAAACAGAAGGATTTTTGATCACTGTAAGAGTAGAATAGACAAGGTCAAAAAGGTTTCGTTTGTGTTCTCTTCCTTTTCGTGACCTTTGTCATATTTTCTGGAATAATAACTGCCTAGCATTAGATTGCAAATTTTGTAACAAGTGTTGACTCATCTACTAATAGCCTGTAATTCACGCTACTTATTTTCCCGCTACAAGTAAATATTACAGAAACAGTCAAAAAATCCCAAACCCTGGTAAAATCAATCCAAACTTAAAATGTTTATCAAATTGCACATATGTGTAGTCTCCAAACCATACAAAGACTTGCAGTCCTGCGGCGGGTCTGCAGCTTATTGCCTGCCAATATTCCAAACAATAGCAGTGAAACTATTCATAATCTTAGAATAGAAAAGGTAGGCAAGTGCCCTGCTGGACTTAGATGAAAGTATTCCTCACATCAGAAAAGAGGGTTGCAAGCTCAGGCCAACTGCATTACATGCTTGAAGGTCTCAAGAATTCTCAAAGCACTGAAAAGAAATGTCAAGTGAACTAGGATCAGCTCAGGGTTTGAAGACCAAACCAAGCAAAATTTCATCTATTTTGCTCAGGCTTTTTCTGGAGCAAATTCAACCAAAACCCACTAGGATATTGATTCAGCAGATGAAGGCAATAGTAAGAATTAATTGAACATTTCATTCAAGTTAGTTGGAGAACATATTTTCTCTTTTCACATTCTTCTGTGATATAAATTAACTACCTTCAAGCTCTCTTCAATTCATGAGATCAAAAAGACTTTGTGAAAGGTGACAGGTCTCTAATCACCATTCCTCCATCCATTTAGGGAAAACAAAATCCTTTGTGTATCAGGGTAGTTTAATCAAGGGTATTTATGTCCCAGATCACTGACAACTTAAGACTTGAGTGAAGGGAAAAAAAATGCCCTCAACCCTAACTTGGAATTCAGGTACTTTTTCTGGGACCAGTTGTAAATAGAAGGATGGATTTTAGAGTGGCCTGAAACACAATTATACACATCTGTGTGCTGCCAAGAGAAACAGAGGAAAGCAAAGGAAGCTTGAAAGAGTTGAAATAAATCCAAGAGCATGAGCAGACAGTCTTCATGAGAAGAAGCCTGGTTGAGTGAAGAGATGAGTTGCACAGAGAGAAACATCCCTGAGCATCTGCATCACCTGAAGCCATGAGGATTTGTCAGTGGCAGCACACAGTGCCAAGGAGAAACTCCTTGGGCACACCCCATGTCTCAGGCTGGCAAAGCTTCTTTGTCGTAAGACAGCTTTCCAGGGCAGCTAATTAACATCTGTTGTGCAAGTTCTGCTTAAATTCTGTCTCTAAAAACCTGGTTTCTTCCCTGCAGGAGACAAGTGGCCCAACATATTCCTGTTCTCATGTGTCACATTTCAACCTTAAGAAATGCCCTCATCTGCAGCAGCAAGCAGAGAGCTGGTGTCAGAAGAAACCTTCACTATTGACTGCAGCTGTTAGCAATTCATTGACAGCAATTCACTGAGTCCAAAGGAGCACAGTCACGCAATACTATAGGCAGATGACAAAAATATCTCCTATTCCCATCCCGAATTGGTGCTCTTATAAGTCTGCTGCATGAAAATAAACCAAATTTTCCTGTGACCATTACTTCCATTTTGATAGTTGGGATTAAAAGTGAGCACATTTGAAGTCCTTGGGAGGAGCAGGAGGTAAAGTAACACTATTATCCAAGGGATGGGTTCAGTTTTTACAGGCTGGGACTCTTTTAAGAGGTTGCATCATGTCAAACTCCTGCTGAGGAAAACAAGTAAAGGAGAGAGAAGTGTCGTGGTTTTTGAGCGACAGGTATCTGCTAGAGTCTCCCTTGAAAAATAGAGATTGAAAAAAAAAAAAACAAACCTCCCTCCCTCCAGAATATTTTGATTTCGAAATTAATGGGCTTTCAGGCAGAGGTATGGGAATAAGGAATAACTGTTCTTTAATACTAAGTTTATCAAGGCAAACAAACAACAGCAACTGTAGCAGTGAGATAACCAGCAGGGCTAGGGTTCTCCCCTCCGTTAGTTACAGTCACAGCTAGCAGGAAGCACCGGTGGCTCTGGGGCAGGTGCGCTGATCCCACGCAGCTGCAGGGGCGCTCCAGCACGGAGAAGACACGAGACGACCGGTGGCCCGGGCCCAGACCGGGAGCAGTGGAGTTCCCAAAGCTGGGCAAGGTGTACCAAGTGTCCGTGGTGCTGGCTGGAGAGCGGAGAGGTGTCCAAACAGGGCTGTGGTCCGGAGTGTCGAAAAGCAGGGAAAACTCCGGATCAGTGCTGAAGAGGTGATGGGATGCAGCGGCCACAGCAGCTCCAAGCAAGGCAGAGAGCAGGCTGGTCCCAAGTTCCCAGGCTCAAAACCCCGAGAGCCAGAGACCAACCCAAAAACCACAGGCCAGGTTTTTTTTTTTTCCAAGAAAACCCCCTCTTCCCTCCCCTCTGCCAAGTGAGTCACCATGTCCTCCTCTGTCTTTTTGTCTGCCTTGGCCCAGAGTCTTTGTTTTTCTTAAGTACCCACATTAGCGCTCCTAGGAGACCAGTGGTAAAAAATTCTAGAGATAAGAAAGAAAACCAACCCCCAACAAGAAGCAATGCTAAAAGCCACAGATGACATACAGCTAGCTGGCTGGCCAAGATGACAAGAAGGCCCACAAAAAATTGGTACCACATATTGTCGCTTGGGTTAATTTGTGACAATTTCCTAAAGAAAGGAGAATAGAAAAAAGTAGAGCTGACAAGAACTAATATTTTTGGCATTTATAGGCAGTGGAACCCTGTTTTACTGTAAGCAAGAGCTGGGTAGGTCTCAAGAGCAGCCACAAACAGACTAGCACTACAGACTTCCTCTTTGTCAAACGTATCAGCTGAAAATTATTTTCATGTTAACAAGCATTTATCAAAATAAAATAGGTGCACCAAGACAGCCACAAAAAAATTACTAGATACTTCATGTCTATCATGGGGATTATTTCAGTGAATTATTTAATTAATTTATCCTCTGTTCCATAGGTTTATCCAAATATCAGTCTCTGAATAGTTCAGAGGAGTTTTCTACTGGGGGATCTGTGAGTTCTTTCCTCAAAAGTGGCAATGTTTGGCATAACAGTCCACGAATGTCAAATAGTCACAAAAGGCAAAATTTTTAACAACAATTTTAAAGATTTCTTTTTTTGCATGCAGATAAACTCTGTTTACTTGCTCAAAAATAAAAATATGTTTAAAAGGATGTTCCTTCTTGTGTTTTTCATAAGGACCAAAACAACAAAGCCACATACAGAGGCATGGAGCAGCTGGGCTATGCCTCTTGCAGTGCAGTTACAGAGTACCAGCATCTTCCCAGCCCCCTCACTGCTGACCGCCTCTTTACCAGCTCAGCCTCTTTGCCAGACCTGTTCTACTGAAGTGCTCAAAATGGTAGCAGTGTGATACAATTGCTAAAATTATTTTTTTCCTCTGTTTCTGGACATCTTTTGTCTGCAGAATTTCCACTCTCACAGGCTCAAAGCCCCCATTCCTTGCCAGCAGCATGAAGGATGTACCTCGTACTGCATTTCCCCCCCCCTCCCCCCCCCCCCGGGCAAGCTCAGGGGGTCCCACAGGCCTTAAGGAAACCTCTAGGAGTAGGCATCACTTCAGAATGGGACTGCCAGATCCTGCACAGGGTGACAGAGCACTCACTCCCACATTAGGAGAAGTGACTCTGAGTCACTGCTGCACTCCCCAACACCACAAAATAATGGGTTCTTCCCACCTTGTGTCCACCCATTCTGGGATGACACAGTCACCAACTGGGAGGGATTAAAAGAGATCACTTAACCTTTCCTCTTTCCCAGGGCAGGCTGCTGATGACACTTCTAGCAAATGCTTGTTCAAGTAGCCCCTAAAAACCCCCACCGCATCCCCAGGCATTTTATCTTACAGCACCTGTAGCCCAGTGCAGGAATCTCTCTACTTCTTGCTCTATGCTCTGCAAGCCAGATAATCCTTTTTCTCTTGCCATTTGAATGAATTTCCTCACCTTTTCAGAAAAATTTGAACAACCTCAAGCATTGCTCCTTCCCAAAGCTTTTTTTCCTGTGGCTATTGCTTTCACAGCCAAATGGCCAGGGATTCTATTCCTGAAAAATTTCAGACTTCTACTGCCTACTTAATTCACTTTGTTATCTTGGTGCAAGTACTTCCTTCACACAGCCTCACCTTGCTGCTGCTAAGATTTGATATCAGAGCCATCAGAGACTTCACCAAGTTGCTCTGGCAGAGCATGACAACATTTCTACCAGAAATCACATTTCAGGAGCAAAACTTTTACCTCTTCAAAGGAGTCGGTGCTTCTCATGACACCCAAACTGCAGCAATCCCAAGAGGCTACCAATTCCCAGTCCTGTGGGCATTAGGAGGCAATGCAGACCTGTCCCTTCTCCTTTCCACCATTCAAACACCCTTGGAATCAGGCTGAACCAATACAACAACAAGGCTGTGAAGAATGAAGTTCAATTCTCTGTTATAGTTTTAAAGTTTATTAATAAATANCCATATTCCAGTTCCCCAGGAAAGGAGACATTTCCCTAGAGAGAGTAAAATAATATACATTCTTTCATTCACAACCGAAGAGCTCCACAGAGACAGCTTACATTAAAAAGGCTAACTGAGGAGTGCCTGAGAAAACACTGCAAGGTCTTGATCATACAACTCTAAAAAGAAAATAAAAAGATACCAATAAAAAAAAAAATCCA
>VWZN01003010.1:271-13629 GCA_013396955.1 Regulus satrapa
CCTAAGTATTTCTGAGACAGCATACACTGCAAAATCTAAGCCTCTAAAAACTTCTGCCCTTACCACAAGCATAATTTTGAAACCATCACTCCCATTTCCGGCACACATATAATGAATTTCTAATGCAGGTTTTCTTTATGCACACATTCCCAGAAAGTCAAACATGATATTACATACTACAAGAATCAGAATGATCTGAGTGAGAAGGGACCTTAGAGACCAACCAATCACAGCATTCCCTTGCCTTAAGCAAGGACAAATGCCATTAGACTAATTTGCTCAGAGCCCCATTGAACCTGCCTTGAATACTGCCAGGGATAGGGCATCCACAGGTTCTCTGGGCAATCTGTGCCAGTGCCTCACCACCTTCCCATGTACAGAATTTCTTCCAGTATCTAATGTAAACCTGCCCTCTTTCAGTTTTAAGCCATTTCTTCTTATCCAATCACTACATGCCCTCAAAAAAAGCCCTCTCCAGCTTTCTTGTAGGCTCCATTTATTTAGGTAACAAAAGTCTGTTAGATCATCTCCCTAGAGATAAGTCACTGGCTGATATCAACTTGTGCTTTCTACAGCCTCATCCATTCATTACAGAACAATGCAAAACATGCAAAACAATGGCAATACATGCTTAAGATTTTACCTATTTACCATAATAAACAAAAGCAACACTGGGTTACAGCTTGAACAGAACCCTTGAATGGGCCTGTTTCACCTGGTAAATTAAGAAAATCTGAAATTATGTAAGAAAAAATATTTATATATTCTTCTGAGAGGATATGAATGCCTTATGTATTCTGTTAGCCACTGCTTCCACCACCATCACTCTACAAATACCTCTAGCTGATACAAGGTGATAACAAAGGCGAAATAGCAGTGCAGCAGATCAGCAGAATGGACCAATGGGGGATACAACTATACCAAGACCAATTTTCTGCTGGCTACCACTGCCATTTGAATTTGTCAAGTCAGTTCTCTGAAGCCAGATGCATAGTATCTTCTCATCTGTCAGAAGACTGCTAAGGCCACACAATTTACCTGAATCTCAACCATAATCAGAATACCATCACCACATTCCCTCATCTTTCAAAACCCGTGATTTCCAACCTTCCCTTGCCCATCCCCCACCACGCTCCCCCCCAGTCCTAATAAAATTCCTTGTCTGGAACTTAGGCAAGAATTTAATATTGCGACTGAATAAAACCCCACACTCCTGATTCAAGCACACAGCTTGGCCATCCGACCTTTAAAAGTTTTTCCCCAGATAAAATCAGCCTAACAAATGAAAAAATATTAACTGTCTTCTAAAAATAATAACAAAATGCCTGTAATAGCAATGAACTCCTGGAATCATTGCACAGAGGATTAACAAAATTTGTAAGAGCTTAGCACTACTGATTTTTTTTTTAAAAAAACTGATTTTTTTTTAATTGGAATGTTAATAGCAATGACTATTACTGCATCATCAAGAATTTTACCATAACCAGAGATCTGAAACTACTTCTAGCTGTATTATATCTACAAGCAGAATCAGAAAGAAGTCAGGTTGTTTAAATGCAGAGTAGATCCTTATGTATGCACTTGCACCCACATATATATATGTATCACATACAATTGATCGTGTTGTTGCTTTGTTGCTACTTCTGTTGGTACACATCCTATAGTAATCAAGCCACATAATGTTGAAATGCAACATTCTTTGCTCTGTAAAACTTATGGAAAACCCTCAAAGATGGTTAATTTTAAATAGGTGACAATGCAGTTACTGGCAGAGAGGTCTCAGAACTTGTGGTGACTGACAAAGATACAGGAGACTCATTTAAAGGTAAGACAACTGTAGAAGCCTAAAATGATAAACCTTTCTTTTGTGTGGTTGTGCTATGCATACCTCTACCTGGTTTTGCATTTCTCTGCATTNTAATTTAGATAGGACATTCTTAACATGTAAGAAAAAAGGAGAAATGTATTGAAATCCAGTACCCTGTTAGTCACTGTACACACACATTTACTGGGAATTGTCAAAACAACAGTGTATACATTTGCAGAAAACTGGCTTTCATCTCGGGGCTTGGATGCAGAAAGAAAAGTCTAGAAGTACCTGGAAAGGGAAGATGAGTGGGTTAGAGTGGAATCAACATCCTACACAGATGAGCAAAACCAAACTAACCATAGTTTCATCAAACTTTTACCCAGATAAAGAAGTCGGCTGTACACAGCCTCAGAGATTTACAGAAAAGGGGAACAATCAGCTGCACCAGATAGTACGTAGCAGAGTAACTCCTAGCAGGAGTAAGAGCTAAAACAGACACAGAGGTAATGCACGAGAAGAAGAATACTTGATTTCCCTTTATGTGTTATATATTTATATATCTATTATTTATATTTCATTTGGAGGAGAGTTTTATGTCCTCTATGCTACTACTAATTCAAAAATACAGAAAATTTAAATAATGGTTTGGTCTGTTGCTGCTCCAGCAGTAGAATACAGCAGGATCGAATTTCCACTGAAACTGAGTATGGCTGAATGAAAACACAAAACTGTGCAGAACTTGCACTTCGGACTAGCTTGGCTTTGTAGGTGACAAATCAGTTGAAATGTATTATGGAATGCATGAGATCCTCTGGGGAGCTGAAGCAAAGAAGCCAGTCTGTCCCACCACTCAGAATGGCAGCTTTCAGGCTCACAGCTGAAGGCTACTGTTGGGAAGGGCTATTTGGTTGGTTAAGACTCTGTAGCCAATCTCCCTTAAGCAGAGGTGAAGCTCCCCAGCTCACCCTGTAACATGTGTATGGGCAAGTTCTGGAGAAGAACTATCTCTTCTCCAGTAAAAGAAGGCAGCAAGGCTCAGCCCACACAAACAGCTCAGCAATCTGATGTGGTCATGCACCTAGCAGACTGTGTTTTAATCCTAACATCTTTTGAAGAGATCCTTATAATCTCTACAACAGCCCTTACCATCATGTCTCGTGAACAGTCGCTACAACTGAGTTGACCTGTTTCAAGCTGGTGCAGATATAGCTCAGGCAGTCCGTTTTAAGTGGAGACTGCCAGTACTCCATGAACTTTTTTCTCTATTGCCTAAAAAAGTATTTTCTCCATAGCATTGTACCACTGCATCATTACCTATTGAAAGATATGTACTAACCTACACCTCCAACCTATCTATACTACTATAAGTTATTAACTGAAACCGATCCTTTTCACCTTGGTAATAAAAAGGTCAAAGAATTTAAGTGACAACCCATCCAGAATTGATAAATTCTCAATAAAAGAATTTATGTAAGAAATTACCAGTCCTGATAATGCATTATTTGCATTTTTCATAAAATGAATGCAGTATCATTATATCTTCCTTGCGTGATTATCTAATTCTTTAACTGATATTAACAGATTCAACCTTAAAAGTAATGTTAGGAAACATCTCAAAGCCATTTCATTTAAAGTTACAGAAAAGCCTTTGAAACAGGAAATAGTCTTAAATTTCAAGCCAAAAGAGCTAGAAAGAGACCTAAGGTATCCTGAAGTCTGTTCCTACATCAAGAGCACCATGCTTTGTAGTTACATTAAAAACTACAAAATGCTGAATTAGGTAAGAACCCCAGTGGTGGCTTTTTGAGATTTAGCAATGCACAGGTTTAAGTTAAGAACCACTTAGAAAAAAACGGGAGAGGGGTACATATTATTCTATTGCCAAGTGTTTGCTCCAATGACAGAATATCTTTAATTTAAAATCACTACATAATCTTATTTGTTTTGCGTCTGAGCCAAATTTGCATATTCCACTTGCTTAAAAAAAAAAAAGTAAGCATATAATCATTTCACCATTCACTAAATTATGTCCTGTGTATCATTTTAGTAATTTATAAACATTTCATTAAGATGACTGTCAATAACATCATAGTATTTCATGAATTACTAATGTAACAACAAAAAAGAGCCTGGCAAAATGAGAAAATATTTATTCCAAAAAAGGATGGATAGAATTTTATGAAGTAGCTCACGAAGAAGATAATTATCATAAATAAGGAAGACTAAATATCCACATTCACGTAGAGCAATTTGTTTCAAGAACAATCTTGAAATCTTAAATATTTAAGAAAAATTAAGCAAATGTTATCCATTACAAATATTACTAAAGTTGTTCCATAATTTCCTTACCTACACTATTAAAATAGTATCAACCATCTTTCTTAAAAAATGGGAAAGAATACCTCCTATTATGTGGACAGCTAGTCTAAGTGCTTTCTACTGCAGAAAAATCCTCTTACTAATTTAATCTGGTTGTTTTTAAGACAATAATAAAGTCAGTCATTCTAGTGCAGCCACAAAAGTTAGAGAAACAAAATACCCATTCTCATTGTAAAAGTGATCTACTCAAAACAGTTCAAGTGACTACTATGCTAAAGCCTAAGACAGATAATTAATTACTGAAAAAAATGGAAGGAAATGGAGCATAGAATTGAAACATAAAATTCAGCTGATGTTCTGTAGCTTCTTAATTAATGTTAATTCAAGCTTTTTCATGAACCAGAACCTCAAACTCTTTCACAGGAAAATCAGGTAATCAAATACAGCTTTGTGCCAGATAATCAAAACTACTCTGCAACACTACTATTATGCAGTTAGGCACAGCTCATTACTGAAAATCAGCACCCTCTTCTCTCCACCTTCAATTCAGAGAAAACCCAACCCAAACCAACCAACCAAAAAAATTCCAAGCCAGGAAGCCCTCCCACCTGCAAATAAAAACAACTAGACATATCAACAACAAAAAGCACCACCAACTGCCTAAGCCCCCACCTAACAAAACAGAACCTCCTCCTCCTTATCTTATGCACATACAAACAGGTAATTTTCACCATTTCTCAGCTATCTTATTATGGTTTAGGTGTAATTCAGAGGCAAGAAATTGAGGGAAGAGAAACTGGATGCCTTCGTAGAGGACAAGTAATTCCTCAAGAATTCGCACAGCTTTGTAAATTGGTTCAAAGCTGGAAAGGATCCCACCTTATGTGACCTCCTCCCTTCTCTTTAAAGAATCCATCTGATAATACGGACTCCCTAAAGAGAATCAACTCTTTCCAGTCTGTGTTTAATTTTCCATTTTATATGGTTTAGAGTAACTTCGATAAACTTTGCCTAAAAAACTCATCTGTGCAGAAAAGTGTCACAAATCAAATTTCACCCTTGAAAATATTTTCTTGATGCTACTCCCAAATCAACTGAACAGCAACCCGTTTAAAATAAGTCTGTTGGCTGTTGTTCTTCCATGGAAACATTACAAACAAAACCAGAAGCAAACACGAGCAGTTGTAAAAGAAGGTATCATATTCTTCCTTTCACAGAAGAAATGCAAAATTTGTCTTTAGAAATCTCAATTTAATGTTTCTATGGGGATGTTGAAAAGCAGACTCAAGTAGATTACAAGGCACAAGCAAGTCAGAATTCTTTGAGATCAGCACAGGACACAACTATCTATAAGAAGTCTGTTTTCTGTAAGCTTTTTATTAAAAGGAAATGGTAATAATATGCTGACTACCACCTGATTTTCTGTAAAAACTCTGTATTCCTGATTTTCTGAATCCTACCATAACTACTAACTGGATAGAGTCTGGGCTTACGGTTTTAATATTTTGTGTTCCACTCATAGTCCACCTATAGTTCTTCACCTCTGCACCTAAGCTGTATTGAAAATGATGGATGCTGAGAGAAGTCATACAATCCCTACATGTCCTGCAAGTCTCCAGGAGGATATGCCAGGAATTTCAGTATGAAACTTAGGTTTCCCTGCATTACAAGATAAGGACTGAGTTAGCTCTAAATTTTTATTAAAGAAGATACATAAGACTTACTTACCTAATAATTAAGTCTTTCAAGTTCCTTTCACCTTGTGTTACTCAGAGGTATTATGAACAGATAAACACAATTCCTGTTCCTTGCAACTCTGAGAGCCACCATTTCAGAGACGTATAAACCATTATGATTAATCAAAAGCAAGGACAAATACTGGTAGCATTCAGAACTGCAATCGTTTTCCTTTCTTTTTATTATGGAAGAGAATATAATATCTTTACGACTTTAAACCCTGAGTCTTCAGAAAATGTGGTCTTGTCTAAATACCACAGCAGAGTTTGTTTGGCCACCTGTGTTTCCCCCATGGCATAGGCTAACATTCTTCTACCCTATGGAAAATTGCAGAATTTCTGTCTTGATACATTCTATCATCAAACAATTATCATGCACAAGAACATACCAACAAAACAACATCTGTATTTACCAAGCACACACAGACTTATAGTATGCATCTTCTGCTTTCACCAAGTATGGTTAGAAATTCTGTGACCTGATTTCTAATCTGTGTTTTAAAAAAGTACTGTAGTATTCAGAGAATTGGACATGCATTTGTGCCATCTGAAATACCAATAGAAGCCAGCATATTATGTAATTTATTTTAAACAATATGTTAGCAACAGGTAAGTGCAAAACCATGAAAACACCCTTTCCAAAGTTCTTTTTTAAATTATATTTACACTCTTCTATCTTTGTAAGCTCTATTTTGAAAGCCTGATATAAACTTTTGACCTACCAATCACACAAAAAGGCTCCATCTGAAAACTGAAAGTATTCAGTACAGCATTTTCTCTTAGAATGTTAAAACGCTTACAAGCGAATTGCTTTGTGATAAAAAACTAGTATAAATATGAATTTACTGAAAATAAGTCATATGAATAACAGCACATTCATTATGACCAAATATTTATGTCAATTAACATTTCTGATAGTAAATAGTATTATCTGAAATTAAAGACTAAGAACTGCAACTGTTTTGTTGCATTTTGGTACACTTTTTCCTCAAGAATGATTGGCCACTGCTTCCAAGAATGATATTAACTCCAGGTCCAAGCTTTAGTCTAGATACCATGAAGCACTCCTTCCAGGGGAAAACATAAAATTAATGAACAGAAAATCCCTTTGCTTTTCCACCTTTTTATATGTCCCTAATTCATGCCAAAGAGACAACATTTTCATATGGATTGAGATGATTTAAAAATAAGAAAGAAAAGCCAATCATGCTGGTTCTTCTTACACATCAAGAGAAAAATATTTTTCACACAAACCTATCTGTGATCTCTGTGTTAGATTACGTACTCCTGAGGAAAACATTCAAGCTGTTCCCCTCAGTACCTTCTGCTTGTGCTTTTTTGCTGTTCATGCTTCACGGCTCTCTATGACCTCTGTACTACTATGATAACGCCACAGCTGTTTCTGAACACCTAATTAGACAAGAGTCAACTTACCAGTGTAACTATCAAACTTAAACTAGAAACATAAAGTAACAATATATCAAATATTGGTATGTAGATACCCATCAGACAGCTTTCCTGCCCCATTCACACGCAGCACTAGACAGAGAGAGGCTTCTTTCAAGCCTCAAATATACCCCTAGCACTAAAATGATGAAGTAATTTTTGCTTCAGTCTAACTACACACAAACAAGTACAAACAAAGTGCAGGGTCTTGCAAGCAGAGCCCTGAACTGACTGCAGTAAAGAATCACCTGGGGTAATTAATAGCTTTTTAATACTACACCTTACAAGTGTGTAACACATTGTGTATCTTTCTGGTTTCCTAGGGGAACACACCTTGAGAGCATCATAAAGGAAATACTTAATGGTATAAGCAAAAGTTGTACAGTATTTTTCTCAAGCATTTAACCCCCTTCTCTTGTGCCACTGTGAAGGCAAGTCTCCTCCTTCTCCAGGGAGACTGAAGAGGCAGTGGCAACTGAAACACACACCCACCTGGTTTCAGGCCCTCTCCGTGAATGAGCATCCATTTCCTCCCACACACCGCCAACCCAGTTACTCCATTTGGGACATCATTCTCATTACAGCTGATCACAGCATTGAACTGGAAGGAGGGTGGGGTGGTAGGGCTCAGGCATTTTATAAGGAACAAAGAAACCTCCTAACAGAAATCAAAATGGGTAGGCAGCTTCTTAAGCAGACATTGTCTGCTGGGAAAGAAAAAAAAAGGAGGTGAACTGGGAAGCATAGAGGCAGTGCAGACACTGCTTTCAAATCAGCAGCTGTGAGTAGCCTGCGAAGAACTGCTGCCATCCCCCACAAGGCAAAATTCCTCATGGCTGGCCTTCATTCATGGATAAGCAGGGCTACAGAGCCTAGGGCTGTTCCTCTTGCCAGCATCCATCCATGGACAAGTTTCTCAGAGGCTATTTAACAACCATTAGAAAGACTCTATCCTGAGAACACCTGTCTCTTACATCAGGGACATCCCTGTATTCATCTCTTCACCCTCAGGGAACAGAAAGGGCCCAGCAGGGCTGACGGACCATGATAAGAAGCTCTAGCACAACATTTATACAGTAGAACCACATGACTCTATTTTTGTTTTCATCCCTCAAATACTGTGAGAGGCTCAAATGCTGGGTTCATATTCCCCTTGTTTCCACATTCACAGCGTTACTCACAGCTTTTATGTGTTTCTCCATGCAGACTGGCAAGGGCGTGCACATACACTGCAAAATCCAGGCAGGCTCCAAGGTTGAGTCCATTATAAATCCACCCAGAGGGAAGTACAGTTCCAGATACTGTGGCACATTTCCTGCAGCTTACGACAGATCATCCTTAACTTGAGGGTGCTTCTAAACTGCTACACTTCCCCTGGAGAGTCACGAGTTTTTGAGGGATTTTGCTGTCCTCTTGCATTTTATGTCTTCTGAGGCATTGCAAGAAGCCATACCCTAATTAAGCAGCTCTCCCAAAATGAAGGGAGACCCCTTGCACACTTTTTCCTCCTAGGAAAGGGGAGGGAACCTGGCCAAGTCAGCTCATTAGCTGGATAGAACAAAACTGCTATATTATTGTAGCTCTTATTTCAACCATTTAAAATCTAGCAAGTATGTAACAATACTGATAAAGATGAAACAAACTATGTATTAATCATCTTCCTTGCTTATTTTAATATAAATACCACCTATGCACATACTTTCATATGCATACATAACATACACACTGACCAAGGCTCTAAAGACATAAATATACCACTAGCACTCTCTGAATTTAAGAAATCAGGTCAAGGGTAATATTAACAAAGAACAATTTTATAATTAAAAATTATATAATTAGATTCTCTACCCCCCCCCCAAAAAAAATCCCTGTTTTTTGTTACAAAAAGAAAAAAAGTAAATTAAATGGCAAAGTTCTGAGAGGACATCCTTGTTAGCTTTACACACAACATCATATAGGTACTTCCATGCTTAGTACATGACAGAAATGCAGCATTCTTTTCAGATGCTGCATTTGCTTTAGCAAATAGATGAATAATTGAAAAAAAAAAAAAAAGCTTGGAGAAAATGAGGGATGAAACTACTACTGGGTCAGTAAGAACATGGACTGTCACAGTCAGTAAGAACAGGGACAAGCAGGCAGATTTTATAATCAAAGCATCTGGTGCCATCATTTTGCATTTGGGTTTTTAACAGCATGGTGTCCTAGCATACCGCTTAAAGCATTGCTTTGGTGTGGCTAAACCAAGTGACATTTTAATGTTCTGCTTCTCCAGCAGGGAAAGTCAGGAGGCAGCACTCTGGAGAACCACACTGTCACAGAGACAGCATCCACGGCTTGTGCCTCTTCAGACTGCCCAGACAGGGCCCAGTTCACACTGGCCACTGACCTGCTCAGCTGAGCAACTTCAGCAGCTCAGAGGAAGAGTTTCTAGTCACATCTCTGACATGCCAAAACATACACCTACATAACTCTTGTTCTCTTCAACAGTCACTTCTGATCCCCCTTATGATAACATCTTTCCTGAAGTTACATATTTATTTAGACTGATTATATATCAGATTATTACCTACTCTGACAGTTTCTAGATTTTCTTGTATTTTTATTTACTTTACACACACGCTACAAAGAAAGAAGGCATCGACTAAAAAATAACTAATTTTTACTTTATAAAACCCAAAGGATATTATCAATCAAAACTCAGTTAAAATTGTGGATAAACAACACGCCTTCATGAGTCCCAGAAAAGTATCATTTTGCTGGATACTCTTACAATATTAGAGGAAATCTCCAGAAATCTAAGAAGAAGATGGCATCCGAGTTACAGATACTGTTTTACTCAAACAGCAGCTACTCTATCGAACAGCATGTATCACCTACATAGGTGGATACGTAATTTGGGAAATGTCACCTCCTTTCTCTCCTAGAATCACCTCATTGCTCTGATCTCTTCTGAAATTACATGTGGCTTTCTGTTTAATTAATTGAAGTCCACATGTTGTGCATTAAAATTTAAATAAGTTACTTGCATTACAAATCCTGGGTCATCTGAGATAAAGTTCTAAATTCACTTAATATCCTTAGTAATTAGGCTTTCTATGGTGGCGGGTTCTTGTTATATGAACATTCATGTACTTCCGGTTTTCATTTGTACTTGCATCTGGTTTCAAAAAAGTTACACTGAATACACTTCTAGCCACTTTCAGTACTATGGCAAAAGATACTCAAGAGCATGGTAACACTAAGAATCTACTCCTGTTCTTATTGAGTACACCAAAGCAGAAATAAATTCAATTGTCAGAGCAAAAAACTGTAACACAACAGCAGTTCACAGAAGCATGAAGTGGCACGGTGAAGGATTAATTTCTGTTAACCATTATTTTTCTTTCTCAAGGAACCTTTACTTCCAGGAAGTAAACATTTATTTATTTAACATGTTATTCCTTTCCACAGTTGTCAAATAAGATATATTTAAGTCCAAATTTTTATATTTTAGACTATTAAAATGTTATCCACCAAGTCCACATTCTTTGTAATTTTTTAAAATTACAATTTCAGTTTGGCTAAAAACCCCAAAATGAAACAATCAAGGGCATATCCAGTTGTCACCACAAACCACATAATTAACCATTCAAAGCTAAACAAGAATTTACTCAGAACAACCATAGCATTGTGATGCTAAAAGGTGATTATATTTGGCACCTCTGTATTTATTTCTACTTTTGCGTAATTCTTTTTATACCCTTACAGTAATAATAAAAAAAAAAAAACAAAGCATACCCTCACACTTATTTTGGACTTACATGGGCCTGCAAATGTAAGGAGTTCCTGTCCATGAAAGTGGAGGAAACATGAATGAATGAATGAAATTAATTGATTTTCTCAAGTTTTGAAAAATACTTTTTTGGATAAAATGTAGTCTTTGATCCCTTTTGTATAGGGTTGGAATGTCTGAAATTCTATAATGAAAAACTCTGGAAAATCCAACAGAAGATATTAAAAGTGTTCCTTTTATTATGAGGCTTGCTCTAGGAGAAAGAAAGGCAGGCAGAAAGAAACTACAGGCAACAGCTTACATGACTAGAAAACAGCCCACACCTTTTAGATGTTTTAAAAAGAAATCCCCACATCCTAACAACCCTATTGCTCTAAAGGCTTGAATCTTGTGAAATATAAGTTGATTTTACAGAGAAAACACTAACGTTTTTCAAAACAAGGAAATGTATTGAGAAAAACACCATTTTCCTACACTAACATCACAATTTCTATCCAACAGACCGCTCCACACAACTTTTGCTATTGTTCTGCATAATTTGAAAAATCACCACCAAGCAGAAAGGTGTGTATATCTTTTCCCAAACCCTCCAGCAGCTGTCCAGCCTCACCCCGCAGGTGTCTCCACTGTGCAAGGCATGAGTGGAGAGCTGTGTGTGGTATAAACAATTTCTGCCTGGGACATGATGGTGGGAGCCGCCAACCAGCTCTCCCCCATCAGGCACAGCTTGGCCCTTGGGGAGGGAGTATCAGGAAAGAGCCCTTCCTCCACTCACTGACTAAAAGCTGACAAGGTAGTTCCCTATAAGGGTCATGGTGCAGAATTTATTTCTGGAGAGTTTTAAGCTACCTCCCCAGCCTTCAAGTACAAGCAACACGGAGCCGTTTGGCTGCCATCTCACTGGCGAGGGAGAGGTGTCTGAAAAAGGAGAAGGCTGACACTTTCAGCACCAGCAGCCAACCTTTAGTCTATGCTTCACAACACTTTCGTTTTCAAGACAATGAGAGGCAGAAGACAACGCGACAGCCAAGGAGTTCTGAACTATCCTTTTTTCCCCTGGTCAGTTGTCAGGTTTTGGGATATTCTGCTGACTGCAGCTGTCTCATTTGTCATTGAAAAAACTGAAACTAAAAGCCCAGCCACTTCAACATCTGTTCTATCTTACAGATGCAACCACCACTGGAAGCCTTTGAGCATTAGTAAAAGGTTAACCACTCACTCTCTCAGGCTGTTGAATCACATGTACACAACAAGTATAATCAACAGCTCACACTAATTATCAATTACCTAAAACACTTTAAAAGTGTTTGCCATGAAGAAGCTGCAGTCAATTTTCTCTTTTAACATGATCTCCAAAACCACATAAGCATTCTGACATTTATCACACAAGGAAGGATGCTGGTCCTTTAATCTCTGCCACATGGGAACAAGTCCTATAAAAGACAGTTGAAGTGTTTTGGAGATGGTCTTTAATTTGTCGGAGTTCTGGGAAAACATTATCTACCAAACTTTAGGTTTGTCAACTCTGATAAAGCAATTTAGTTGACTGAAATATGCAGTTAAAGACTACTTTGTCACTATGGCTGACAAAAAATAAAGCTAAGGAAATGTGTTTTAGACAGCAGATGAATGAATCCCAGATGGGCTGTGTTATTTCCTGAAACAAAATCTAAGATGAATGTTTCTGCACAGATAAATATGAATCCTTTTTGATTGTCATCAGAGGTCACATCTTTCGTTGGTCCAGTTTTCTATGCCATCTTAAAGCTTTATTTCTAAAGACGAAAAAAAAAAAAAAAATTAAAGGCTTCTGCACAAGTTCTCAGAAATCAGCACTTTGGTCAAGTATAATATAACTTAATTTCAAACTATCAAATTCTCTCCTCCTTTCTTTCCCCAACAAAAAACTTGGTTAGTCAGAAAAAAAAGAGCGGATTTCCAATACTTTAGTAAGAAATTTCCAAACTGTGAAAATCACAAAGAGAAATTTATGAGTTGTGAGCACAAAATTGTTCCTGCAATCTAAGTCTGCAGCAAAAAACAAGAGAAAATGCACACTATTTGCCAAAAAAAAAAGAAAAAAAAAAAAGTATTTTTACACTGTGCAGCTTACAGTCAACTACTAAATGTCAGTCACCAGAATTACAATAAAATTGCAAACCTTGTTGCAACTAAGGGGACCAAAGGTATGTTCAGGACATTTGAAGGGAAAAGCCCCCAGAAAACCCACACCCCTTCCCAGCTTTGCAACTGTTACTTTCTTCTATATACT
>VWZN01003112.1:622-20004 GCA_013396955.1 Regulus satrapa
TTTTTTTTTTTTTTTTTCCTCCTTTTAGTGATTCTGTATCCTGGTATTTCTCTCCCCAACCAGTGGGGCGTCTGGCTGTTGCATAGATGAGATACAAGAGATCAGTTTTCTTGCCTCTGACCGCCTGTTTTCTTTTGCTTTCTGCTTTCAGGGGAAACAGAATTTGCTGTGACTCTGTTCTTGCTCCCCTCGGTGTTGCAGGCAGACAGTGAATGGCTCAGTGCCCTGGTAAAACTCTTCCGTTTAAGAAAGTCAGGCATGGTGATTCTGTCTAAAATAGGCTTTTAAGTTTCTCCTTTCTAACCGAGAGCATTGGGAGGGGGAAAAATGCAGCAACTTGCATCTTACTGTTCTGTAGAGAGCAGCTCCGTGTTTTTTTCCCTGCTGCCTCACCTTATTTTTGAAAATAGTCGGTTTGCTGGTAAATATTTTTTGATGTTCTGTGTGGGAGATGCCTAGTGCTGAGTTTTAACAGTTTTCAATGTCCTGCTTAGTGCCAGCTTATGCAGGGGTTGATCACAGTTTTACCCAGTGGTCCTTAACCAATGCTGCTGCCTTGAATTAGTAAAGTACAAAAACTGGAGTTGATTTCTTAGTGATTTTATTCCCGGTTCATTTAGTTTGAGTTTTAGTTTCTTTATAGTTTTAAGTGTAGCCTAGAACGTAGCTTTTGGAGCGGAGTATGTCTATCATCTGTTGCTGGTATTGATATTTTTCCTTCAGGGAAATTAAAGGTTCTTAAATGTGAGGCTTTCCTGTTTGGGTTTTTTTTATTTTATTTGTAAGCTGTTTAAAAACTTACAGGCGACTTTGTTGGAACTTGGTACGATCCCCTTTAATCTTCTGTTCTCACTCTTTTCCGAAGACCTTAATTAAGATACACAGCCCTAAGCCTCGGATGCAGTGCTTGGGCCGGCTGCTCTAAGCTCAGTCAGAGCAGCAGGAAAGCCTCACTCCAGCGAGGATTATTCCTCAGGCATTCAAAGTCCACGGGCTGTGAATTGTTCCTGTGAAACCCACCTGGGGCAGAAGGGCAGCCCTGAATGTGGCAGCAGCTTTTTGCTCATCTGGGGCCGAAGATCACCTGTGCTTTACTCTCCTTGGTGTTTACCCTGTAACATAAATTCCTGTGGGACTTGAGCTCTGGGGCTTTAGTCATGCTGTAGCTTTAGACTCAGTGTCGTGTTTCCTATTGCATTACCCCAATTAACTCGGGAGATCAAGGTAACACTTAACTTGTTTGGCTTTTTCCTCTCCGAGATGGAACCTTGTACGAAGTTTTTTGAGTCTGATTTCGCTTGCTTTCTCCTTCAAGAATTTTTCCCACTTTATTTTGTAGGATCATCCCTGAATTATTTTTTGGCTTCTGCATAACTTTAAAATCGGTTGTTTCTCTGAATAATTACTGAGTCTTGTGTTGGAGTCTTCTGTTGATGCTGGCAGCCCTGGATTACAGGGTCTGTGAGAGAGTTTTTTTTATGATTTTGTTTTTTACACAGAATAATTCAGATTGGAAGGCCCCTCTGGAGAGCTCCTCTGACCAGAGCAGGTTAACCAGCACCTGGTCCGGTTAGGTTGTGAATACATCCAAGCATGGAGTCTCCACAGCCTCTCCAGGAAGCTTGTTCTGAAGTTGGATCACTCTTGCAATTCAAAAAAGGCTTTTTTTCTTACATTTATAAACCAAATTCCCTGTATTTGAACCAAACTTGTTCCCATTCCCCTTGTCCTTCTGCTGGGCACCACCAAGAAGACTTTGGCCGAATTTTCTTTACTCCCTCCCATCCGGTATTTACACGTGTAGGATCTTCCCCAACCTCTGTTCTCCAGACAAAACTATTCCAGCACCCTCAGCCTCTCATTGTAGAATCTCTCATCCTTTCTTTTCCTTCCTTTTTCCTTGGTCCACCCACGGTCGTGTTTGGAGCCCAGCACTGCTCCCGGTGTGGTTTCACCAGCGCTGAGCAGAGTGGAACCATCTCCTCCCTTGACCTGCTGGCCCCGAAATCTCCCGAGGGTGCTCTCCTTGAGCCAGTGCCGGGTGTTGGCTCCCCTTGGCCGTGGCTGCAGGGTGGGAAGGTGCCCTCACCGTGTCTGGATGTGCCCTTTGTGCTGGGGAAGGGCGCAGTTCCTCGTGGGCAATGCAGGAGCACGTGAGCCCCTGAAGCTGGAGGTGTGTTTGAGGAGGTGTCAAAGCCCTTTGGTCAGCCCAGCCTTCTCATTTTTCAGGGGAGAAAATGACTTGGATCAAATAAATTGTGTAGTTCCCTTTCTCTGCTGATCCTGATGTAGAATTCCTCTTTCAGCTGATCTCTTGACTTTGTTCCTCATTTTCCCCCACAAGCCATTTGACTTGTCACCATCCCTGGCCCTTGATCACGTCCCTGCCATGTGATTTTTTTAGATCAGCCACTTGAAAGTTTTAGTTTTGGAACTTTCTGCCCAGGAATGTGAGGATACTTTTGCTTCGTTCACAAATTGAAGACTTGACTCAGGTGTTTTTGCCCTTCCCTCACTGTTCAGGATGTGTGGGCTGGATGGCCACAGCTGATAAGTTATCTAAAACCCTCAATTATTATTGCAGTTAATTTGTAACTGATCAGCCAGGTCCTGTGCAGGGGTTTCCCATTTATTAGGCAGTCACCAGATGGATACCATGAGGTTCTTGTGCTTTCCTTTTCTCCCTTGCTTCACTTTTCCCACTCAGCCAATTCCCAGTTCTGCGATCAAATCCCACAAAACACTGGTGGATGTCTGATCACAGCAGCTGCTGTGGACTCACCATATCATTTCTACACCAAACCCTGCAGATCTTCTGGCACCGTGGTTCCAAGTCTTCCATTTTGTAATCCTACCTGAGAACAACAAGTTTTAAATTGGTGGTTGTGCATTGCTTCAATTAAGTAATTGAACACAGGTTTAGGTAAGTATGTCCTGGTGAGGCCTTGTTAATAAGCAAGGCCTTAATTGGAGCTCTTATAATTGCTGTTTACAGAGTCTGTCATTCATTACTATCAAGGAGCAGTTAAAATTTGCATAGGTCTCTTCATCAGCACATGTATCCTCCTGAGGTGGTTTTGTTTTTCAGTCTGTAATGTTGCCTGTTTTCTGAGGTGGGGAGAAGGCACAACCTTTTTCAGTCCCTAATCAGGCTGATTTTCAAAAATTTTTTATGCAGAGAATCCTGGCTTAGGAGTTGTGGAGTTTAGTTCTGCCTGAGAGAAAATTAAATTTGCTTGTCCTTTCATTTCTTAAGTGAAACTGATGTGTGTTTCATTCCTTGTGTGTGAGACCTCCCTTCTCCAGCAGCACAAACCTTTATTGACTGATCTGTGCTGTCTGGGAAATATGATTGCACTGAAAAAAGAGAGGTTGGCACCTCTTTGAGCATCACCTGAGTTATACATTTAGGGAGTGCCAACTTTAGAATGCCTTGGGTGCTTTAATTCAAAACTCTCTGCTATTTTTTTTTTCTCTTCTTACATTTCCCACAAACTCTCTCTTAGATTTTTGCATGCCTTGTGCCTGTGGGGCTTATTGTCCTAGCTAAATGCCTCTAGCAAAATAAACACATTGGTTTGAATATTCAAAGTGTTACACAAATCCAAGATAAGCTCTTTTTAAAAACCATTTTACTTGGAGAAGGTTGTGTCTCTCCAGTAGGTTGATGGCAAAAGATTTCTGCCTTGAGCTTCATCCTCCTATCTCAAAATACGTATATTTTAAAACCTGTTATTTTTAATGATATTTTCAGTGGGATTGAGGGGAGAAAAGGGTTTTTTTTTAAGTTTTATTTTTGTTATTTCTGCAGGTGCTGGAGAGAACCTGGAGAACACAATGGCAGCCTTTCACCAGTGAGTACAAAAGGATGAGAACACCTAAATTAGGTGTTCTCAGTGTCTTCAGTGAGTGAAGCAATCAAGGGAGGTGGGACCTGATCAGTTCTTAGGGCTTACAGTGCCCTGTTTCTGAAAGTCAGCTCTGCTCTGCACGATTCCTGTGCATTGCCACACACACATCCACTCCCTTTTCGCCAGAAGGACTCGGGATACCACAAATTATGGTCTGTGCACAGTAACAAATGGAAACAAACCCCGAGGCCCCGGCTGTGCTAGCCAGTAAATCAGCAAACAATACTGTGCTTAATGGTGATCACTTCTCTTAATTAATTTATCATTATCAAGCAGAAAACGCTGCTGTTTACGTGTGGTTTTTCCCCTGCACTCTCAGTCTGCATCACGCAATGTGTGAAAGCCTCTTACTCGGGGGTTTCAAATGAGGTTGGGACCATTAAGAAAACCTTTCAAGCCCTCCTGCATTTAAGTAGTGAATTTTAACGAGGTTCTCAAAGGCATTTGAAGAAGCAGCATATCTAAAACTCCAGCTGCTGCTGGGAAAGGGACCCACATTATGTGGGCTCCTCTTTGTTTTGTTTGGGGTTTTTCTAATTTGCTTTGTGCTAAGGAGCCTCATCAGTTTGCTGTTTCCCTGCAGCCTGAGGGGTGCCAGCTTTCCCAACCAAATAAAAGAAAGTACTGGGCTATTTTCTATCTCCATGGAAGCTCAGCGTAGTTTTGTGTGGCTTTTTGTTTTGGTGGTTTGGTTTTTTTGGGTTTTTTTTTTTTCCCTGCTGGCCTGCCTTTTTTCCAAGTCTGCTACCAGACTTTCTGAAAGTACTTCTTTCCCTTTTTTTTTTTTAACCATTTCTTAATTCTAATTTCATATCATTCTGTACGTGAGGGGCTCTTGCAGTGGAAGTTACTCCATAGTCTGTTTTTATTTTAGTCCCAGAAATAAGCAGTAATATTTAGAGTAAGGGCTGTGCTGGGAGTAATACATTTTGTGATGATGTTTTCCTGACTCTCTTCTGCCCATTTGAAATATTTTACAGCTGTGGTGGAACAGATGCATCGAGGTTCAGTTTTTGAACCCACCACAGCTGCCAATACTTGAGTAAGGAGAGCCAGAGTGCCTCTGCAGGGAGCAGAGCAATTGCCTCCTGTTAGGAGTGCAAACTCTTCTTTTGGGGAGGGGTAAAGACTTTGTCCATCCCACTTGTTCACTCCCCTCTTCACCAGTGAAGCAGCAAAAGGAATGGGGTAGAAAAATCAATGAAAACCAGTCAGGAGTGGTTCAAACAGCTGATATGAGCTGATCAATCTATAATCCATCAGGTTCTGTGTGAAGCCAAACAGGGTGTGCCTGCAGGAGCTGTTCCTGCAGGTTTGCACAAGCAGGAATATTTGGCTGGTGCTGTAGTTGAATCCAGAAGAGAATGTGGGTATGGGGTAGGAAGCCCTTATTGGCAATTTCAGTTTCTGTACTGCTTAATTTACAAATACTCTGGAAGGAAATTACAAGCTTTTTGTACCAAAACAAATATTTTGTTTTATTTGGTAAAATGCATAATAGATGGGGGGCCATGATCTTTTTCTACCATATTTAAATGCTTCTGTGGTGATTTTAGATTATAAAAATAACAGATTTTAAGCAAGAGCACTCTCACCCTAATTTGCAAATGCGAGCCTACCTCACAGCTTGAGTTCTGGAGCAGTCGGATGTGAATCCACAATGATGTTCTGAATCTGGAGCCTTCTCTGGAGCAGTGTGAGTTTGACAGAACAAACTGATTTCCAGCTGGGAAAGCTCAGCACTGGAGGAAGCTTATTGAGCAGTGAGCTGCTCGTAAGGGCCTGGCAAAGTCTCAGATTTGTTAACAAGGAAATTGTTGTTCTCCCCTTTCCATGCAGCATCAGCCCTGACTTTCTTAAGCAAGAAATATTGCTAATAAAAATCTGCTGGTGAAATGATTAAATATGGGAACGTCTACGAATTTGGCAAGTCTCCTGCAGCAGCAGATTTGGAGTTGCTTTCCCTCAGGAGGAGAAAATCACCCAATACAGCCTGTGATTCTTCCATATGTAACAGGATTTTGTTCCTCTCCTAATTCTTAATTAGCAGCACTGGCAAACAGTTCACAAATTGGCTTTAATTTGATAACCCTCCTTGATCATTATCCCAGCTGGACCAGAAATTGTGTTCAACACTTTGGGGAGTGTGTTCCGAGTTGGCTTTTTTTGTTTGTTACTACATTTGTGGATGTTCGTGGGCTGTGTTCAGCAGACTGTAAAGCCCATAAGGCTTTATTATTTTTGTCTTTTTTTTTTCCTTTCCATAAGGAAAAGGTTGTTGCTGGATTCACAGAGTTTTGGGTCTCAGCTAGACACAACTCGCAGGTGGTGTAGGTTTGCTCTGAGGTGGATAAAAAGGTTTTGAAGGAAGAGTTCAGACTTCTATCTGTCTGCTGGAATTACACCTCTTTTCTAGTTAAATTAGCAATTCCCTGCTCATTACAGCAAAGATTTTTTTTTTTTCTCCTGTTGCGAGGTTTCTTGTACTTACTTTTCATCAATATCATTATTTTCTGCTTTTCTTATTCCTCCTGTGAACCAAAGTACTGTGGAGTGGATTTGGGATTGGGTTAGAGCTTTTCAAAGCAGTGGGTTGGAACAGGAATAACTATTTTGCTTTGAAAAATATGACGAGATGTTTAGTGCCTTTTTTCCTTTTTAATTTAATAGCTTAAGGTTGTTTTGCTACCCAATAAAACAGCCAAAAGCCTGAAAATCCTACTGCCAATTTCCTGATTCATCCCTTCCTGATTAATAATAAGGTAAAAAACCCAAAACGGCTTTCAGACCCCTGTCATTGTTGTTTCTAACCACAAACTCAACTTCTTTTTTTCCAAACCTCACTTCTCCAAGTGGGCAGATGTGCTGCTGCCCATAAACACCCCACTCCAAATCCCGAGCCAATCCTTTAGGAGCAGGTTTCTCAATCCTGGGGTGGCAGGCTGCCATCCCCAGGTGAGCCAAAATTCCCATCTCTGCTTCAAGAGATGTTGTTTATTCTTGCATCAGCTTCCCACCGCAGCAGAGATGGTGAGGATTCCTGTTTGCTCCTTGCTTTGCAGCAGGACTGTGAGGATTCCTTGCACCATGAAAGCATCCCAGTGGGATTAGTTTCTGGAATGGGTTGGGTTTGGAGGTGCACAAAGCGCTGGAGAGGTCCAAGGCAGCCTTTCCTTGCAGCGCCGTTAATCTGGGGACAGACATGCTGGAGCTGGACTGCCACCTGACAAAAGATGAGCAAGTGGTCGTGTCCCACGATGAGAACCTGAAGAGATCAACAGGAGTTGATGTCAACATATCTGACCTCAAATACTCGGTGAGTTCAGGAGAAAATGGGCTGGGGGGGGGAAGGTGTTGGAAAAAATGCATTTGTGGGGTGGGCAGGGGGCTCTGTGGGTGCCTGGTGCTCAAAGCCAACGGGGAGGATTCACCTCAATAAAAAACCACCCCTAAACTAAAACACCCTCGCTGAGCTCCCTGTGCAGCCAGAAGATCACACCTGGCACATTCCAGAGGGTGATTTACTCCTCCAGGATCAGGTTGGGTGAATGGCTCTGGAGCTGGGAGTCAGTTTTGTCACACTGATGGCAGACAGATAAAAGCTCTTCCTGGTGTGACCAGTTTTTTAGTGGGAAAACTGGGAGATGAATCCCCCTGCCTCACCAGTGGAATTTTCAGAATTCTCAGACATCTGGGAGTGGTTTTTGCCTTATTCAACTACAGGTGACACAAATCTAAGAATGTCAGTTCAATTAATACTGGGAGTGGTGCTACCAAATAATTTTTTTGGATGAGAAGATAAGCTGCTTTTGAATTATGATTTTTTTTGGTCTTTTTGGAGGAGGGTCATGATTATATCCCTGCATTTGAATTGATGTTCTATTCCTCTTTATTTTTAAGGAACTTCCACGCTATCTCTGCAAGCTGGATGTCACCTTTCAGAAAGGTGAGATGTTTGTCTCTTGCTGTTTCAATTTTCCATTTTGTAGCATGGCAGTTTCCTGCTTTGGAAAAGGGAGCAGAAAGGGGCATTTGCTTCTCTCAATGTTATGATAAAAGAAGTTTCAAAAGAAAAATATAATCCTGGCTGTAGAAACCAGTCCAGTTTTTACTGTAGGTATGGCTTGGAGTTCATAAGGAAGTTTTGTTCTCCTTTGGTCTTTTTCACATTAATTTGGTTGCATTTGGTGTGTGGTAACTGAGCCTGCATTTGCTATTTCAGGATTTTAACATTGCCTGCACTCCTACTGTTGCTAAATAATGAGTGAATTTCATGAAGTTAAAACCTGAATGTGCAACATGCTCAGGGCATTTTCATTATGGAAATGAGCTTGTCATAGTTAATTACAGCTGAATGAAGTCATTTTTTTTGTTTAAAAACGTGATTATCCTTGGAACTTTGTACTTTTAATAAAGTTGTAAGGTAATGAGTGCTCTGCCATTTCTGCTTTTATCCGTGGTTTGCTAAAAGGGGCCACAGCAGTGACAAGTTTCTTGTTTCCCCAGAATGTCAGTGTGAGGGGACGGACAATCGTATCCCACTCCTGCAAGAGGTGTTTGAGGCCTTTCCAGAAACTCCTGTCAACATCGACATCAAAATGAACAACGACGTGTTGATCAGAAAGGTACGTGAGAATCTGCTCGGCTGGGAGTGGAGGCAGGGGAATGATGCTGAGATTTCCAGAAGTTTTTTTGGAGTTGTGGCAGTCTGTGATACCAAGATCTGTGTTCTTGGACTGCTTCACCCTTCACGTGTCGGGTCCTGCTCCCCGTGTGAGGTAACACAGGAGACAGAGACAGGATCTTGTGCAAGATATTCTGGAAAAGCTCTTTAGGCCCCTTCATCTGGATGAGAAACTGCTGCAGCACTGCTGGAGATATGTTTGGTTTGTGCCTCATGGCAAGGGTCATCTTTAGGCACTGTTGCTCTCCAAAGCAGCATAAAAATATGATGTTATTGTGTGGATGTGTTCAACACAGAGGGAAATCTTTCCAGCAAATAACGATTTGGTCATTTATGTTCCTGGAATTCTTTAGGGGTTTTTGTAGGTGTGATCTGTTCTCTTGGACACCTGTTTATCACCCATCAAAGCATCACAACCACCCTTATGATGGGAAAGAGTAAAGAACTCTTTGCTCTGATGATTTCCAAAGCGAGCAGAGTTTGTTAAATAGCGCTGCGCTTCATTTCCAGTGACTCCACGTGAGAGTTGTGCTTTGTGTGCTGCAGGTCTCCGAGCTGGTGAGTCAGTACAAGAGAGAGCATCTGACCGTGTGGGGAAACGTCAGTTATGAGATTGTCTGCAAGTGTTTCAAGGAGGTAAGGCTGAGTCCAGCTGAGCTTTGTTACTGTGTGCTGACAAAACCTACAAAACCTAGCCTGCAAATCAAGATTGAAGCAGCTAGGCTGGGCTTCTACTCGTGGTGAGAAACTCTGTGCTCAGATCGTGTTCTGCTTGCTGTACTGCTAAAATAAGACAAGCACAGTTAACACCCCTCTACCCTGCCGTAAAATACATGAGGAATTAAGCTTAGTCGTGTTTTGTTCTTGTTTTAGGGAATTGAGGGCGTTGCAATTTTGTGCCAGGAGTTCTTAGAGCCCGTTTTGCACATCATTCATCTGATAAAAAGCAATTTTCCCAAGGATTGCTGATTGTCTCTTTACATGAAAGTAATGGATGTGGCCACTAGTGGACACAGTTGCATCAATATAAAGCTGTTGTTTCACAGCTGTAATTCTCCTCCTTTTTGTGCCGAGGAGTTTCACAAAGTTAAATTTAAATTGTACTTAGTCTAAGCTAATGATGCAACTGAGGGAAATCCCTCTTGCTGATAGTTCAGTCTAGCTGATTATTTCAATTTATCTGTGCAGGACAACACCCATGTCCTACCTGAACAGCAGTTAGATTTATTCACATTGGGTGTGATTGCTGGACTCTAGACATGCGTTGAGAAGTAAATTTAATTGCAACACAGTCAAAATCTATCAAGATAACTGAAAATCTCTTTTCCTGGTTCCTGCAGAACTCCGACATTCCCACCATCTTCTGTGCCCAGCGTGTCCTCCTGCTGCTTGGCTTGTTCTACACTGGTCTGCTGCCATTTGTCCCCTTCCAGGAGGAATTCTTTGAGATTCCCATGCCTTCCATCATCCTCAAGTGAGTCACAGCCCAGCAGTGGGGAGAGCAGGGGAGCACTGATGCCTCCCTGAGCATTGCTTTTTATGGGCTGAGGTTGCTTTTCTGTTGGTTTAGGTACTTTTGGATATTCCTGGGAGAATTCTGTGCACAGTAATAAGTAGAAGTTCTGTGCTTTACAAATATTTCTTGGGTTTTTTTCCCCCTCCTCTTTTCTTGAGAACAGATTTGTCTGATAGGGCCAAGTGACAATCAGCAGTAGGGTGGATATGAGGTTTCACAATTTTTCTCATTCTTCACTGAAAATGCTGCAGAATTCTCATCTCTGCTGCTTCTCTTAAATGTAGCCCATTTCTCTTGTGTAACCCAATTCTAAGTCACTGTCTTGAGCAGTGAAATTACTGCTCTAATTTGAGCAAGATTAATTCATTATGTTCCTTTTGCAGGAACATCTCAACTAAGATTTTAATCTGTGCTCTGGTAATTTTTTGTTTCCTCTTCCTCAACAGGCTGAAAGAACCAGAGAAGATGTCAAGAAGCCAGAAATTTGTTATCTGGCTGGCTGACACGTAAGATTTTCATCTGATTAAATTTTTATTTATATTTTGCCTTTATATTCACACTTGACTCAAGCCACTAAGATTAGCTATTGCTATATCTATGCATTAGGTATTTTCAGTTTCTTCCAGCTTTTTGTCAGTGCAGGATAAATCAGATTCAAATCTTATGTAGGTGCTTTTATTTTCCATACACTGAAGCTTTCTAAAGTGCAGTAACAGTGGGAATTATTCCAATTGTGTCAGTTAAGCTTCTGTCCTTAAGCGTGCTCAGCTAATTAACATGCAATTAGATGCAGAATGCAGATTTCATGGATGTGACTCTTTCATAATGTTGTCAGAGGAGGCACACTGTTTGCCTTACAAGGAACACTTTGCATTTTAAGAATATCTGTGCTTCAGAAGGGATTTAATCACAGGTTTTCAGTGACTGCAGCTGACATCTGTTAGTTGAATTCCTCCAGTGGCCAGGACATTTTCATGGCTTCTGATAGGAAGGATAAAACCTCTCCTGAAAGCAGAGTGGTCGCTTCATCAGACATGGTGTCAGGTACCTGCAGGGTGAAGGATTTCTCTGCTGGGTTTCATCTTCAGCAGAGTTGATACTTGAATTGCTTGAACTGGAAGTTTTCTAGAATTGGATTTCTCTTGTGGGAACCTCTACACGCTCTATGGGAACTTCCTTGCAGACCCTGAAAATTCCATAAGCTGTTAATTAATCTCCCTCTCCTTTCCCAGGCTGCTGATGAGGAAGGCACTGTTTGACCACCTCACAGCTCGGGGCATCCAGGTACAGTGGGGCAAAGCTAAGAGGAGAATTCAAACCAGACAGACACAACCATGAAAGAGGCTCCTGCTCTACTCCCAGCACGTTCTTTGTGTTTCTGGGACCAGGAGTTTCTGTTTAGTTCCTGAGCAAAAGCTGCTGCTGTTATATTTGCAGTGCTCTGGTTGCAAAGGAAGATCTATACACTTGGGAAAAAACAGATTTTGATTTTAATCCCTTGAAGTTGAGGGTTTTTTTTTTCCCCTTGCTTCAAACTTAAGCCTGTAAGATCTGCAAAACTGGATATCTGATGTAGGGCTTTCACAAAATAATACTGACTTTTAGAAGGGTCAGAAGTCTCAGGCAGTGGATTTGGAGTCACCATTAAAAAATGTCCCTTTTGGAAGGTGAGGGGGAAAAGCCCAGCATCACAGTGTAATCATTTCTTATTTTAAATATGCAGCAACATCTCTCAGATCGAATAATTTAGGTCAGAAGTCACTTAAAAAAATTTTTAAGAAGTATTTCCTGTAATAATTTGGTTGTTGTATCCCATTTTATAGGTGTACATTTGGGTGCTGAATGAAGAGCAAGAGTACAAGAGAGCATTTGATCTTGGGGCTACTGGAGTGATGACAGACTATCCAACAAAACTGAAGGAGTTCTTGCATAATTACCCAGCATAAAGCAAGAAAAGGAGAAGGACTGAGAAAGTCCTTCCAGAGCAGGTTGTGAGCCAAGGATTTTCCTCATTAAAGAAAAAAATAATTGGGGGGCAGCATGCGCAGATCATTTTTCTTGGAAAGATGTAACTGATGATCTGTTACCTTGTTGTCAAGTCACTACCTAATGTAAAGGTTGTCTATTTATTTTAAAACTTTAATGACATAGTTTACATTTGTAAATAGCTCATTTAGCAACAGCACACTTCACAAACGGTGATGATTAGGAAGAAAGTTGCCTGGTAAGGTAGGTACCTGTAGATAATAAGCATTATTTTACCTGTCACAAGTGTTCCTAAGCAGCTGTCCAGACATGCCAGTTATTCCAGTTATATTCTAGCAAGCAGAAACTGAAGAATTTCTGAAAGTGTAGCCTGTGTGTTTGTATTTCTTGTGTTGCTTTTAGATTTCGGGTAACTTCTAGAGGAAAACAAAACAAAAAATTAAAAAATAAAGAAAAATGGGTACAGGAGAAATAGCAAAGCAGACTCTGGTTGGCCAGGTAGTGAAGTGTACTCATTGAACTTGGTCACTTTTTAGCCAAAATTAACTCAGTATAGATTCATCCCATTATTCTCACTGACAAGAATGTTGAATTTGAGTTGGAACTGGATTTAGACCCTCTCTGAGGTGATGGCAACACTGTGACTTGTTAGTCCGGGTGTAAGCACAGGATTGAAATCAGGGTCTGGGTTTGACACAGAGTTCCACTGCAGGGTCCAGGCTTGCCCTGTCATGGCAGTAGCTGGATTTCCAGGATGGAAAACGCCACTCGTTCCAGATTACACTCACATTTGAAACAGCCTTTTCGCTATGTCCTAAAAGTCTTTGGCACGTTTGTGGTTCTTGGTGAACAGGAAGTTGTTTTATAGGGTGAGGGACCAAAGAAGACTTAAGTTTGGTCAGGAGTTTCAGAGAAAAACGAAAGTGTTCCTGTTAAAACACCTGAAGCAGATTTATATGTGTATTTATAAAGGGAGAAAGTGTCGCTCTAGAATGTGCATAGACTTCAGTCTTTTCTCTCCACAAAAATACATTCAAATACCATTAAGTTTACATGCATGGACATGGAAATAACTGGCAGAAGCCAGTAAAGCCCAGGTACGCTGGAATGGGGTTGGGCAGGATGATGTTTCTGGAAGCTTCCCGTGCTGTTGTGTTCTTGTGAGCAGGAGTTACCCTTGTGCCAGACAGGTTGGAGCCTGCAGTGCCCACGTGCCTTGGTGTGCTCATGTCATGGCTGGGGGTTCAGGGCTTTGATTACTGGGCCTTAATTACACCCAATGTCTAGATCTCAGTCACTGAGCCGTCAGATGCTCCCTCTAAACAAGAGTTTGGGCCCAGCAGTGTTTGTTTCTTAAAGGAACTTTGTGTGGAAATCATAGATCTTTACAATAAACACAGTAGCCAGATGTGGATTTTTTTACTGCAAGGAGCATCCACTGTGACTTAAAAAAATTATGTTTAAGTTTTATTTTTTTTTCCCCCTTGGTAGCTCAGATTTGGGAGGGTTCTTGTTGCACCCTCCGTGGCTGCTGTGCCATATTTATAATTGTGGAGCATCTTTGCTGTGAGAATGCCAAACCCATCTGCCCTGAGAGTATTTGTTGCTGCAGCACAGTTCCTTTCTGAGGAATATGTCTGGGTGAAATGGAAAAAAACTGCTGCATTTTGGATTCAAGTGAACATGTGCTGATGGGGACAGATGAGTTAATGTTGTCCTTTTGAATATCTGCCTGGTGAAGATGACTGCAGATTCAATTTCCTCCTAATTTAATCAGCCTTGTTGCTTATTGAATGGAAGAGAGGAAAATGTAACTTCCTAACTGTTCATGGTGGGGGAAAAGGATGAAATTATTTATTAGGTACCAAGCTTTCTGTTTCCCTTTCAGACCAGTTCTGTCTGGTCACATAAGTGCTAATAATTAGTCAAGTCACAGCTCTGCCTGCTTTTTAGAAGCCACAGAGCAGTTATAGAAGATGTTCCACATGCAGCTCAGTAAATTTAAAAAACCAAATCCACCTCATTGTCCTAATTTGGGTATATTACCAGTTTTTAGCTCCAGATAGTTTTTATGCAGTGTGGGTTTTTTAAACTCAGTTTTATTGCTGTTGAATTTCTAACACATGTACCGATATAAAGATGCAAATATAATTCTGGTTTTAGAGAATACTATCAAAAACACATTAAGATTTTTTTTTTGTTTAGGTTAGGAAGAGCTAAGTTATAAAATACCAGTTTTGATGTCTGTTTTACTTTGTCTCAAGTTTCCCTGATCACTCAGAAAATAAACAGTTTTTCCATTATTCTATATTGAATGCTAAAACACTGGTACTGAAATAAGTGTTTTATATTTAATTCTAATATTTTTGTTGTCTCTTTAGTAGTAGAGATGGAAATTTCTGCCTTCTAAAATCCTCAGCACAGTTTTCAACCACATTTCTGTCAGACCCACTGGTGCTCTTACGTCTGATGGAGCTTCTGACTGTGCTGTTTATACATTGACCTCCCTTGGACAAATCTGCTGCTCCGTATCTGAAATTGGATTGGGAGGGAAGGGCTCCAGTTGTGGAAAAGCTGCTGGATTTATTCATTCACCTGTTTGGGCTTTAGCACAAGAGCTCAGGTTTGATCTCCTGAGACTGTTAATTCACCATGGAGAAATCCCAACACCACTGCACAGGGCATAGGCCATGATAACTTTGTTTGTAACAAAATACCACCGAGTTGGGGTAACTGTAACAAATGTGTTGTATCAAATCCTTGTTTTGCGTATTCCAGAGCTCTGCTGTGTGATTTTTAAAACACTTGTACAGAAAAGCTTTTGTTGAGAATTGCACAACAGTCCAGGAGGATGTTCAGTTCATCTCTCTCTGAGGAGAGATTGTTATCAGGTACTTTTAATTCAGAATATTGTTTTAACACTGTGTTCTCAACCCTGTTGCAAACTGTTTTGTGTGTGAAGGACAATTGCATGTATTTCATGCACTTTTAATTTGCAGAAAGTCTCGTGGACCTCTCTAGCTCCAAAGCTATGCAGCGATTTTTTTTTTTTCTTTTCATGTGAAGAAAGATGTGATGCTTTTGAAATGTGGCACATTAAAACATCTTTGATCATAAAAGTTCTAAAACTTTTGAAGTTTGTACGTGAGAGAAATCTTCAACCTGACGGAATTTTAGCCCTCTGATGCCTCCCCTCAGCTGCAGGCGGCGGGCCACAAATGGAGGGGATTTTCCCTGGGAAATCCAAGTCAGCCTTCCTGATTCTTGGTGTCTGTTTTAGGAGGCATTTAGCACTCAAAAGGCAGCAGGAGTTCTGGGCTGTGGCACTTTGCACCTGGGAGAAATCTTCAACCTTAGGGAATTTAAACCCTTGGATGCCCACCCTTGGCTGCAGGATGTGGGCCACAAATGGAGGGAATTTTCTCTGGGAAAACCAAGTCAGCCCTCCTGATTCTTGGTGTCTGTTTTAGGAGGCATTTAGCACTCGAAAGGCAGCAGGAGTTCTGGGCTGTGGCCAGTACCAAGCATTGTGACCAAATGGTTGTTCGGTTTTGACTTCTTTCCCTAAAAATCTTATTTCTGAGAGTGATTTTGTGTTCACAGCCACGTTGGTTTGAGTTTGTGTTCACAGGAATTCCACTTGCAGCAAGTTTCTCCTTTCTGGTGATCAGCGGGATAACATTTCCTCTAATCCTAGAGGAAAAAAAAAATCCCAATTTTCCTATTGGATTACCATTAAATCACATTAAATATTAGGTTTTAAGGGCAAGTGTAATTTTATAGCCTTGAGGTTTCATATTCTGGTAAGAGAAATAAAGGGGAGGGGGTTGTATGTTACAATATTTAGTACATTCTAAAGGATTTTTCCATCATGATGGGAGGATTCTGCAGATGGCTCAGGATGCTGTTTGATTTCTTAAAACACATCCTAAATGTTTGGTAAACCAGGACTGGGGGGGCAGAACAGGATATTTATCAGTGATCCCTTCAGTTGCTGTCACCTGGCATAAATCTGCAGCTCAAACAGAATATTCAGAACAGCTTCACAGTTTATTTACCCAGAGCAAGAAGCATCGAGGTGCTTATTAATGTAAGGAATTTTCAGGGTATACTTTATTTTTACATTGTTTTACCCCGAATTCCCCATGTCCATGGAGAAGGGGTGAATTTGAGGTAGGAAATAAAATCTGAATATGCAGTCCCTGCTCCCTCCTGCCACGGGGGGCCGCCACAGCCCGGGCTGTTCCTGATGAATTTCCAAAGGGATTCATCAGTCCCACATTCTGAATTTTACCATTAAATTTGATTTACAGAAAGGGGAGTTCCCAATTCTAAAATCTGGAATATTGCAGTGCAGAGCTGCAATGAAAGGAGATGCTTCTCCAGGCCCATATTCTGAGTTTTTACCATTAGATTTGATTTATGGAAAGGGGAGTTCCTAAATCTAAAATCTGGAATATTGCTATGGAAAGGAAAATGAGGGATCAGCTCGAAGGGTTGTTTTCCAGCTGTACAGTCACGGTGATTTTTGGGGCAGGATGAAGCACTGGGAGATGCTGGCTGGTTTTTTGTTAGACCAAAAATAGTGAAATTGGAGAAAAAAACCCGTTCTGTTAACGATGGAAATTATTCTTCCTCAAGTCTCTAAAAATTTTCAAATATTCACATTTTACTTATAGAGGGGGGAAAAAAGCAATAGCAGGGAGGTATCTTGATTACAAGGCCATTAACACCTGCTGCAAGTAAAATTCAGGAATGCCAAGAAACTTGAGATTTTTATCAGATTTAAACACATTTAATTCCCAAGATGCTGAGGCAATGCCTCAGTGGGTGATCTGGTATTTTCTCTCCTTTCAGTATTGCCATGGCAAAAGTTTCCCCCAGGCAGTGATGCTTGATCAGTTGGGCTTTTTCTTGTTTAAATGATAATTAAGGTTTCAACTGATACCAGACACCGAGCAGAGGAAAACAGTAGCTGTGCTGCTCAGGCTCTAAAAATGAGTGTTTGCAAATAGTCAAATTAAGAATCCCGTTTAGCTGTTCAGTTCAAAGCTAAGTTGTAATTATTGTAGGGCCAAAATTCAGATTTTTTTTAAACAGTTTTCCCAGTAAATGTTTTCATGGCGCTGCTCAAGCTGTGCTTGCAAAGTTTGCAACCAACCTCTGTAACCTGGAGAAAAATGGAACTTGAAGTTTTAATAAGTAGCATTTAAGCCAACCAGCATTTTATTTTGAAGCCCTAACACTGTTAGCCCTAAAAACCAATTTTTGTAAGTCATGTGGGTTAAACATAAGGAAATTTTGGCTTTTTTAGGGTGATATTGTTGTTGTTATTATTTGTAATAATAATAGTTATGATTGTAATAATAATTATTATTTAAGGTGAGAAGTTGTTTTTCTACAACTTCAAAGTTGTGTAAGCCCCCAGATTGCCGTGGGGGTGCTGACCTTGAAGCAATATAATTCCAATTTCTCACCACCCTAAATCAATCTTATTATAACAGAAACCTCTGTATATATTTAAAAACAATCTTGATCTTCACTTAGCAAATAATAACGCATTTCTCTTCACAAATTGAAAATTCTGCTGCACGAGTGGGGCGAAATAAGAACTAAAAAAAAAAATCACTTCTGTGCAGCAGCTTCTTGATGATGTAAAATTTGTTTTGCTGATGGTTTGGAGTTTTTTGGGGTTTTTTTTTTTTGTTTTTTGGGGGGTTTTTGGTGTTTTTGTTTGTTTGGTTGGTTGGTTTTTTTGGGTTTTTTTTGTGGTTTCTGGGTGATTTAAAGTTCAAGTAAATTCTGCCACCACTTCCTGCTGATAACCTCGTCTAGATCTGTTAAATACAGAGCTTTTAGCCCTGGGGAGAGGGGCTGGAAATCTGTTTTTTTTGCTGCTGGCCGTGGAAGGCAGGAGGTTATCTAAGAAATGAAGAAGCTTAAAGTAAAGCCTTCAAAGCAGGCTCCTCTTGCAGCTGTCTAAAGATAACAACATTAAATTTAAAAAAAAAATAGCAGTTTTCCTCGTTGTTGGGTGAATTGAAGTACCCTGGTGCTTGAATCTCTGGTTTAAATCGTACCAGGAGTGTACAGGGGGGGAGGAAATGTCATTTAGGATGGAAAATCTGGTTGTGAATTCCTCTGGCAGCTGGCTCAGAAATGTGATCAGAGGGGGTGGGCTGGGCTTGTGTGGAAGGAAAATCATTTCTTACAAGTTAGGATGTTCTTTTTACCCACGATAATTATCACAGTGAATGGAAATATTGCCTTGTTAGTCCACGTATTTAACATTTGAACCAGAATAGTGCTCTTATTACCAATGAAGGAATTCTGCAGGAAAATATCATGAAGAATTTGATTAAACAGGAGAGTGTTAGAACAAAAAAAAAATCAACTCATCAAGCACAAATGTATTTCAGCCCTGAAGATGTAGAACTTGGATCCATGGATGAGATAGATAGATAGATAGATAGATAGATAGATAGATAGATNATAGAACTTGGATCCATGGATGTGAGAGATAGATAGAAAATATTAATTAAATATTTTTAATATTGGCAATATCTCAGGCCGGGTTGGGATGGTGGGAAGAGTCCCTACCCCTGTCAGGGCTGGACTGAAAGGTCCCAAACCATTCTGGGCTCATTAAACCTGTACTTTATACACTGAATTATTGTTCCTAGGGAATAAAAACGTGCAGGGAGCGAAGCCTTCGAATTACCCGAGCTGCTGCTGGCTGCTGCTCTTAATTCCAGAGCTTTGAGGGGATGGCATTGAATTGGGGTTTGCTGGGTGTGTGAAAAAGCTGTTGGGGAGCAAAACTGCCCCCAAAACTGGGAAAAATTCATGGAGATTTCCGGGAGAAATACGGAATATCCTCATTTTTGCAATGAGCCCCGGGGCGTGGTGGAGAAGCTGGGCTGGGTGGGTTTGGGGGGTTAACGTTGCTGAATTTAGAGGTTTAATACCGGTGGATTTTAGGGTTAATATTGCTGAATTTTGAGGTTAAGAGTAGTGGATTTGGGGGTTAGTACTGGTGGATTTTTGGGTTACTATTGGCATATTTTGAGGTTAATGTTGGTGGATGTGGGGGTTTAATACTGGTAGATTTTAGGGTTAATATTGGATGTGGGGGTTAAATATTGGTGCATTTTAAGGTTAATATTGGCGGATTTCGGGGGTGCTCTCGGTGGATTTTGGGGTCAGCACTGGCGGATTGGGGGGGTTCGTACCGGTGAATTTTGTGTGTTGGTATCGGGGGATTTGGGGGGAAATATTGGGGGGT
>VWZN01003112.1:21150-69568 GCA_013396955.1 Regulus satrapa
TTCTTGCTCCTTTACCCTGCTGGAGTGGCAGTGTCCTCACCATTTTTATATATATATTTATTTATTTTTTTTTAATTTTTTTTTTTTCTGTCGTAGAAAACAGAGAGCAAGGCTCGTCAGAGCAATGTTCCTGGTGTGCAAGGGCGGGTCAGAGCACAAACACCTGCCCTCCCTTGCCCTGCCCTCCCCTGCCTTTTCTCCCAGCGCCTTCTCCCACAGAGAGCAAGGCTCGTCAGAGCAATGTTCCTGGTGTGCAAGGGCGGGTCAGAGCACAAACACCTGCCCTCCCTTGCCCTGCCCTCCCCTGCCTTTTCTCCCAGCGCCTTCTCCCTTCTCCAGATAAGGCTTTTTTCCTAATGCGGTTTACGGTTCCTTAAAGCCGGGCACTGCAGGGGAGGCCTGTGCTGAGTGAGAGGTTTGTAAACAAGCAGATAGACACTGATGGGGGAGAGCTTGCCTTGTAATCCGTGAGAGGATTCTTGCCTGGAAAAGGATGTGTTTCGTGACTTCATCCTCACCGAGCACTCCCACTGATTTTGTTCGAGATCTCGGCCGTGTTGGATCCACGCCTCTGGGTTCCTTGTAAACATTGTTTGCTGTGTAGCAGCAGTGCTGGAATAGGGAATTGAGAGCAGGGAATTCTCCTTTTCTCCCTGGATCCCCCGGTTCTTGTTTCCTGCAGAAAGGCTGTGCTTTGAAGCTGAGGTTGGGAATGCTGTAGGGAGGGCAGAGACGATGCTTTCCTCTGATGGAGATGTCAAGTGCTTCTCTTATTTATTTATAATTTTAGTTTTCTTTGCAGGTGTCTCTTTCCCAGTGCCAGGATTGGAATAACTGGCAAAACAGTCCCTGACCTCCCTCGTGTCCTCTGGATCCGTAGATTCTGAATAAATTATTTCCTCTTCTTGCTGCTTGGTGTGTGCAGTTGAGTCAGGGTTGTGTTGAAGAAGACAGCATCCCTACCTGTAAATCTGCATTCCCTCAAAGGCTCCTTGACTCATGGATTGAATACCTGTTGCTGAGAGAGAATTTAATTAAGGAACTGGTCACTCTGGTGTAGATGTCTGGCTGGCAGTTTAGAAAGTTGGGACCTCCTTCATTTGGTGTGGTACTACAGAAGCATTGCAGGGGAGTAAAAAAAAACCCATTTATTTCTTGTTCTTGCATCGTGGCCTTGCCTTGCCCATGTGTGTGGAAGAAGAGACACCAATAAAGCCAGGCTTTCACTGGGCTTTGGCCGTGAAGTGGCAGAGCTTTGTTTGCTTGAGCTTAAGCAGAGGCTTCATTTGAGGTCAGCTATGGAGTGCTGGAGCACAGGGATCCCAGAGTGGAGTCAGGAATGGGGAAATGGAGAGTTCAGTTCCCTGGCGTGTTCTGAAGCTGATCAGGATGTCCAAGATGTTGCAGGGTGTGTTTATTGCTTGGAAACCAGGACACACAGCTGCCTTTTCCCACTCCTCGACGGAGACCTGTGAGTTGGTCCTTCAGGATGTTCCCTCTTTTCTGTGCCTGTTTATTTGCAGGTATTGCCTTTTAGATCCAATCACGGTAACTAATGGCTAAGGACAGGTTTCCTTTCCATTCCTGAAGTCTGTGGAAGAGAGGGATTATTCTGGCTCAGAAGATTTTTCATGTCTTTAGCACAGATCTCGAGCTGGTAAATCAGTGTCTCTTGGCCGTTTGATGCTGGTTGAGAATACAGATTTCTTATGGTTTGTCTTGTTGGGGAGAATCAAAAGACAGTTTTGCAGGAGTGCTGTGCCCCGGACCTGAATTCTGTTCCCTGTAGCCTCCACTGGTCCCTGGTTTTCATCTCCCTGGATTTTGGCAGTCGGTTATCTCCGAATCCGGTTTCTGCCGTGTCATTTTGCCTTTTTGTCCCCGTTTGTCAGGGTCTGTGGCTGTCCTACAGCATGGGAGCTGAGCATTTTCACTTCTTCTCCTTCTCTGCAACCCTTCCCTGGACAGCCACATCTTCCAGGCCTGCCTGGGAGCTTTTCCACCCTCTGTGGGATGTGCTGGCCGTGGGGAGCAGCTCCGTCTCCGGAAGCGTCGCTGGACTGGCCAAGCCACTTAAGGCTGCAGGAAATAACATAATTAATGAGACTTAGTTCTCCCACATCTTGTACCTGACAATCTCGAGTCACTTGACAATGCTAATTAAAGCTAATCACGCTCCTCTGTTTTTAGTAAATAGCTATTATCCCTGCTTCACTCTTGCTTTAACAAATGATAGTGCCAGGCACTGTGAGTCACTGGAAGTAATGGGAATGCAACCTGGTGGAGCTGCCTTCCGCTCTCCTCACCAACAGGTCCAGCTAGAGATTGGTTTTTTACACCTGCTCAGGTGTCGGTAGAGAATGTTAAAATGTGAGATGTTTAGCTGACTCACAAAAATTAATCACTTTTAGACTTTTTTTTTTTTTGCCTTCACTGCTGTCGTGACTTGTACAGAACGAAACTCCCGCAGTCGAGCAAAGGCTGCTTAAAGTTCCAAAAGCTGGGGATGCTTTGAATTTGCCCTTCAGAGAAGTTTTTGATCTGCTGAGAGGGAAGGCAGAGCGGTGTCACTTCTCCTGTTTCACATTGGCACCGTGAGGACAAAACGTAGTGTGGCGTGACCTGGGCATTGCACAGCCCAGCCACGGAGCTCCAGGAGAAACCTCTGAGGTTTCACTGATGAAATACGGCTGGAGCAAGATGTTACTAAAAACAGACTGTCCAGCATCAACAACAACAAAAAAAGAAAAGAAAAAGAAAAAAGATGGGATTAGTTATTGAGTGTGGGGAAATAGGAAATCTTCATGAGAATCCCAGGAACTCCCAGTTCAAACGTGCCTCAGTTCTGTCACAGAACTGTGCGAGGTGAGTCAGTTCACCTGCCTTGGCAGGCTGCAGAGGATATCCAGGAGGAACTAATGACAAAACCTGGCAAGGTAACAGCTGACTTGACTGTCTTAAACTAGATTCAGTTATAAAGCTTCGGTCATGTGAAGATCCAAGCTCTAAATCCTCACCCGGCTTTGCCCCCTTGACACACAGCACTGCTGAAGGGAAGTAAGAAGGGTTGGGGCTGAAGTGCCCCAGAGTTTGTCCCTGTTGCAATAAAGGTGTTTCTGGCAGAGATGGGTCAGAATTCACCGTCTTATCCTCAGCTTTACTCAGAAAAGAATCAGATGTAGCAGGGTCGAAAATAAAGTCTGCCTGTGAAGTGGCAGATGAGCTGCTGGGCAGAGCAAGGCTGGATTAAAGATGTTCCTGGGAAGAACCCTCTGAGCAGGTGGGGTTTGTGGGCAGGTGAAAACTTGGGAATTTGGCAAGGGGAGCTTGTCGTAGTGAGTCATGGCACGCAGCTCTAGCAGACCCCTCTTTAATGTCTTTGAGGATATTGGAATGATCCTTGCACCAGATAAATGTTCTCGCTGTGTGCCCTGGCTTTATCAGGGAGAAACGGATGATCCATCCAGCAGACCCAGGTAATTGAATCCTGGTCATACCTACATTTGCCAGAGAGGGAGATAATAAAGTGATCTGAGGAACACCACAGAAAATGCAATGATAGAAGATTTATTTGGACAGCCAGACTGTTTTGCAATTAAAGCAAATCAAGATGAGAAGTTGGGATGATGAAAAGCGTTTCCATTTTGTCAGTAAATGATCAGTTGGATGGGAAGAGCTTTTTTTTTTTTTTTTTTCCCTGCCTTTAGTTCAGGTTGGCGCTAGAATAGCAATGTAAGGGTCTTGTTTGGTTTTGTAGAAGGCCGTGTCTGTGTGATCCTGGCAAAGTCCTTGTTCTGGGGGGCTCCAAATGTGACCTTCACCTTGACCACGGCTTTGTGCAGCACGAGGGTGGGTCTGGAACGAGGAGCTGCAGCTCAGCCGATTCAGCTGCAGGACTCTTACCCCTTCCCGGGGCTGCTGGAGCTTTGCAAAATGCACAGGAGGAAATGGAGTCACTTGTGTGTTAAATTAGCCCAGCTTGCAGCTTTTATTTGTGGCACGAGTGGGATTTGCTGGTGGGAGCAGACGGAAGCGCTGCCTGCTGCGGAATCGCGCCGCTGCTCCGGGTGACTTTCCCCGCTGGGCTTGGTACCTCTGGAGTGGCCTCTGCTGGAATTGGGCCCTGGATTTGCCTGGGGGGACCTGAAGGTGGGCAGCTCAGAGCTGTAATCTCGCCCTGCTGCTCCTTATCAGCGGCACAGGCTCTTCTGCATTGCAAAGATATCGCTGCCAGGCAACTCGGGAGAGTGGGAAGAGAATTCAGCCAGAGGTGTCAGTCATTCCTCAGAGAGGCTGAATCTTGCAGTCCCTGCTCGAGTGGTTTCAGAGACAGGCCTGGAAAAAGTAATAATCTTTCAATAATACCTTTAAATTTTTTAAAAAAAAAGGTTTAAAGAAACCTTCTGTTGTAAACTATTGAGCCAGGTGATGTCTGTCCCAGCTTGGCCCCTGCCTTTTTGAGATGAATTTGTAAAGGAAAGGCTTTGATTAAAATACCCAGAATTGTTTCCCTTCCCCGTTTCCCAGTGCTGTGTGATGGTGCTTTGGGTCGTGGGGAGAGATGAGTGAACAGTTCTGACACTGAGTGGTCCAAGCCCAGCCTTAAGCTGTAAAGAAACTCAGAAAATTCTCATTGTCGCCTGCTCTCTGTAGTCAGGAGCCAGAAAGAAGCACCTCTGCACTCTTCACTGAGTTCTTTTAACCTGTTCTTTCCCTTTCCAGTTGGCTGAGTGCTGTAATTCAAACAAGGACTCCTGCTTGGAATGCAGGAGCCTTTTGGATTTGCTTCTTGCATTTGAGAACCTAAAAATGCACTGGTGTGGGTTATTAAAATAAGTGAAACTTTAATTTTATTTAATCTCTGAATTGACAGAACCTAAATCAACTATGTAAAGAACCATTTAATTTTTTTTTATATTAATAAGCTCAATGGGTTTTTACTAGGTTACAGTGACAAAGCTACACAGACTTAAACAAAATTCTAACCTGAAATGAGTTTTAAAATTTTCTTAGCTCCTTTTAAGTTTCAGCTCATTTTCCTGCACTTTCCAGGTGACCTTTAGAGGAAACCTATCCATCAGAGACACCCCGGGGGGGGTTTTGTTGTGGCGTGCTGTATCTATTTTTTTCCGATAGACCTGAAGCGATGATCTTAACGAGGGGAGAAAAAAAGCCACCAAACCCCAGCCTTTAAAAGGGGACGAATCCAATCAGCCTGGCAGTTGTGCCGGGGTTGGTGCTGAGGTAACGCTGGGGTTTTTCCTGCCGGCCAGGCTGGGGAATGTGGAGCACGGCAGGTGCAGCAGGGCTGGCATCCTGCCACTCCTGGATTCCCTGTGGAGAGGCTGGGATTGCCTCCTGCTGCAGCTCGTCCTGATGCCCTCTAGTGGTTTCCTGGCTGCTGTCTGGAATGCTGTTTGCCATCAGCATCACCTCCATCCCTCCATCCCCTTTTTCCCTCACAGCGATGAAGAGATGAAGTCACTCGCTAGGAGACACCCAGAGGAGGAAAAGGGGTTAAATTTTTTTTTTTTGGTGTTGTAATCGTGTCCATGCAGCTGATAAAAGTCAGTGCAGAGGGTTCCTGCTGCCTGTTTTCCGTATTTTCTCATGTTCTTTTCCTACTTCCAGGGGTTGGAGGATGAGCTGAGGTGTTGGAGGACACTCAGGGATCAGTGGTGCTGCTGCTGAGCTCTTTGCAGTGTCACCTTAGCCAGGGTTTGAAATTGGTGCATTTCAGAAACTTGATGCTGAAGGAGCGAAGCACCTCGTGTTCACCCATCTGCTATTTCAGCTCCTTTCTTGGCTTTCCCTTGTGTTGTTCCCTGCTTAAATTCAGGATGCTCATCCTTCCTCCCAGACCTTCCACAAGGTACATCCCACCCTCCCACCTTCAGACGATCTGGTTCCTCTTTCCCAGAGCTGTAGATCTCCAGAGCTGCCCCAAACTGGGATATTTTGTCACCATCTGGGTATAAAATGCAGTTCCAGGTGTCTCTGAGGATCTGACACCGATAACTTCTGTTCCATAGGGAAGCAGAACAGGGCATCAAACCCCAGCTCCAGTTAGAGACCAGCCTTCGTCCTTCCAGCTGCATTAAGGGACATTAATAAGGCAGTTTTTGTCAAGAAAACCCTGGTAAGTGGCTGTACTTACGTCGAGAATTTTCACAGCATCCTGCTCAGAGCCTGGAGCAACCCAGGCTGCCCGAGCTTAGACCCAGAAAATTCTCCAATTCCTCTTGTGCTTTCCTTGCACTGGCAACCAGCACAGCTCAAACTCTTTCTGTATTAATGAGAAAAGCTCCACCAAAGGAGAAAAGTTGGGTTTCCAAATACCTGGGTTATTTTGGGGCTGCTGTAAACAGCTTTCTATAGCGTTCCCTATATTCTAATAAGTATTTCACAGGCTGAAGTTTATCTTTAAAATGATCCATAAAACAAACTCTCGGACCCAACAAACCTGTTGTTTGTCCTGCCACAATGAACATTTGCATGTGAGCTGCATTGCAAATGGGTTTTATTCAAAATTGGTGTGTGATGGTTTTGTTCTCTGGCATATGGACTTGTACATGCAGTGGCCTTGTCTGGCAAGTGCTTGGCACAGACTTCCTCCCTTTTTTTTGTGTTTCCTGAGTTGCTGACAGCTTCATGTGGAAAGTGGGTGTTGGACACCCACAGGTGGAGGGTGGATTTTGAGCCAAAGAATTGCCCAAATGGCAAAATGTGCGTGGTGATTTTTCCATCAGGAAGCTGAGGAGACCTGCTGAGAACTCAGCAGGGTGAGTGAAGCAGGACAGCCCAACACACCCAGTGCAGGCAAGCAAAACATTCAGCTGATTCTCTCACCGATAACCCACAATAAATTATGGTGGAAGCTTTTTCTCTAGAATTCCTTCCTTTTGTCTAATCCAGCTTTCTGACTTGCTGTGCATTAATTAACAGGCACGGATTTCTCTTCCGTTGAATTGAGCGAGCGCGTCCCGGAGATGAATTTCTCTTGAATGAGAAAAGAAAAATAACGGATGATGTTGTTGGTGACAGATACTCATCTCTCTGACAGTCCTGGGCATGATGATAGAGTGAACAAACCTTCTTTTGTTCTGTTCTAAAGTGAGTGGAATGACTCCACTGCTGCCCACTGCCTGTGATGCTGATGAACATGAACTCATCATTCTGAAAACCAGAGGCACAGCCCAAATTCATCCTCGTGCCTTTGTTCTGCAGCAGAACAAATGCACTGTTAGCTGGTAATTGTCTCTTAATTCAAATGTAGTTGCCATTAGGACATGAAAAATCCAAGGAGATGGGTTTTGCTTTGCTGGGAGCCACTGAATACATTTCAGAATTGTATTTAAGACGGAGATTCGTCCTTCTAAGCTGCTGGCTGTGCTCGTAGAATGTCAGAATGCATTTCCTGTAGGTTTTCCCTCCTCTCCCACACTTTGATGAGGACGGAGCCCTCGGTAGACAATGCACCTGTGATCAGACTGTGTGAAAGTGGTGTCTTGATAAATTATTGCTGCCATAGCTGAGCTTATCTGAAGTTTTTATTCAAGGCATTTTCTTAACAAGGCTTCCCACGAAGATCTTGGCTCACAAATCTTTATTCTCTGCCCTGCCTGAAGCAGAGAGATGGAGTTTGCCTTCTCAGCACAGCCCTGAGAACAGGAATTGCAGTTCCTCTGATACCATCTCGCCTGAATTTTTTTTTTTTGGGTCTGCTTTTAAAAGGTCAAATGCTTTTTGCTGATGTTCAGTGTGTTATGAGGTCAAATAAATGAATGCTTATGAACTGCTTTTGCAGAAAGCTGTGTGCAGCGGATAATTCCTGTGTGTGTTCATTGCTCTGTCAGATAAATGCAGCTGTAGTGTTTCCTGGTTTATTCATTGTTCTGGAGCATTGATGCTTAGCAGGTCTGGACAGAAGGGTCAGCAAACAACAAATTAAAGGATTGCTGTGATATTATTCTAGTTGGGATTTATTTATCTCTCCACTGGGCTCTGGGGGTGCCTGTGGATTACCTTCTCCAGCTGATCAGGAAAGGAAAGTTTGGCGTGGCAGGATGGAAGTGATAAAAGGGGCGATTTATTATTTTGCTGATCCGTGAAGTGGAGGTGAGAGGGGATTGCACCATTTCGTTACAAATCAAGTCTAAGGTTTAGCCACAGTCTGGATTCTCATTCAGGAGTCGGGTGAAGTTTGCCAGTCCTTCCTCCTGCTTCCCTGCAGGTGCTCTGTCCAAGGGTGCCTTGGGATCCAGTGGCACCTGGCCCCAGGGAGGGCACACTTGGTCTCCTGCTTCCCTGCACTTGGAGGCTCACAGATTCCAGGTTCTGGGGTAAAATACATCAGCTGCTCCAGCAGGGCTCTGGAATTTGGGGATGGTTTTTCTATCAGCTGAAAATGAGGATTCTGCTTTGGTTTACATCTGGTTTCTGCCCTGGTGCAAATGTAGGGTGCAGTCCTTGAGGGCTTCTCACTTTGGATGGGAGAACAATGCTGACTAATGCAAAACTCAGTTCTGACAGAATTCTGGTGCATGCAGAGAACTGGGGCACGATGCAGGTGAGGACTGATTTATCTTCCTTCTCTGATGAGTGCAAAAGGCAAATCTTGCTGAAATCCAGAACTGCAGCCCTGGAGCAAACAGTGCCCAGTCCTTAGCAACCGGCCAGGTAAATTCCTGGCAAAACCCCATTTGGACTGGGCAAGAGAGGGGCGAGTTCCTCACAAGTTGGGAAACGAACCCTTCTGTGTCAGGATGGGTCCTGCTTAGCTGTGGCTGTAACTTTAATTGGGAAAGGTTAATCTCATTAGTTGGTATTTGCAAAAAGCTTTAGGAGTGAGCACTGCTGTGGAAGTGCTGACTGTCATGATCATGATAGATCTGCTTTATCAGCAGTTTGCCTGATGAGCAAGATGCTGTTTTTCCCATTTGACTGTGAGTGAGCTGCCTCCTGGAGAGCAGCAGAAGAAATATTTTTAGAAAAAAAAAGAGGGGGGGAAAAGGGTATCCTGTTGTTTTACTGGATTCTGCCTCTTGTGTGTGGTCATGGTCCCTCAGGTACCAGACAGAGGGAGAGGGAGTGGCAGGACGAGGGGAATGGCTTCACGCTGATGGAGAGGAGGTTTAGGGTAGGTATCACCACACAATCCTTCCCTGGGAGGGTGGGCAGAACCCTGAACACGCTGGGACACTGCAAGGTGTCCCTGCCCATGACCTGGATACCTTGGTTCTGCTTTGTCAGCCATGCCAAGGCTTGGGGAAGGTGTTGGACGTGGGGGTTTTGTGGGTGCCTAAGATGTTATTCCTTGTGTTCTTTATCTTAGGGGTGGGTGATGGTGGGGAAGCTGCTCTTGTTCCATGTTTGACACGCAAAGTGCAGGCTCAGGAACTGAGCAGAATCACACGTTTTATGGCAAGGAAAGCCCTCCTGGGAGGAGCAGCCAGAGTTCATGATTAATTTGTAGAGCGTGCATGCACGCCATGGATCCGGGAGGGAGGGGAGTTGCTTCCTTTATGCTTTTCCATCCTCAAAAGGAACACTTGTAGCTGGTAAGACTTTTATAGGTGTGGGATCTGAAAACTCCATTTCTGCCAACAAAAAGAGACCCAGACTTGAGCTGCCTCACAGGTGCTGTCAGATGATGTCGGAGTGTAAAATGGTGTTTCCAGCCTGAATAGGTTTTTTAACTGTCCCTTGCTATCAGGAGTAGTCTTCAGAGGCTGTGCCTTGCTTTGGCTGCTGTCAGATGTTCAGATTTAAAAAAAAAAATAATACTGGAGTGCAGTTTATAGAGTGGCTTCTACCTTCAGAGCTGGCACGGAGTTATAAAGGAGAGTGTAATGAAGGAATCCTGCATTTCCCATGTGGAAAGTAGGGCAGAATGGAGAGAAAAACTGGTTTGGTGACTCATGTTTCTTACCTGGTGGCTCAGAAAATCCAGGTCCAGCTCTCATTTTTCCCATGGGGTGTCACGGCAGTGAGTCAGCCAGGGGACAGCAGGGCTGGCTCTGCTCCCCACTTTCTCCCTGGCTGGCAGAGCCCGGGGCGGTGCCGAGTTCCCAGCGGGATTTGGGGTTTGGGTGGGAGTCATCGTCACCCCTCCTCCGTCATTTCCAGAGCGAGTGCTGGAAGAATGGGTGGAGATAGCAGGGAGATGTGAGGGCAGCCAGCAAGTGGAAAAGGATCTGTGCTCCCGATCAATCCCCAGGCATCACTCCTGCCTTTTGCTCCTAAATCCAACCCTAAATCCCCCCACGGGTTGCGACGGTGCCGCCACCGCCTCAGTGAGCTGAGCGTCCCGTCTGTTTTCCACCGCAGGTTTCTGTGAAATCCCCTGCTTCCTCTGCCCGAATCTCTTCCTCTGGAGCATCACCAGCGTGTGGAGCCTGCCCCACACACCCATCCCCTGCCAAACCACGGCCTTTACCTGCGTGTTCCGCTGTTTCCCGTGCGACCCGTCCTGCGGGAGCGCCTCCTGGGCCACCCCGGAGTTCAGCCAGCGCTCAGTGGCTCCAATGGTGAAGATGACAAGGTCCAAGACTTTCCAGGCATATCTGCCTTCGTGCCACAGGACCTACAGCTGCATCCACTGCAGGGCTCACCTGGCCAACCACGATGAGCTCATTTCCAAGGTAGGTGCTCCCTGGAGCAGAGGGTTCCCTCACCTCGCACATCAGTTGCTGTGGAAGTGCTTGGTCTTATCCAGCTGCCTTTTTCCTTGGAAAATGGGCTCTCAGCCCCAAAGGATCTGTTTGTGAGCTGCTGGTTGGGGTCTTCACCATCCTCACAAGTGCAGGGACTGGCACTGCAGTACATTCTGGTGAATGGCTGGAGCTGAGTCAGGGGCGGTTTAGTTGGATATCAGGAAAAGGTTTTCACCCCGAGGGTGGTTGAGCACTGGAAAGAGACTCCCCAGGGGTTGATCACAGCACCAAGGCTGTCTGAGATCAAGAAGCATTTGGACAAAGCTCTCAGGCACAGGGTGGGATTGTTGGGGTGCCCCGTGCTGGAGTTGGACTCTGTGATCCTGGTGAGTCCCTTCCAGTTCTTGAGGGGTTTTAGGATAAGCTGAATTAAAAGCTCTCAGAGCCAGTAAGTGTTTTGATGCAGAAGGAGCAGGAACTTGAGAGGAACTTGTTCTGAAGTGGGAAAACTAAACTTTCCCAGTGTCTGCTGGAATCTGCAGTGCCTGGCTGTGGTCAGGCATCGAGCTCCCAGGTCTCGGCTGCCTTGGAATAACTGTTCCGTAAAGTTTATCCAGCTTATAAAATCTGTGTGCAGAAAAAACAGGCACAGCCAGAGATTTATGAGCTGAGCTGAGTGGAAATGGTGCTGTGAGCTCTGTGTGTGCAGCTTGAATAGTTCAGCTTCTTGGAGCAGCCTGGAAAGGTCGGGATCACCAGGGACAGAGGAGCTGTGCCCGTGTGAAAGGGGTTTGAAATGGAAATGCAGCAGCATCTGTGCCCTTTTGGGCCAGCTGGGTGTCTCCAGGCTCCTGTGCCCAGTTGAGATGGGGCAGCGTCTCCCTGGATTTTTATTTGGCACCCTGGATTTTGTGTTGGGACACAGAAGGTGCTTGGCTGGGTGAGGAAAGAGGCTTGGTTTACTGGCTGTTTTTACAGTAGATTAGAGTTTGTGCTTCGCTTTTGTTTCATGACACAGCTGGTCCCCAGCCAGGGAAAAACAAGGCTGTACATTCCCAGTGCTTTCACCTTTGATGCTTCCTTCCCCTCCTTGTTCCATGTCCATGCTCCAATGCAGCCAGCTTTGCAGGTTAAGTAGCTTCCAGCAGGGCAATGCCAGTGCTGCCAACTGCTTGGAATTTGAGCTTCTAGCCCAAGGCAGGCAGAAACTGCCCAGGAATGCTGACTGCTAAAGTATGGACAGGAGAAGGAAAGGAGGGAAGCACAATGTGACTTTTGGAAATGTTAACTCCAGTGTGCTCTGGGATCTGCTCCTTCTGAAAGTTCATTCTAGACCAAGGTGTAAATTAATAGTTGGGACAGCATCGCTGGTGGAGCCACTAGCAGGTCCTGGAATTTGAATGCAAAGGGTTTGGGGTTTCAGGGTTTGTTTCTCAGGGTTGTAAACATGAATAAAAACACATTCTTTTTATAACTGGAAACCTTATAAAAGTAGTTGTGCAATCGTGGCTTGTACAAGTGGCTGTTTGACAGAACAGAAGGGCAGTCCCTGCCTCAAGGGGCTTCCAAATGTGGAGGAACTTTCCCAGGCAAACTTAAATAGTGGCTTTTTTATCTGTTTGAGTTCAGTTTGCAGAAGGCCTCGGGGAGATGTTTCAGTTCTTTCATCCCAGCCTTATGTTCCCATCCCTGAACCAGGCACCGCAGTTTCTGTGCTCCTTTTCCCGCGTGGAAAACGTGGCAGAGGAGAAGGGAGGAAGGAGGATGGAAAAGGGAGTGGGAGATTGTGCCCAAACAGCAGAATCAAACAGCAAGAAACCAAACAGCAGCTCATCCTGAACCTGACTGTGCCACTGGGGTCCGAAGAGCCCAAGTGACACCATCCCTGGGAACATTCCCCACCAAAGAGGCTTTAGGTGACACCATCCCTGGGAGCATTCCCCACCAAAGAGGCTTTAGGTGACACCATCCCTGGGAGCATTCCCCACCAAAGAGGCTTTAGGTGACACCATCCCTGGGAGCATTCCCCACCAAAGAGGCTTTAGGTGACACCATCCCTGGGAGCATTCCCCACCAAAGAGGCTTTAGGTGACACCATCCCTGGGAGCATTCCCCACCAAAGAGGCTTTAGGTGACACCATCCCTGGGAGCATTCCCCACCAAAGAGGCTTTAGGTGACACCATCCCTGGGAACATTCCCCACCAAAGAGGCTTTAGGTGACACCATCCCTGGGAACATTCCCCACCAAAGAGGCTTTAGGTGACAGCGAGGCACTGGGGATTTGCTCCATGCCATTAATTCCTCTGCTCCTTTTGCCCCGAGCTGTGCAGAGAGCACACCAGAGCCAGGCTGCTCTGCTCTCCAGCAGCTTTCAGCTCCTTTGGATGCTCGCAGGCTGCAGCCCTGGCTTGAGCTGTTGGGTGAGGCACAACTGGAGCTGAATCCCAGGATTGTTCTGTGTCAGTCCATACTTTCATTTCCTCTCTGTCTCCCAAGTTTCCTCTCTCAGCCCTTCAGCACCAGTGTTAACTCTGGCTTCAAAGTGTTTGGCCAGCACCAGGTATCCAAAATTCTCTGACAAATAAGCCTTGGCAGGGCAGTTTTTGCTCCCTTCTCTACTTCAGGGAAACCTTGTGCTTTAAAAGGGGTAGAAGGTTTCTCAATAAATGGTGGCTATTTAAAGTAAACAATCGATGCTGAGGCTTTTAAGAAAATCCAAAGCTGTTACATGAAGCCAGTTACCAAAATGTTGCTTACTTGGCCTTTTATCTCCTGCAGCCTGAGGGAGAAAGTGGTTTAGTGTGTCTGATTTTGTAACAAGATCTAAATTGTAGGTTGGACTGTCTGGCCAAGAAAGGCCTTATTGACTTAGGAAATATTAAGGTGATCAGATAAATTGGGTGGAGTGAGTAGTTTTCCTTTCTGTGTTCCTTTGGTGTCTGGCTTAGCATGAGTGGAGGTTCTTGTTCCCTTGGAGCAATGCATCATTTAAAAGGCTGTGCCAAATTTAGTACATACTCTTGTTTCACTGCTTTTTCCAGTGCATAAGTGGGCTGAGACTTTGGGAACTCAACCCTGCCCTGCAACAGATTCCTGTGTGACCTTGAGGAAGTCGCTGGCTGTCTTTGTTCCTCCTTTTCCCCACCTGAAATGTTGCTGCTTTGTCCAGTCTGCTTGGAAGATTTTGGAGCAGGTCCTGTCTGCTCCTCCAAATTAGTACAGGGTGTCCCAGTCCTGTTTGGTTTTAATGTAAAAACAAAACCACCGTGCCAGGCAGCCGTACTTAAAAAGCATATTTCAGTGCCAAAAAAATAAGTGAAAGGTACTTTTTGTTACAGGCACAACATCCCATGGTTTTTAGAATGTTTAAGAAAAATATATATTCCATAATCTATGTCTCCAGGAAGGAGACACACGGGAGCTTTTCCTGACAAATGTGCCTTTCACATCATTTTCTAGTGGGCCCTGAGGGGAACAGCCAACAAAATAGACATTTAACAAGGTGAAATTAAACAAGTTTCTCAGACTGGCAGGGGTGATGCTAATTCCTACCTACTCCGTGCTGTTCCAACTCTTTCTGTTGGAATCTTCGTGCACTTGGTGCCCTTAAAGGAGGATGGGAACAAGAGCAGAAAGATCCAGGCCAAAGATGCCACTTGAGTGTCTTGGGTGCTGATTTTTTGAGCTATGTGAGCAGTAATTCAGCAGAAATGTCCCTGATTATGGAAATATGTGGAAAATGTCTTGTGGGCGTCCTGCAGTTTCTTTTTTTTTTTTTTTTTTAATGTGAATTACTGTGATCCAAGTGCTAAACATTACTCAGTGATGTATCCTCTGAAGTTAGCCCCAGGCTTGCCGGGGAAATTTAATGTTTTTAATGTTTTCCTTTGATGTCTGCATGGAACCTCGCTGAACATGAATGGGAAATTCTTCAGCACAAAAGGCTGCGGCTCCTCCAGCGAGGAGAATTTAGGAAAAAAATCGAGGACTCCAGTGTTGCCTGACTTTCTCATTTGGGGCCGGGCTGTTAACGAAGGAGCACTTTAGAAGCTCTTTTTGATCTTCTCAGTCGGGAGCTGGGGAGGTTGATCAGGAAAATTCCCTCCCAGTCCTTGTGGCCTCTCTCTCTCCTGGCTGCTGGAGCCTGGTGCTTCAGCAGCTCTTGGTGAGATTTATGGCTCGCTGAAAGCATCCAGCTCTGCTCCGGGGTGCAACTGGAGGGTCTGCAAAGGATTTAGAGGCTTTGGTGCTTCCACAGAAGCTGTGGATGAATTCAGCTGCTCGAGAGCGTTTGGTGCACCACGTACAGGTGAAAGGAGCAGCAGTTGTTGGGTTTTTTGGTTTGGCTCCTTGCTGTTTTTTCTTTTATTTTTTTTTTTTTTTCTTTCTTCCATGTGGACAGGGCAGTGTTTAATGTTCTTTAAGGGCTTTACTTCTCAGGAACCAGATGATGTTTGTAGCTCTGTTCACCTTGAAGATGTGAAGTTATTTGCTGGGTGGGGGCAATATGCACGTAAGGTAGAAAAATAAATTCAAACTTATGGTGTGGTAATCTTTAACCTAATGGAAAAAGAGGCATTTAATAAGTGTCCAAGACAAGTCTGATGGGAATCCTGCATTTCCATCATAGGAAAAAACAGTGGATGAGGTGAAATGGGTATTCCCTTCTCAAGGGTAAAGTTCTTTTTCAATACACAGGTTTTATTCTTGCTTTAACGTAGATCTTGTCCCTTCCCAAATCTGAATTTAAGTTCCCAGTTCCACAGTAATGAACTCTTAAGGCCAGGAGGAGCCATCACATCACCACACCTGACCTCCTCGGGGGCACGGGCCAGTGGATTTCACCAGGATTGCAGCAATTCTTTTAGTAAAAGCATTTTGTCTCCACTTGAAGACTTCAGGACAGCAAATTCATTGCTCCCTTTGGTGATTCTTTTTTTTCCAGTGGTTAATCATCCTTACTATTAAAAATCAGAGACTTAGAATTCAGGTTTGTCTGACTTGTGCTTCCCATCATTGGCCATTATTTTATTTCTTTTGCTAATAAAATACATCTCCAGCCTCTACTCTTCTCCCTAGGAAAGGTCTGCAGTGTCCAAAGTCACTCTTGATCACTTTTTGGACAGACTAAACAGATTCAGCTCCGTCATGGTGCAATCTGATTTTTTTTTTTCCAGTTTCACATAATTTTTGTGGTTCTCTTCTACATTTTTAGCATTTCAATCTCTTTTTTTTTAGGGATGGAAACAGAGCAGTCTCATTGTTGCAGCCTCCGACTCTGCAGCAGCATCTTTTCAGCTCACCCATTTCATAATTGTATCAGTCTCACTGGCTCAGCCCTGCACAGAAATCTTCTGTTCATTTATTTGCTGCGAGCTCTTCATGCACCAGATTTATCAATTTTATGCACATTTCTAGAAGCTGTCCAGTAGCTTTTGGATCCTGCTTTCCAGCTCTTGTTCCCTAATGAATTTGCCACTTCCAGGCATTATTCAGAGCTTGCTCTTAATTGCAAGTATTAGAGTTCAAGCAGTAAGCGATAAACAGCAAAGCAGCTCCGGGAAAAGTCATTAAGAGCTTTTGAGCTTCCCATTGCACTGCCGTGAACGTCAGGGGGAAGGCACCTTGTAATGCTTGGCTTCCAGGGAGCTTAAAAATGAACTGCAGGTGGAGAGGATTTGGGTGCTCAGCAGAACAATGTGTCATCAGAGCTGTTCAATGGCCCTTTTCCTCCAGCCTTGATTCCAGTTTTCCCGACCAAATCCATCCCCAGAACCCTTGCCAGGCAGGTTGGCGTTAGCAGGGAGCAGGGCAGAGGGTCCGGGCTTGTTGTTTGAGTCCCTCAGCTCGGTGTTTGGGAGGGAATAAACAAACAGCGGCTGTCCTTCGCAGGGGAAAAAGTCAGGATGTGAAATCCGAGCCGGGTAACGAGAATCCATAATGCAGCCGCCTAAATTAGATCCTTGTGTCCTGTGGAATTGCTTCCTCTGGGGTTTACCCTACAAGTGTTCCCTCAGATCCTGCTGGCCGTAATGGGATTGAAGAGAGTCGGGATCAGGTTGTTTTATTTAGTCAGGATATGGTTGTTTTAATAGGACAAGCCCGAGGTAATTTGTACCTCCTTGCTTAATTGTGTTTATACAGCGATTAACTGTTGTGTGTTTTTAAAAAAAATTATTTCGTTCTGTTCCAGAAAAAGAAGGAAAAAGGTAATAAATCACAAGAGTTTAGAATTCCCTGTCAAGGAGGAAGAACAAGATAAAAATGGATTTTTCTAATCCATCACTTTCTTCATGGAAACAGCTCTCCTTTCATCTGCTGCTTCCTCTGCCTTAGAATTGATGACCTGGGCATAAATAAAATATTGCTCCCATTTATTATCCAGGGAGCTGCCAGGGACGAAGGACAGTTGAATCATCAGGGTTTTTGCTGCAACTGCTGCAAATCCTCAACAACTGGAGCTCGGAGCTGCTGAGGTCTGAGCCCTCCTGGGGGTTTCAGCTTTGGCCTTTGCAGTTGGAAAAGGAGGGAATTCCAGCAGAGTCCAGGGCTTGCTCCTGGGAGGAGCTGCCCTGGGAATTTCCCTTGCCAGGTGTGTGGTTTTAATCTGATTTATCATTGTAGGAGCAGCCCAGGAACAGCACAGAGCTCTGGTTTAATGTGTAATTTAACCACACAAAAATATGGGGGCAGTGCAGAGGGGGGCTTTTCCCACCTGCTGCCTTTGGGGGGGAAGACCCTGAGGCCTCTCTGAGGATAATTTCTATTTTAGAGTAGCAGGAAATGCTCTCTGAGGGCTTCTCTTGTGCTTCAGAGGAGCTATTTGTGGCAGCCCTGCAGGAATCTGTCCTCTGCAGTTTTCCTTATCCAGCAGGACTGGAATGGGCAAGGATTGAAGCTCAGGCAGACAGGGAAACTCTGCCCAGAGTCTCCTCTCTTAAAATGCAGGATGGGACTCACAACTGTCAGGACAAGCAGCAATAACAAAGACAGAAAGTGAGGCTGGATACCTGAAACTGGGAGATTCCCAGTGATCCTTTCAGCACCGATTGCCACGGGGAGAAAAAGGGAGTTAAAGTCTGATTGCAGCTCGGCTCCAAGGACACATCCTCAGCAATAAACTTCAGTACCAAAACTTCTTTTGACAAGACACAAACACTGAGAATTTAGGCGAGAAATGAGTGGTAATTTCAATAAGTGGTGAGATTCCACTATGTGTTTGGTGACTTCACCTCCCTGCAGTGTGTTTTCCCCAGGGACTCAGGGGAGCTCTGCTTTTGCTGAGAAGCAAGTCTGCCCTCAGTGTCAGCATTGCTGCTATTATGGGCTGCATTAATGGCAAACAGTGCTCCACTGATACGTGGACACTCGCTATTATGCTGCTAATTAAATAACTTGTTGCATTAGCAGTTTCCATCTTCCATCCCAGCTCTGTGTTTATCTCCAAAACCCACGCAGCAGCAATAATTAATGTGGAAATAAAGGGCTTTATTCTCCCCCTGCCACTGGTTTTTCAAATGACTGGATTGTTGGATGCTTTGAGCCTACAGGAAAACAGCAGCACTCAAAAGTGGGGGATAAAACCCACAGCAAAAATTACATTTTTCCTCCCTGTGTACCCAGAAAGGGCTTCATTCTGTGGTTTTTTACAGTGATTAACAAATTTCTCTCCATATTTCCCTTCTGCATGCCAAGTCTAAGTGGTGACTAAAGTGCCAGAGGTGCCAAACTCATCCCAGCTCCCAGCTCTGGGAATGCTGGCCCAGGCTCCCTGATCTTCTGGGATTCCCAATCACATCTCCCTGCCTGGGCTGCAGAGAGCAGGGCTCTGCCTCCTGGAGCTGCTCCGCTTTTCTTTGCCCCTAAATAAATTGCAGTAATTGCTTTTAAAAGTAAACACTCCATCTGCTCTTTCTCCCCACAGTATTTCCATCCTTTTTCATCTTAAAGTCAAGTTTTGAAGCACAGCAGCAACCAGAGACTGTGGAAATCACAAGAGAAGCCCCAAAATATTGTAAAGTTTTATAGAAGTAATAAATCTAGTGTACTTTTTTTTTTTATTATTATTTGCCTTCAGTAGTTTGTGCCCTTAGCATTTGCATTTTGAAATTTCACTTTGAAGTCTGTGAGCTGGAAACTTATTTAAAAATAAATAAGAGCAGAGTCCAGGAGCCCAGGGCTTGTGATAACACAAGGAGAATTCAGTGTTGTGATTGAAGTGAGTCAGGACAGCCTGGCAGGCACGTGAGGGACAAGGGGACAGAGCCATTTGCAACTATTGTGTGAATTTTGACATTTTTATAGAGTTTGGCTCAGGATTTAGCTCAGCAGAGCAGTGTCTTAATCTGTGTCAGAAATCCAAGTGCTCGAGGAAAAACCTCCCCCTCGATTTTAGGCAATTTTTATTTCCCTGAGTGCTGCTCTTCATTAATTGCAGAGATTCTCTTTCTCCCTTCTGCAACTGCAGTATAAAATTTCTCCTTTGAGAGAAATCCCTTGCCCTGCCCTCTGGGGATGGGTTAATAACTGGGAATGTGCCCCTGGATCCTGAGCCATTTAAATCCCTTCAGGAAGCCCCACGTGTCTTTTGGTTTTCCATCTTCCTGGGCATTCTTAATAATAATATTATGTATAATTAATAATATAATATTATTCCAGGGAAAATGCTGGATCTTCACTGTGTTTCATGATACTTCAGCATTTTTTTGAAATCTTGTGAAAAAAGAGGATTTTTCTTGGTTCCAGCACCCAGAAACGTGAGAATTTCCCTTTGAAAACCAAACCGAACTGGACCAAAAAAGTCCTTATTGAAAAGAATTTTAAAATGAGCCATTCCTTAAATTTGCCTGAGGGTTTTAGGGATCAGGAGGCTGGAGCACTGGGATTTCAGAGTACAAGGATTCTTGTAGGCTGGAGTAGGGCTGGGGGTTGGATCAACACCTCAGAGGCAGAATAAAAAATTGCAATGATACTCCCATCAGAATAAAACCAGACAAAAGGCCTTTCATCTGTGCACCTTCCTGCTCACAGGCTGCATAACCTGAGCCACAAAACCTGGAGCTGTTCTGAGGATGGAATGCAGCAGATCCTGGTTATTCCCTCTGATTTTGCACAGCAGCATAAACTGCAGGGGAATAAAGGCCATGCTGCATTAATTGAATTATTTCAGAGATGAGTTTGGTCCACTAATTCCGTATCGACTTTGGGCTTTAAATAGCATTAAGGACCCGTGGTAAAACTCAATTAAAACTCAGGAATGCAGCTGGAACAGGGTAAGGTCACATCTGTGCACGAGGTGGAATAATGGAACCTGTTCCCTTGGCGTGGGTCTGTGTCTGGTGTAAGCAGAGCAGAATTGAATCTCTGTTTAATCTGCCCCTGGTGTGAGGGAGGGCAAGGTGGAATTAATGAACCCTGAGCAGGTCTCTGTGGGTACAGGGGCCAAGCAATTGAACTCCTGCTCCCCTGGGAAATGTGATGTGAGGATGGATGGATGGTTGGAAAGGCTGGTGCTGGTGAGGGCAGGGCATGGAATCTGCAGCTGGAATTTCCACAGGTTTTGTTTTCCTGTTTTCTCCCTGCTGCTCGGTGACTCTCGGTGAAGCTCCTCGTGAAGCCAGCACTCATCCGGTGCTGTTACCTCTAAACGCATTCCAGGGCTCGTCTTTTTAACCAAATTAAAATCAAATCAGGTTTGAAAGGTGCCACGAAGGCTGAGCTTTGTGTGGGATGTTAGGAATTGAGATTAAGCACGTGAGCACAAGGAAATCTGGGGTTTGGGGCACGTCTGGTACTCAGACTCACGTCAGGTTATACTGACACCACATTTTATCTTACTTAAAGGTCTCCTCTCCCTCTTCAAGCTGTATTTTAAGAGCACATCTTATCCTTGGAGGTTTAAGGGTTACATCAGCAGTGGGAATAGATAAATCTGTCAGTCAGTGTTGTGCTGTGGCTGTAGTAACTCAGACCCAAAAGTTGGGAAATCTGTGATCCCCAGATCTCTCTGGAGAGGTCCTTGTGTGGATTTCTCAGGCACAGATGGAGTGCCCGAGGGTTTGTACCACCCCTTCTCTCACTGCCCCACTCTGCCCTGTGGGGATATCCCAGGGAGCGTGGCCTTTTTGGAAAATCCTGGCTCCTGTTTGGCTCCTCCTGCTGCCATTCCGCATTGCCCAGCACGGGCTGTGGCTCTCAGGGTGGCTTTGGGCCCTAGCTCCACATGCACCCCTGCACTGGGAATTATTTCAGGAGCAGAACGTGAAGGGGCACACGCTGTTCCCTTTCCCTCTTGGACCTCTTTGGGACCAGTTGCCTTTTCATTTCTGTTCTATTGCATTGTTACAAGGCTGCCAGCTGGATAGAGGTGAGGGGCTTTTCTCTGCTGCAGCCTGCAGGCAGCAAGCATCACTGTGGAGCCATTTAGCCCTGGCAACTGCTTCCTCTTTTTCCAGATGATTCCAGCAGCCCTTTTTGTGTTTAGCCTATTGTCAAACACCGTCACAAAGACTTGGGGTATTAATGTGGAACTGCTGAGTGGGCTGTGCAGCGGATGAGGAGCTGTAGGTGCAGGGACGGTGTTTTCAGAGTTTGTGCCTTTCCCTGGCACCACTGATGGAATGTCAGAATTCCCTCCTCTCTCTCCAGCAGTCAGCAGAGAGGGGAATGTGCCAGAGCAAAGGCCTGGAGCAGGCAGGAGTGGTGGAGAGGCACAGCCCTTCCCTGCGTGGCTCTGCCGAGGGGACCCTGCACTTGAGAGCAGAATATAACAAATGGATTTACCCCAACAGCTCCCAAGGTCGTGGCTGCTGAACAGGGCAGGATTCATGGTCCTGCAGGCTGGGCCCATCCCCGGTGGGCAGCGATGTGTGCCCCAGAGGAGCTGGATGGGGACTCAGGTCCTGCTCACTGCTTCAGCAGCAGCTCTGCGACCCCGGGTGCCTCTCTGCAGGCCCAGGCTCTCACCAGAGCTGCACTTCTGCTCTCTGCCAGCACCTTCAGAGAACTCCCTCCTGCCCAGTGCCCCCCTGTCTGCCCCACACTGTGACCCTGAGGCACCCCTGGATTGTCCTGTGACTGGCTATCGGTAAAGAGGGAAACACCCATTTCCCTCAGACCCACCCCACCCCCTGCAAAGTCTGGTTTTTAAAACAACGATCTCACAGCTCTAATTTGGGATCAGCACAGCTGAGGGGCCATAACGAGCGGCTGCAAATTGGGTGGCTGGAGCTTCTCAAACCAGAGCAGCTGCCAAAGCATCTTTAACAGGGAGCTTCTGCCGTGAGCAGAGAGAGGATCCACTCCAGCTCCAAACCGCTGGCTCCAGCCTCGTGGCTTCCCACCTGGCTACTTCATTCCTTGGGCCCTGCAGCTTTTGGATGTCTCTCTGCTGAGCACCCAGGAGCAGGGAGGGTTCCTGGGCTGAGTGTCGGGAGGAAGGAAGGAGCTGTTGTGCATCTCCAACCCCAACAGCTCGAGGTGATTTTTTTCGAGGGCTCAGACAGGCTGGGCAGGGAGGGTTCTGTTGCTGGCACATCCAGAGGTGTTTCCAGCCAGACCCTGAGCATTAACAGTGCAGGGGAAAATATGTGCTTGGGCTTCCAGCGGGAAAAGACAGCAGTAAGATCCTTTCCGTTTCTTTCAGCTGGAAAGTGATGCCAGGAGCTGTTATTTCAGAGAGTCTGCATTTCTGTAGGAGGGGGATTGAGATGCACCTTTGAATGTGTATCAGGGAAAATGCAGAGCACAGAAAGTAGGTCTGGCTGTCACTTCAGTGAAAATCAAGCGTGTTGTGGAAATCTTTGCATGTCTCTTAAAAAAACAAACAAAACAACAAAAACAAACACAAGAGCATCTGCTTGTGTATAAATATACCTGGGTTTTTTTCTGATTTTGTAGTTCCCATTACAGCATATGCCAAATTTTCTGGCATGCTAGAAGAGCAGGAACATCTCCAGGAAATGCTCAGGTTACAACACCCAGATAAAAGCTGCCTGTGCCACTTTTATAAAGATACAGCCAGCTCAGTCTTGCAGAGGGGAAATGCACTGGGGAACTTGTGGTTACCAGACTTCTCTCCCTTCTTTTTATATGTTTTGCCAAATCTTTTGCCATCTGGAGACTGACTATTAAGACAGCACTGAAAGCTGAGCAGCAGTTTATTGAAAACCTCTGCCTGGGCAGGGAATAAATAATGTGATTTTTTTTTTTCCAGTGACCACCGTTTAGATACTCTCAAGCACTGGTTGGAGCTGGGAGGAAGGGCAGGCACCTCTGGAAGGATGCTACTGTCCCTGGGAGGGGAACAATGTGCAGTGAGCCCCAGCACAGCTGATGGGAGTGGGTTTGTTGTTTATTAAAGACAGACCTTTCTACAGAGGGAACAGAAAATCCTATTTCTGTACCAATAAAACCTCTGCTCCCAGAGTTGCTGTTATTGGCAAACTCAGTCACTTTGGTGTTTAGGGAGAAGTATTTCCAGGGAAGGACTGGATGGTGAGAAAGCTTCATGTGCTCTCGTTTTGCTCTGGTGGCACTCAGCATTGCTGTGGGACTTGGTGTTTCATCCCTGAGCCCTTTCCATGGCATCCCAGTCCTGCAGCAGGGACAGGCAGTGCCCTCCTGTTCGCTGCAGCCTCCTGCTCTGCCTTGGACCCTCCTTTCTGACCAGGCAATCAAAACTGGGGTTCCCACCTTCCCTCCCAGGCCGCTGGGATGGTGCAGGGTGTGTTTGTGCTTGGCTGTGGGGTATGACAGCAGCAGCAGCACAGAGCTTGAGTGCTGCAGAGGGATTAAAAGAAGCTTCTCTAATAAGTGCAATTAGACAACATGCTTGAGCCATGTGTCCTCTTTAATTCCTCCCCAAGAAAAGAGGCATTCCTCGGGGCACTGCTTTTGTCTGAGTCAAAGAGATATCCCAGTGCCTCGGGCATCCTCTCTGCATCCACAGCAGCTCTTCTGTGCCCTGGGTGGCAACTAATATTGGGCTTCAGATTCCTCTGAAGCTCAGTTATCCCTCCAGGACCCAGGGAATTCTGTGCCAAGCAGGGATTTGATAGCTGGCAGAGCCCCTGCTGCCATGCAGACCTCACAGGCAGCTGGCACTGCTGGCTCTGGCTCCCTGCCCGGGTGCCCCGTGGCATTTTTGCCCTCTGAGGTGCCTCTGCTCTGTGGAAAGGATCCTTTTGCAATTTGGGATCTTCCCAAGGAGGCTTTGCCAGGGCTTTGACCGCCTCTCCACGAGGCAGGGGTTGGGCAGGTGCAGGAGGGCACTGATGGAAGGGGACAAGCCAAGGAGGGCAGGGACCCCACCCCCAGAGATTGTTTTATGATGTGGGGTTGCTTTTAACCAAATAAATGACCATTGTTAGAAGGCCCAGAGGTAAAACATCCATGTTTCTCTTTTCCCTCAGAACCCTGCTCCCTTCCTTTTAAGGGTTTTAGGTCTGAAATCATCAGCTGTGGTTTTAAGGAAACCACTAAACATTCCAAGGTTCCTGGTGAGGTGTAAAGGATTAAATGGTCCAGAAAAGCTGCTTTTTTACTTCCCCAGCCCCTGCCCCTCGGTGCAGACATTCCCTGAAGGTGTCCCACAGGGTAACCTGTGTGCAGACAACCCAGCTCTTGCTCACAAGCACCAAATGTTTAATTCAGTGTGTGCCTGTCAAAGCACATTAAAAATGCAGCTGGCACTTGGTGCCCTGTCAGCCAGGCACTGTCACAGGGTGATGCCACGCTGGGAACTGCTGGGAGTGTCCTGCCAGGTTGGCACTGCCCTGATCCCTCCAAAACACTGCACGGTGCTGCTCTCAGGAAATGAGGAAATTTGGCACAGGGGATGTGCCTGGGTTATCTGGGCTGCTCTGGCTGCTCTCTGGCTCTCATATCCGAGTTCATCTCCATCTCCCGCTGGGTTCAGCCCTGAAGATCTCTCAGGCCCCAGTGGGAAAACGAGCTTTGCACACAGCTGAAGGCTGAGGCCTTTTGTGACATCTCTGGATTTGTGTGCACAGCTCCTGGCACAGACAGATCCCAATCCCTCGGCTCGGTTCAGCGTCTGGCCGTGCAATTCCCAAGGAGAATTCATGTGCAAACGCAGCTTGAAAAGAGATTCAAACCAATTTTGGGCAGCCTTTAGGCGAGGCTGAGGAGTGGTATGAAGTTCATAAACACCAAAAGAGGGAAGAGAGATTTTGCTGGGGCATAAGAGAGAAAACTCAACTCTCCAGCAGCACTTTGGGCCTGACTGAAAACACTGGAAATTCCAGGTGTGTCCTGGGAAAAGGGCAGGTGTTGGAGCTGGAGAACAGTTGCCTCTTTCCTCTCAAGCAGCCAGCTGAGCTTTTGTTTTCTTGCCTTCCAGTCCTTCCAGGGCAGCCAAGGACGAGCGTACCTCTTCAACTCCGTGTGAGTACCCTGCGCGCGCCGCGTCGCTCGGGGCGGATTTAACAAAACCCTCCTGAAAAAGGAAAAGAAAAACCATTGTTTCCTTCAGAAAACCTCTGCCTGGGACTCGGGAGCTTCCCGAAAAGGGTTGGAGAAAGAGGCAGAAATAGCCCCTGATTCATATTTGAGTCGTGTTGAGGTTTCAGATAAGCACCAAGGAAAAGGTGATTTTTTTCGTCATCAGCTTGAGAAATCAGAGCTAATGGCTGAGTCATCCTCCTCTCCCAGGATGTAGCTGGACCAAAGAGCCAAAGTTTTGTAAATGTGGAGATAGATGAGATCTAAATATGTGCTTCATAAAAACAAAGTATAATTTTCCCAGTGACTGGAAATAGTTTTGGGGAGGTCACTGCTGGTCTGTCTTTCAGCAGAACTGCTGATTCCAGTCACATTTTTCAATTTTCCATTTGGGAAAGTTAAAAGTACCATTTTATCAATTTGAGAATGAAAATCTTTCTCAAATGCCTAATTACACAAGTGACTAGAGTGTTATTAATCTCCCGTTCAAAGCTTTCATTGAGTATTTTAGTTGAATAAAAACCCCATTTTACCTTTTCATTCTGCTCTGGAACTGCGTGAGAGCTTTGTTCCGAGCACAGCTGGGAAACTCAGAACCTCCTGCTCGTGTTTTCAAACACTGCAATGAAATCATTGTCAGCTTTATTGGAGCATCTTGATGTGGAAAGGCACTAATGGGGAGCATCTGTGCTTTGTCCCAGAGTTAACGTGGGCTGTGGGCCTGCAGAGGAGCGGGTGTTATTAACGGGACTGCACGCCGTGGCAGATATTTACTGTGAAAACTGCAAAACCACGCTGGGCTGGAAATATGTGAGTATTTGTGTCCCTGGCTTTGCCCCTGGGCAGCTTTGCTCCAGCTGAGGTGGTGGAAAGACCATTTTGGGAATCCAGGTTTTCATTTGTAACCATCTGTTTTCCTCCTGCTATGTGTGTGTTGAATCAGCTTTGATGTAGTTTTTCATACTAAGAATTTACACCTGGTTTTGGTGGGTGCCCCTCAGTGACATTTAACATAAATGAGGATAGCTTCAGTCCTGTGGTTCACACTGTCCTTTTTCCATTATTCTGGTAGATGTTATCAGAATAATAGAATGCTCCATTAATCCCATGTCCTTCCCACTGGAAATGCTGTTGAACATGAGTTTATCTGTTTGCTCTTCAAAAATTCAATTACCTTCCAATAAAATCTAATGTTACATCCTCATTTCTGCTTCTGGAGGCCCACACCATTTTGTCAAAACGTTTTCACCGGTGTCTAAACCAATCCCAGTTTGTATCCGTGGCATCTGGACAGAAATACTCTTCACTCAGTCAGCTGAAAGGCTGGAAAAGGGAAGCATGACAAACGGATGGGGTAGGAATCCATGCAGAAGCTCAGGGGTGCTGGGGGTCCCAGAGGTTTCCTGTGTGCTTCCACAGCTGCAGGCACAGATCTGCTTAGAGTGGCATCTTCTCCTGGGACTCCATTTCCACATTAAATTCACCATAGCCCCTCCCATCCCCAGTGAGAGAACCACTTCATTTCTAACAAACTTTAATAAAATCCCAAACCAGCCTGGGGAGAGCTGGATTTTACCACCAATCATCCCTAAATCCTGGCCCTAGGAGCAATTGTCATTGGCCTACAGAAATCTGCACATTCCATTATGCCAATTCCTTTTTCCCAGCATGTAGAGGCAGCCAGAAGCAGGATTTAAGATTCCAAAAGCAGGATTTTAAGATTCCAGGAGTAGGATTTAAGATCCCAGGAGCAGTATTTTAAGATTCCTGAAGCAGGATTTAGGAGTCTAGAACCCAGATTTGAGATCCTAGAAGCAGGGTTTAAGATTCTAGAAGCAGGGGGGTTTTTTCCCCCCTCATAATTTTCCTGAGAGCCAACAGCAAGACCTGCAGTTGACTTTTCCTCTGTGGGCAAGGCTCAGACTTGGCACCAGCATTCCCAGATCTGATCCATAACGCGATTTACATCCAAATACCACCTCGAGCTCACTCTTCCTCCTCGTTTCCTTTTAGGAACACGCTTTTGAAAGCAGCCAGAAGTATAAAGAAGGCAAATACATCATTGAACTAGCTCACATGATCAAGGATAATGGCTGGGATTGAGTGGGAAGAGCCCAGCCCTAGCAGCGTGTAAGAGAATGCCATCCAACCGAACATTATATCCAAGAGTGAGAGAGTGACTGAACGTTTGTTCCATGCATTTAGAGGCTCTGCAATCCGGGAGCATCTTCACACCCTTCTCCATCTTTATTGGTGACTGGCCTCTAAATTTCTGTCTCTCTGTCTCTTTGCTTTGTATCTGTTTGTGAGTTGACCCTGGCTGCTTCTCTCTCTGTTCTGGCGTTGGCTCAGAGAATGCACCCAATGCCCAACAGCCATTCCATGTGCCCAGTGCTCGATCCAGCCTGACCTGGGCTCTCCTGGCACCTCCCCAGGTGTGGGAGGAAGACCCCCAGGTCTGGGCAGGAGCAGGTGGGAGAGGGGTGGGGGAGTGGGGAACCATCAGAAGGTGATGCTGTGCTTCTCCTTTTAGTCCTGATTAAGCAAGGCTTGAAACCATCTCCTTGTCTAAATGGACAGAGAAATATCTACTTGTCCAAATGGATAGAGAAAGATCTACTTGTCTAAAAAGGACAGGGAAATATCTCCTTGTCTAAAAGGACAGAAATTACCTCACGGCTGCGTTTTTTCTCCAAATCCATCGGTGGAGCCTCGGCCTGAGCTGGCTGAGCCAGTTCCCCCCACAATCTGTGTTTTGTTTGCTATTTATGAGCTCGTGTTTGAGGGGGCAGCACCTGGAGGCTGGAGAGATTCCCTGCCTCTCCTTTTTCTTGCTGGTTCAGGGTAGGGAGGCCGAAGGTCCCAGAGGAGCACGGCTGTGGGGAGCGTCCTCACGGCTGGAGAAACCAAATCCTGACTCTTGAACCCTTCAGAGAGGAGGAGAAAACCACCTCAGGCACAAGGAGGCTGGAGCTGCTGCTTAGAAAATGTGGCGGGGTGAAAAAAGGCGAGGAAGAGGAAATTCCATAGAGGAGGATGGGGACAAACAGCGACAGAGAGGGTTCCCCTGGATTTCCTGGCTTCCCCTGAGCACCCTTGGCGGTGTTCTACCAATCTTTCACAAGTGCAAGTAGGAAAATGCTGTTACAGAACCTTTTCCTCGAGTCCCAGGCTCCGCTGGGGAGCCTGGCACAGAAGTGGGGCGAGGAGGGAGCCCAGTTCCTGGCAGTTGTGTTGCGCAGGTGGATATTTCAAGCCCTGAGGTTTCCTCCCCAAATCGTCCCCCCCTTTTCCCAGAAGCAGGCAGCGGGGGAAAATGGGAAAGAAAAAAAGAAACTCAGCGTTTTCCCACCGCCCCTGGAACGATCTGTGCCTTGAGGGGTAGATGTGGGTGTCAGAACTGCAAGGGACAACCAGTCCTTCCCATTTTCCTTCTTCCACGGTGATTCCTGAGCACCTCCCCGAGGTGGATGGTGGGGAAAGGGTGTTGTGTGTGAGAGGGGAACCGTGTCAGGCCAAAATAACAATGAGAAGTTTGCTCTGCAGCAGTCCAGCCAGTATCTGGTGCATAACCCAGGATTATTGAGCTGAGTTCATTTTTTCTCTCCCCGAGTGATTTTTTCTTCTTGTTGGCAGAATTCTTTCAAGTAGGTTAATCCATGGGGGGAAATCTTTCTTAATCCAGAAGGAAAGAGTATTGTGCAGGGGGTGGTGACTCCTTATGAAACAGAAGCTTTGGAGCTGTAATGTTGTCACTGGCCCGCACCCCTGAGAGATTCCGGGGGGCTGTGGAGGAGTCCCTTGATGTTAAATTGGCAGGGATGTGAATAGAGACTCTCCTTAAGGATCAGGCTGGAATTTAGTGTCGGATCCTTGTGCTGAAACCCAAACCTGATGAAGCAAAGGTTGTTTTTTTTTCTCTCTCAAAGCTCTGTGCTGAACAACCTGGAGAAGTGAGGTGGAGTTGGCCGGGCTCCTGCAGGGGATGGAGTTTGTCACCAACCTGGCCAGAGGTGGCTTCTGCCCTCACCCTTCTGCTCTGGCTGTGTAACAATTGCTTCAGCTTTTGTTTTGGATTGTCTCTGCTCCCATCAGCCACATTCCCTCCAGTGACAAATCCAGTAAAAATCAAAAACTCCACAGCACCTGCTGCCTTGTGGACCCTGGCACCGACCTGGTGCCATTTCCCTGTCCTTTCATTGAGGATCCATGGCAATCTATTGAGTTTTGACTAGTGGGAAGTAATTCCTGTTCTTCAAAGAGCTCTTTAGTCTCCACAGAGCCTTTAAAGGAGCTGGGAGAGGTGAGGGATCATCCCAAATCCTGTGAGGTTGAGAAGAGCATACAGGGCTCATGGTTTGATGTTGGTATTTGGAGTGACTGCTGATCCAAAAGCGATATAAAAGGCAGGGCTGTGCAGAGAACTGCTCTGAGAAATACTGAGAGCTGCTGGGTGGAAATGTTTTTATCTGTTCATTGGGGACAAAAAAGGACAATGCCCCATCACACCTGGCTGGTTTCTACTGGCCACAGGGGTTGGGCTTTTAATGGCCACCGGTCCAAGCTTGAATAGGGCGTGGTTTTTAATCTGCTTTTAGTTGGTTTTGTCCCATCAAGGCCTGATGGGGAACCCAGTGTGTGTGGCTGTGCCTGCCCCAGCACCCAGAGAATCCCCTGGGGAGTGGCTGTGATGTCCTGCCCAGGTGGATGAGGAGAAATGGGCTTGTGCAGCTCCCGAGTGTGTCCAGTGAGCAGGAAGGGCAGAAGCTGGCTGCTGATTGCCCTGAGGGCTGGCAGGAATTTGGGAGCCACAGAGAGACACACTCAGAGATAACCAAAGAACTTCCCTGCTGAGCTGAGCCAGGTGGGGCCTTTTCCCAGGAGAAATGGAGATGTGGCCCATGGAAGCTGCTTTCCCTGGGCAGCATCGTGGGGAAAACGTGGACAGCAGCGAGTTTTCCTTCTTTTATTTTGGTGTCCAGCCTCGTGTCTGGGCAGCTGTGAGCACCCTTGAGTTTACATCCCCTCCTCTACCCCAAAGCTCAGACTTGAGTAAGTTTTAAATTGTTTTTGCTTTGGTGGATTGTCTGGTGTGAAATCCTGACCCCTGTAAGAAGTATTCAGATGATAATATATACAAAGCAGAAAAAAATAACCCCCAGACGTTATCTTGTGAAATATACTTTTGTAAATAATATTTAATTTTTTTAAAGAAATAATATATTTGGTGCTGTTTTCTCAGAGCCCTTCCCTGAGAGCACTTTTTTTTGTTGTCGTTGTTTTTGATGATGATCCCGTTCCCTTCTGTATTTGTTGGAAAATACGTTCAAAGGGAAACTAAACCCATGATTGACGTTGTCCTCTGAAGTGGCCCCGTGTCTCCTGTGCATGTGGCAGGAGAGGGGACTCCCAGCTGGCAGATTCGGTGGCTGGGCTGGGGACAGCAGCCCCGGGGGGATCTTTGGGCTGGCAGGGGCTGCAGGCCCTGGGCAGGGCTCTGCCTTTCCCCGAGTCCCCTTGCGCTCCCGATTCCCCTGGTTTGTGGAACCCAGGCCTGGAATTTTCTCTTGCACCAGTATTGGCTGGAGTGAGGTAGATGTGGAGCTGCAGGAGTTGGGGTTGGACAGGAGCTGCAGCCTGGGATTCGCTGCAGGGATGGAGGATGGAGCTTTTAACTCCACCTTGATTTTAACCTAAACCACGAACCTTTGGATCCTGGTTTTGTTTTCGAGGGGAGTTTTATTGTTGTTGTTTTGTTTTGTTGTTTTTAACCAGGCTGCTACATAACAAATTAGAGTAAAAGTTTACCTCTCTTGGCAGTAAAGTTCATTTATTTTGTTCTCCTTTCTGTCTTTAATCTCCCCCCTCCTTCTCACCCTTCTTGGTTTTTATTTCATTTGGTCTCTTGTTTATCCCAAAGTGGACCAACAGCACAAGCCCCTGGACTGTGTTTTGCTGAGCAAGGAGCTGCTGAAGAACTGTTGCAGGCTCTTTAATTCTCTGGGTTTGATGCACACGACTTCAAACCACCCAGGAACAGAACAAACCCCGCGAAACAAAACCTGTCGTTCTCGTGCTGATCAAGTGAGAATTTTCTGTGTATGCATTTTTCTGACTGCTCTTGTGAGGGTGTGTGAATCATGCATTTCACTGCACTTCCCTGCTCTGGGAGGAGCTTCCACGTGAAGCAGTTTTGGGATGAAGAGGGGACACCAAACACCAAGCTCAGCTCAGTGGGCAGGAGCTCTTCCCACCACGGGAGAGGCCTCAGTGCTCAGAAAATCAGGTTAGACAGAGATTTTCTGCAGAAACCCTGGTGAAAAAGAACAAGCAGAAGAGGGGAAACAAAATCATCTTGAATTCAGAAAAAAAAAAAAAAAATCAACATATTTAAATGCAAGCAGAATGGCATTGTGTAAGGTACAACCACAAATAAGCTGTTCTCATCGTTACAACTGTGTGTATCCTTTGTTTTGTTCTTCCTAAGGAAATGGGAATGCTTTCCCCACTGACAAAACTAAGGACAATATTTCCAATACCAGCCTGTCTATGGATGCTCTTGTGTTTACAAATTGTGTATACTTTTATTTCTTTGATCTTATTTTAATTTTTTTTGGGTTTTTTTTGCATATTCTGTCAGGTCATTTGCTTCAGTCATAAATGCAATTGTTTGTTTTCAAATAATTGGTTTTCACCTTTTCATGTATTTGTACATTGTATATAGTTCTTCAGTATTAGAGGGAGGCGTATTGTTTGTCATATTTACAATATGTGTTGGTGCTCATTTGAGAAAATAAAATTTTCAAGTACTAAAACTGCTGCTCCAGGTTTCTGCTTCATTCTGGGCAAACCCCTGAAAGGAAGAGCTGCTCCGGGGGCACGGGATGCAGCAGCACCAGCAAGGCCGGGGGGAAGGCAGCGCTTTTTGGGACGGGCTGATGCAATCCCAGTGCTGGAGCTGTCCCCGTGCCCTGTCCCCGTGCCCTGTCCCCGTTCCCCGTGCTGCTGAGCGCCCTTAATTCCCCACGGGGCCGAAAAAGCCACTTAAACCCTCCTGGGCAGCACGGGGAGTGAGCTCAGGGCACGGCCGGAGAGAGGGGCCGGGGCGTTCCTGGGCAGGGCCCCAGGAGGGTCCGTGGGGCCCCTCAGCCCCTGGACATCCCATGGCCAGGGGAATCGGGGCTCTTGCTTTCACCAAAACCTGAGTTTGCTCTTGGTGGCCCCACACCAGCCCGGGACACTCGGGGTGATCCCCAAGAGGAGAGTGAGGCACTGTCCCTGCCCTGGGGACAATGACATCGCCAAAAAATGACCTTCAGGCCCCCGTGCAGGGGCTGTGTGGGCACTCCTTGTTCCTACAAGCCCCGGAGTCGCTGCAGATCGAAAGCCCAAAGGTTTTAACCCCGTGGGCAGTGGGAATCCTTTGGGACGGGGAGGGAATGTTTCTTGTTCGCTGTGAGTCCTGCAGGGAAAATCCCCACAGGAAAAAGTCGTGCTCAGTATTTCCCACCCCGAGCATCCAGGTGACAACCAGAGGGACAACTCCAGGCTGTCCCTGAGCCTTGGGAAGAGCCTCCAAATCTGGACCAGGCTGTTGGGATAGAGGTGGGGAAGTGCCAGGAGCGCCACAGCCCCGGCATGGAACGACCCCCGGGGCTGGGGGGGGATCAGGACCCCCATGGCGGGGCTGAGCCGCGGTTCGGGGTGCAGGGCAGCCTCTCCCTGCTCATTAACCTGCAATTAGGGCAGGGCCAGGCCGGGTTCAGCTATTAATAGCCCGGCAGATAAAGCTGACTCAGGCAGCGACAGCCCCGGGCTCCAGCAGCGGCTCTGAAGAGGGAGGGAGGGATGATGGAGGGATGGGTGGATGGGTCCCCATCCCCTGCGAGGTGACAGCTGCAGGAGTCACCCTGACCTTCCCCGTGGCCACAGGACGGGCTACAAGGAGCAGGGGGTCCGAGCTTGGGGCAGCTCCCGACTCCTCTCCCATCCCACCGGCCACAGTGTGATCACGAAGCTAAAAATACAGCAGCGCCGGCGGCCTTTAATCCCGGTTCAAGAGCAACCCGACACTCCTGCTCTGCTTCCCAGCCGGATTTTTGGGGCTCGGGGATGCTGCCAGCTGCTGCTCCAAGGTTCCCCCATCCCTTTCCTCCTCCACTCGGGGTCCAACCTCACAGATGCCCCCGGGCTTCCCCCAGCAGCTCCTGTCCCAGGAGACCCCGGCTCGGACCCGAGCGGGATTTTCTCGCTGGCAGGGAGGATTTTCAGGCTGCCAAACACGCCGGGGTATTTTTACCCAGCTCCGGGGTGGGGTATAAATAGAGCCAAGACCGTTCTCTGCTGCTGACCGAGAAATGTCCCTCAGAAGCAGGCCAGGCACGAAGGAAATGTCACCTGGAACGTGGACATCACCCCTGTCCCGTCTGCAGAGAGGGGAAATGACAGAGCCCTGGTTCCACCCCTCTCTCCATGTGGCCCCCAAAAACCGCAGAGCCAGGCAGGGCTCTGCTCTGTTTGGGGGAATCTGGGGGGTGTCGTGAGCACAAAATTTGTCCAGGGATGGGCACCTTGAATTAAATCTCTCCAGGATTAAATCCTGCCATCTGTCAGGGCACCCCAAGTCTGGAAAGGGGATCAGCCCTGTGAGGGCAGGCACTGGGGCTCAGGGAAAAGCTGCTGGGAGGACAGCAGGCACAGGGGGTGACAGCCATCGCCAGCTCGACTTCTGTGAAAAAAACAAACCAAGAAACCAAAGGCAGGGAGATTTTCCAGCCTGGCCTGTTATTTCTGGCTCGGGATCAAGCAGCTGCTCCCGGCGGGGGCTGCCCCGCTCCGCTCCTTTAGGGAAGGCTCCTGCAGACGGATTGTTCCCAACCTATGGAAACTTCTGATGAGGTGAAGCGAAAATGCTGGGGGGAAAAAAAAAATCATAAAATCCTCTCCCAGGAGCCCGACCTCACCCTGTAGAGCCGTGCCCCTGGGTGAAGGGCTCTGAGCGGGGCTTTGGACGCCTGACAGAAACAGCAAATGCTATAGGAGTGCTTTTATAGAGCTCTGCTTCCTCGTGAAAGCCAGACTGGTGTTTTCTTTTCCAGCTGGAGAAGGATTTTCCCATAATTGTGCTATTTTTGTGGAGGTTTCAGACAGAAACAGAGGGCCTCTCCCAGCCAAGCCCTGGTACTGGGGGAGCTGGAGCACTGAAGAGCTCAGCCTCTGACGCAGGTTCCCCATCTCTGCCAAGTCCCTTTCCTGGCAGATGTCTCACCCTGTGGAAATGGGGGATTTGCTCCATCTCTGCCTCACAGGGATTTTTTTTATTTCTTTTCTTTTTTGGAGTTTCCTGCCTGGAGATGAACCATGCTGCAGATGCTGCCTGAACCAGGGGGAAGCAGCAGCAGAGCCTGGCACAAAATGTGGGCTCGGCCAAAATTCCTGCTCTGAGGACACAAAAACGAACACCTCACCAGTCAGCACCGATTTCTGACAGGCAAGGGGCCCTTATCTCCCCCAGGGCAGCTCTTCCCAATCACTGCTGACCAGGCAAAGGGTAGGGAAACACCAGGGGTGATGGCTGAGGGGGCCCTGAGGCCACCAGCTGTGCCCATCACCAGGGCCTCCTCCCCCAGTGCCCAGGTTTTTCTGGTTTCTGGATGTATTTTTTGCAGGGAGGGAGCCTTTTTTGGAGCGGTGTTGCCGCTGGAACCTCAGTGGGGATTTGCTGCTCGGTCTCGCCGGGTGCTGAGGCAGGTCAGTGGGAAGGAGCCAGATGGGAGCAGCTTTTATGGGGAGGAAATGAAGCGGCTGAAGCGTTGGGGCTTTGCTATCTTTAATTTGAGGTGGGATTTCTGCCTGGCTGTGGGATTTGAGCTGCTGTGACTCCACGTGCCCGGCTATGGGGACAGCAGGAGGGGGCTGTGATGGGGGACTGTTGATGCAGATCCTTTTGCAGGCTCGTGGAGGTGAATTGAATCTTTAGAAGCCTGGTGGGAATGAGCTCTCCCGGGCTGGGAGCTGCCAGCAGCCGGCCAGCTCCGCTGCCGGCGCCTGGAGCCATTAGCAGGGCACTAATAATGTCCTTTATTAAATCATAGCCACGTCATCAGCTGCACTTGGGGATGTGACTGCTTGCACGTCCCTTCCCAACCTGCCTGCTCCTCTGGGTGCTGCGGGAGTTGATTTTTTTTTCCATGGGTTTACAGCAGTTCTTTGCTCTGGGGATCCATCCTACAGAAGGGTTTTTTTTTTTACTCAATTCATCCCCAGGTCCTGGTGGCCTCAGATACACAGGGAAGGGTTTTTGGCTCTATTTGCTCTCAGCAGGAGGGAGTCTGTGAGCTCCTGAGTGAAATCCCTTGTGCCAAACCCGAATTTCCCCCAAAATACAAATAATTCAGTCCAAACTGGGCCCTTGTGCTCTTTGTACCTGCCTTGGACCAGGCCAGGCTTTGCTTGGCTTTCCTGGAGCTGCTTTCTATGAATCCCCATCACAACCCAGCTCTGAACATTCCATGCCCCAGGTTCTCAGCCCAAACCTATCTGGGAACCAGGCACGGTTCAAGCCTCAGGAAAACCCCACCCTTGCTGGAGGTGCTGGCTAACGGGGACAGGGCTCCTTTTGGATTAATTGCCCACAAGCAAGAAAAGCTATTTTGAACCAGAGGCTGGGAATGTTTGAGCTAATCCCAGGTGGAAGCTGATTAAGGGCTCGTGGGGGGAGATTTGGAGCAGATCCTGGTGGCACAGGGAGCCCGGCCACGTCCCCTGTGCCCGGCCAAACCACCCCAACCTCCAGTGAGTGACAGGAGGTGAAGCTCAGCCCAGACTTTCCCGAGGTGTTGGAGGGGATTTCATTGCACAAACCCTTGCCAAAGTCTGCGGAGCTTAATCCTGACCTTTGGCAGCTGTTGGGTGCTGGGGAGGGAGAGCTCTGTGCTCCCTTCAGGCTTGTGAGCGAAGGGATCACAGGGCACCTTCCTGAGCCCTTCAGCTCCCCCTAACCCACAGGAGGGGCTGGCAGTGTCTTCACCCTGTCATATCCCAGGGAAATATTTCGATTTTGGCCACCGTTTTCAAGGGCTTGTAAGTTTTTTCTGTGGGAGATTCCCACTCTGGGCTGCTGCGAGTGGGCAGTGGCTGTGCCAGGGACCAAAGGTGCAGGATTTGGGTGGGATCTCGAGGATGCACAGCTGGGATCAAACTGCACAGACAAAGCTTTCCCCAGGGAAGGGCTCGTTCCCATTCCCGTGGGTCTCTCCATCCCACTGTGCCAGGCACGGGGATGTCACCTGTGGCAGCCAGCACTGCCACAGCAGGGTGGCACAAACAGCAAATTTCGGTGCCTTCAAGCACTTGGAGGAGGAAATCTTCAAGGCAGCCATGGGGGATCTTGCTACAAGCAGAGCAAAGGCACCACCTGGGGAGAGTCCTGCAGAGCAGGGCCCTCCTCAATTAAATATTTGGGGTTTATCCACCTTGCCCAGCCCCAGCCCAACAGCAACCCCTTGTTTGAGACTCACAGAAACACGACCCAGTAAAGAGATTCCTTGCAGCTCTTGAAACCACAGAGCTTCCTCCACACACACCCTGAATTCTCCCCCACATCCTGCCCTGGGCAAACACTGAGCAGGACTGAGAGCAGCGCTCAGCAAACAGCACCAGGGGTAAACACAGCGGCGTTTCCTCCCCAGGAAAATATTGATTTGCCTCTCTGATCACTCCTGGGCTGAAAGCACATTTGGAGCAGCTTTTAAAGAATTGCTTACACTTGTTTTTCCTTTTTTTTTTTTTCCCCCCACGTGGAGCCCCACAGCAGCAGCGTTATGGTGAAGCCTGAGGTGTTTTTAAGACCCCGTTTCAGGTGTTTATGTGCTTGCTGCTGCACATAAATCACACCTCAAACTATGAGCCCTTGTCTGCTCACAGGCCCTCAGTGCTCAAAATATTCCTGAGGCTGAGCCCTTCCTGCCCCCAAAATCTCTTCCTGCCTCCTTCCTTGGAGCCTGACCATCCCCAAACCCCCCAAAAAATGTAGGTGCTACACGGGAGGAGCACCAAACGCTGGGCTTGTCCTGGGAATTAAGGGAGTTTTCTTCCCAGCACCGAAACAAGTCCCCAGTGAGCTCCGTATGTCAATTTTTTCACGCGTGTATTTGCATCTCTCTGATCCGTGGGGAAGCTGGGAGCAGAGCTTCTGTCCAGGGATGCTCAGCCCACCCCTGCTGCAGGGATCTGGGAGAGGGGAGCTGCAGGGAGAGCCCAGCGTGGGCCCTCTCTGTGTTATCCACGGGTCACTGCTGGAATAAAGGCAGGGAAGTGTCCCCAAGGGTTTGGAGGGAAGGGCAGTGGGGGGCAGCTGGCTCACAGAGGATTTTGGGTGTATCAAACAGCCTTTGCTCCTTTAGGTGAGTAATTCCTCCCAGGAATTAATTTTGTTGTCGCTTTGGAAGATCACAAATTAACTCGCTCCAGTTGCTGGTGGAGAGAATTGGTAAATCTTATTTTTCAGAAGTCCAGGCTGCAATCTGGGACCTCTGGTCCCTTTTTCTGCTCTTTCCCACAGTGGGGTGCAGGGCCAGAGCACCCCAAAGGTGGCTGTAGGCAGGCACAGAGCCTGGATCCGAGTGTGGAGCTGGGGAAAGACACGCTGGGAGCTGAAGCCACGGGATTCAGGACACATTTCTGGCACCCTGTGCTGAACCCTGTGGCCTCCTGCTTGTCGTGTGTCCATTTTCCTTTGGAATGCACCCAAAAGTTGGGGCAGCAGAACTCCAGCTTATGTCCAGGGAGCTGAGCCGGGCTCGCCAGCAGCGACGTCACAATTTGTGTCCGGATTAAAGGGAAATTAAAATTAATCCTCGCAGTCCAGGGAGATCTCTGGAGTTTAGCATTTTTTTTCCCCTGATCATTCAGTATTTTTAGCAGATGCTTTTTTTTTTTTAATTTTTAGTTCCTAGCAGAGGCAGCAGGTACTGGAAATCCCAGCCCTGTCCCAGCAGCCTCATCATCTGTGCTGGGAGGGATGGAAGGAAGGATGGTACAGTTAAAATAAAACTGGCTGGGGTTGGCTCTACAGCCCAGAGCTCCTCAGAAGGGAGAGAATTAAACCCCACCCAGTAATTCATCAAGAATCTGAGCTGGGCTCTGCTGTAAAACTCTGATGCTGGTTGGGGTGAGACCCCAGAGATCCGGTGAGACCCCCCCTACAAGGAGCTGCTGGCACTGGGGTGAATCCCAACAAAACCAGGGAAAGAGGAAAGGGATCAGGGCTTGGCTCAGGAACAGCCATCAGTCCTCTGCAGCGAGGTTCAGATAAACCCTTTGCTGCCTTGCAGCATCCCGAACAGTGGAACAGCAAAGTGAGGTTCATGGTTAATTAACTTCTCTCCTTGGGATCACTGCAGCCGGGCACGGTGTCCCACCGGAGCAGATCCCAGCGCCTGCAGGATTTCTGTTTAATCCCAGAGGGTTTGCAGAGGCAGGAGCTGCACGAGGGGCTGTGCTGGTCTTGGTGGGAGAGGGTGAAGCCACTTTGCAGCAAATACAAATCCCTTCCCACGGCGCCCAGCCGGGCACTAAGCTGGCACACGAGGACCCTGCCGTGCCTGGCATCTGCGTCAGGTGGCTGAAAAACACAGGAAAACTCTTGGCTGAGCGGGGCACAGGCACGGGGCAGCGCGGGGATCTGAATTCAATCCCTTACAGCTGGATTTGGTGAGGAGCCCTGGCACGCAGCGCTCCCGAATTCCGCCCATCGTTCCACTCCGCGCGGGGCGAGGGACACTCCGGGCCCCTCCCCACAGCCAGGGCTTTGGGGTGGCGTGAAAAATTGATTTCTTGATTAAAGTCTGATGCGTGGTGTAATTAAGGAAATCCTCCCGGTTCAGAAAGTCATTAGGAGATGATTAATTGGGATGAGGAGCTGCCTCCCGGCGAGGAGCAGGCGCGCGGCTGCGGCACCCCCAGGACAGCGGGGTCACCGGTGGGATGGAGCCTGGCAAAGCCAGCCCAGGAATCTCTGCCTGCTGAGCTGGCCTTGAGATCCCTCCCAGCGCCTGCTCCTGCCCCTTCAGTAGCAGTTGAAGGTCTTTCCCTCCAGAACATTTCATGAAGTGGTCACAGTTTAGCTGCCGAGCCCAGGGAGGCTCTCCCAGAGCTGATCCGTCCCCGCTGTGCCCATCCTGCACCTTCCAGACACCCATAACACGGCCCCGGCCAGGACATTTTGCTTTTCCCCCGATTATCTCTCCAGTTCTTGCATTTATTTATTTTCAATAAGGACAGCAGAGGCAGCAGCTGCTCTGAGGGGATTTTTGCTGCCTTCCAGAGCCCTGGGGTTGATGGAAGGTCGGTGCAGACACCAGGAGTTCATGCCTGCATCACAAACCGCTTTTATTCTTGAAATAGTAATTGAATAGTAAATGGTAGATGTGTCAAATAGATTGGGTGAAAAGATCAATTTGCTTTAGATGGAGGAGACGATATTTCATGGCACAAAAAAGGAATTAGGGAGAATCAGTAACTCAGGCTGTCAGTGTGCACCCGTGGGAGTTATTATATGTGTCTCAGACGTGTCTGATGAGTCTGAGGGTGAGAATTATTTGGGTTGAAGGAAATTTTGGTCACGCAGCTGCTTTGGTGGTTTGTTTGTAAACACTTCTGCTATGCTCAACACGTAGATGTGAGTTAGTTTAGGCTCAATGGATTGAATGAGGGGGGGAAATGTTGTTTTGCAGTCCAGTAGTGAGAATTTTCTCTTTTTTTTTTTTTCCACTTCCCCCATTCTCTTTTGGTTTTTGTTTGGTTGGTTGGTTTGTTTTTGTTTTGTTTTGTTTGTTTTGAGAGGGGAAGCAAAGTGTGAAGAACTGAAGTGTCCAATAGGAAAGGGGTAACGAGGTGTCTTTTAATTTTTTATGTCCACACTGAAATTGTGTTCTGGATGTTTCAAGCAATGGGTTTAATGAGCTGTGTGCACTCCAAAGTCACCCGGCAGCACCCCCAAAAAGGTGTTCAGGTGCTGATCTCCCCCAGGACTGATTACAGTTTGCTAATTAACCTCCTCTCCTCCAGGAACTGATGCCCTGCACTGCCAGCCTGCAAGGGCTGTTTTCTCTGGGTAAGCTCAGGAAAAAAAAAAAACCAAAAAACAAAGCACTAGAGAGTAAAATTAAACCTTCTGTGAAAAAAATACCCCCAAAAATCTCAAATGTGAGCAGTTCCAGCAGTGCCCTCGTGCCTGTGAGCACACGGAGGGAACAGAGCGCACAGCATCAGCTGTCAGGGAGCAAATCCAGTTCAAACACACCGTTCTTATGCTGAAGTTGTTAAATCTTTGGCTAAACTAAAAAGACAGGAGTGAAGAATGTTTTTAATATGCTCAGGAAATCCTCCACACTGGATGAGATCAGGAGAAGCTGTTAGTGAGGATGGACAGGGATTCTTCTCCAAACAAAGGCTGATCCTGAGTAATTGCAATTCTATAAACAGAGCATCCCTTCACAAACTCAATGGCTGCCCCAGCAGCTGGGGAAAGCATCGAACCCTGGGGTTTAATGTGAAGGTAGATGGATGGAAAATAATTAGGTTCCTTTCAGTTCCAAGCTTATTTTTCCAATCAACGTTGTCCTTGAGCCATTATACATTTAACGGGTCTGCTCTGTGCTAATGGGAATGGAATTGCCAAATTCCACCCTCACTCGGGGACCAGCCTCCTCCAGCTCTGTTCTTGGAAATTAGTAGATTTTTATTAATTAAAAGACCAGGCCTATTCCCCCCCAGATACGCTTACTTTTATTTTTCATAAAGCTTAAAGCTTTGGGCTTTGCAGTTTTCTGAAAAGTAACTCTAAACCAACCCTAAGCCTGACAGTAACCCATACCCTAACCTAATCCTAACCCCAAACCCTAATTCGTACCCTAACCCTAAAAATGAAATTAAAAATAAAAATTAAAATTAAGAATACAAAATGTAAATGGCCGCCCCCGTGCGGTCATGTGATGCAGGACAAAGATGGCCGCTCCCGTGAGGTCACGTGGCAAAGGAAAATGGCGGGCGCACCTGTGTCACGTGATGCAGGACAAAGATGGCGGCTGCGGGGCGGTGTCACGAGTAGGGAGCGGAAAGTGAAAGAGAAAGAAAGAAAGGGAAGAAAGAAATAAATAGAATTAACCCTAGCCTGATCCAGAAACACGGCCCTGAGCCCGACCCTTGCCCGGTGTTACCCTTGGCATGCCTAGAATAGGTGCACTGTGCTTGCTTTATGGATTAGATTTTTTCCTGACATCAAATTGCTGCCAAAAAAAAAACAAACAAAAAAAACCAACCAACCAAACAAAAACCCAGCAGAAACTGTAATTTAATACAATGGCTAATACAGAGAGTTAATGCAGGGTTTTATTAGCTCCCAACAGCTGAGGAGTATCCGAGGGGTTTTCAAACATCAACCCTCAGAACACCGAATATTTTGATAAGAATTTTACTGGGAGCAAAGAGGTGGGCCGATTTATTCCCCAGCCCATGAATTTCTGTCTCCAAGTGCCTTCCCAAACTAGCTGTTAGTCACCCTGCAATCCATCTCCTTCATTTAATGTTGAGTTATAAATCCCAGCCTTCAATTTTAGGAGCTGGGCTAGCGCTCATCATTTGTTGGTAATGGACTCAAGCTGCAAAATTTGGCTTCAGAGCTCGGAGCTGCGTGGATTTAGGGGTTTAGCTCGCCTGTTATATAAATAAGAAACAGATGGGATCTGCAGGCATGGTTTGAACTCCTCGCCTCTCGTCAGGTCAGTGTTGTTTAAGTCAAATCAGATTTTCAGCTCATTTCATTCCTGGCCCTGCCTGATGCACTGATGGCACACAAACTGTGCCCAGGGCTGGCATCCTCAGAACACCGGGTATGTTCTGGATGGCTTGGGAAAGTTGCCACTGGTTCTGCAAGCGCTGTGGAATTAAAGGAATTGGGAACATCTGTAGTCAGCGCCAGCCAGGTCCTCCACAGACATTTCTGGATCAAAGTTCTTGTATTTTTAGAAGTTCAGAGCTGAGAACTGTACAATATTTCTTTCTTCATCTTATGAGGATTCTGTGAGACACATGGAAGGGCTGGGTTTGAGGTATTCTTAGTAATCCAACACAAACAGAGCGTCTTGCCTCCATTTATTGCAGCCTCCCCTGCCCAGGGCAGAGCTGGCAGGACGATTCCTCAGGGATGTCTTCCAAGGGTGGCTCCCACCTCTATCCAAACCGACTCTGGGGATCTTCCCTTTGGAAGGATCGCTTCAGCTGAGCAAATGAAAAGATTTAGTCGTGAAAGAGCAGGCTCAAACTGCCTTTTTCACAAGGTGACGTGAGAGAACCTCGTGGTCCTGCCAGGTTTTTAACCTCAGTGCCATTTGAAGTAGGGCTGCTCAGCATCTCGGAGCTCGTGGTGCTGTGGAAGCGTCCGTGGTTTGCTCTCGTGTGCCACTCATCAGCAAATTCCTTGGAAAGGAGAATTTCCTGAAAGGCTTCCGCTCTTTCCTGATGACTTGTGGAGATGGTTGGAGCCGTAAAAGGGGATTTATAAAAGCGTGGTGCTAAAGGCTTGCAGGCAGGCGTTGCCTCAGACAACAAGATTGCAAAATCGTGGGCAAAATAAAGAGCTGCTGTTCCCAGGCTGCCTGAGCAGCCGCTCTGCTGCTTCTGCCAGGGATGCACAGCTCTGCAGGATCTGATAAGAAAACACTTTCATGTTGGTTGGAGTTCAGTGCCAGCCCAGCCGGGACAAGGGCAGCCAGAATGAAAAGGGAAGCAGGGCAAACGTTCAGCCTATAAAGGCTTCCAGCCTAATGTAGGATTAGTGGAAAGAAAATGGACTGCGCATTAAAATTCATGAAGGAGTCCGATTTAAGATCCATGAATAACAGAGCCACAATTATGCAGGGCCGGGGATTTGGGGTTGGTTTTGTTTTTTCCAGAGCTGGTGGGAGAAGTGAAGTCGTTCGCAGGAGGTGTGTGTGGCTGCCACCTGCTCTGCCCTCCCTGCTGGATGTCGTGGACACACAGAGCTGGTGATCCCCAAAGGTTCAACAAGAGGAAATGGGAGAGGCTGTGGATTCTGTGGACAAAACTGGAGGGGATTTTTGAGGTCTGATAGGCTGTGTCCTTGTCCCTGGCTCTCGAGGCTGCCTCGGGTAAGAAGTTTTGGTACTTGTTTGGTCTGGACAGGTCTCTCAAATCTGGGCATGTGGCATTTGGGGATCTGTCACTCTGGGCACCCTCTGTGACCCCTGGAGCCTTGCTCAGCTCCCTTGATGTCCTGGAGCTCAGCCCCCCTCCAAAAGGAGCTGACCCAGAGGGGTGTAAGGGATGAATTCATTCCTGGGAGGTGTGACAGCATCTGTGGTAAGGGTAAGGGGAACTCCAGCCTGCTTTTTTATCCTTAATTAAGCTATGTGAACCTCTGGTCCTTCCAGCCAAGGCTGTGGAAGGAAACCCCAGGTGAGCCCGGACCTACAGTACGTGGTGAGGGGCATGGGAAGGGGAGGAAGGCAAAGCCCAGCTCATCTACCCCCAGTTTTTTGTTGTCCATCAAGGAGATCTGCCTTTTCTTAATGGCTTAGCATGAGAGAAGCTCATGCCAGGGGTTAATTCTTCATCCTGCCTTCCCCTCCACGAGGACAGAGGCTGGGAAGTCAGCTGCTGTTATTCCATGGTCCTAATATAGAACAAAAGAGTAGTATTTTGTCCTAGATTTAACAGCTGGAGAAATAAAACTGCTTGGAGAGGCAGGAGATGCTGTCACGTGTAAGAGGGCATTTCCAGGGTAATTTAGGATATCTGCTCACTCTACAGTCACAGAAATATATTTAAATCACAGCCACGGTGCACTCTAATGGGAATGTAGGGCCTAAGTGAATTATTGATTGTTTTGCACATTTGATAAGGAAGTCAAAAGAGGAAGGATGTCTAATATACAGAAATAGATGAGAAGCCTCCCATGGGTTGTAACAGAAGTGCAAGTGTGAGAGGGTCTTAAAATAGCCAACAGCTTTCACTGCTGCGGGTACAAAAGGCCTTGGATCGGAGGAATACTTCAGGTGGAGATCCAGGGAGATGGATCTGCTCCATGCCTGCTGGATTTTTTTCCCTGCTTGCTCTCAGTATATGTGCTAAGTGCCCATAAGCTCCCTTCCTTCATCTCCTTAGGTCGGCGTGGGAAGAAAATGTTCCAATTTAACATGAAAATCTCCGACACCATTTAGGGATTTAGGTATTCTCCAATCTGCCCTACCCCAGTCTCCAGGGAGACTGTTCCCATGCCATTCTGCATTTACATTTCTGCACAGATAATTTCACTGATCCAAGGGCTGCCTGGAGGATTGCTGGGGGAGATTTTTCCCAAACCAGAAGGTGTAGTGGCTTTGTAGGAGCTTTGTCACTGGTTTGTTTCCAGCCTTCGGCCCTTCACCTGTCTGTGTGGTGTGTGAGGGCTGACGGACAGATGGATGGACAGACCGTGCTCTGTGTGAGAATGCAAACAGCTGAGCCAAAGCTTAATCCTCTCCCCAGCCCGTGACCTTTTTATTCGGGCTCGCACCTGGCAGGAGCAGCAATCATTCATGGATGTGGCCTCGGAAACAGCTGCAGATCTGACACTGGAGTTAAATTTAAAAAGGGCGATGCAGGCATACACGTGAGGGGGGGGTTAAATCAACAGAATCGCTTCCTAGACCAGCTTTAAAGAGAAAACTGGGCTTTGAGAATATCAGAGGAGGCCTGCAGGGAGCGTGCAGGGTCTCTTCTGCTGAGTACAACGATGTTGGTGCAGAAACGTTTGCAGAACTGGGGCATGGAGACCAGAGCGTGAGGCTGTGACTCACTGCAGGTCTGGGCCATGTGCAGACACAGCTCCAGAGCAGCTGGGAATGGGATTGGGATCGGAATCGGGGGGCTGGGCAGGGCTGGCTGGCCAACAAGAAGAGCTTGAGCAGTTGCCGTGGCAGTTCTGTCCCCCTTTGTGCCGTAGCTCAGTCAGACCTGGCCGAGGAGCTTCTCAACGCCGCAGCGGAGACGGGCTCCGAGCACAGAACTGCAAATCCCCTTCCCAGCACAAAAATATTTTATTCCAGCAGAGCAATTCCCAGCTTGGATCTGGCCGGACGCTGCCCACCTGCGGAACAAAACGAGCTAAAGCAGTGCAGATTCCTGCCAGTGTTGTATTTCCTGCAGCCCTTTTTAGCAGAAACCTGGGAGCGCAGTTAGGAATAACCTGGCTCTCCCGGCAGAAGGCTGCACCGTAGGAATTGTTGTTTTCCACGAAACACAAGGAAAATCTATTCATTGGAGGGGACAAAGGCTAAATGTCTGATTCTGTCTTCAAAAAGAAACAATTTTTTAACCATCGGAGCAGGATTTGCAATAAAACTTGTCAATTTGTAAATGTTTGGTAGCAAGGCACTTTAAGACAGCAGATGGAGGTGTGAAAAGGGTTTGGGTTTTTTTTTTTTCCTGTCTAACACCTCCTTTCTTCAGCACCCTTCCTCTGTTTTAAGAATAACACTTCTTCAATAATGACTCACAGCCAGTGCCACAAAAATCCCGGCTGTCAGAAAAACTGCTGGGTGTCTGACAGGAGTGCAGCTTGCAGGCAACATTGGTTTCTTCTGTCTCTGCTGAAAGCACAGCTCAGGGATTGTTCTTCTAGAAAGTGGCCCTACTTAGAAATTCTAGGCACAAGGCAATCACCTGTCTTTCCTTGCTGGATGTAATTAATAAGTGTGGTTTTCTTCACAGGGCAGGGTGGAATGGGCCACATTGTCCAGAGCTAGGAGATGAAATTTCTGCAGGAAATCAGGCCTCTCTTTCTTCTGGGAAAGATGGATAAACTCGTGGTGTGCCAGTAGGGAGTGGAACATTCCCCACATCCTGCTAGACCTCGGCTAATCAGAAAAGAAAAGAGATCCTCTGCTCAGAGGGGAATAAAGACATCCTGAGGGATAATCCAGCAGAGGAAGCTGGCACAGCCACAGCCCTCTGTCACCTCCCAGAATTTGCAGTTGTGTGGGGAGCTAAACCTCAGGAAAAAGAGCAATTTCAGTCTTCCTGGGATGGCCTGAAGGTAACAGCGCTGCCCTGTGCAACGCAGCTGCAGGGATGGGAATGCATTTCTCCGTTGCTGGAGCAGGGAATTGTGCTCGCATTCCTGGGTTCTTCCCCCAGCTCTGCCTTTGATTTGTGGTGTGTGCGGACCCCTTAATTTGTTTCTGTTTTCCTCATCTGTGAAACTGAGATAAGATCACGGGGGAGTTGTAAAGTGTGGTTCATTAATGTTTATTAGACAGAGGGAAATCCTTAAATGAATGGCACTGTATTCCAGGAGGACAAAGTGCAAGACTGCAAAGGGGTTGATTAAAACCAAATCTGCTATTCCCAGGCTGGGAGGGCAAAAAAAAAAAAAGAATTGAAAAACCTTACCTAGCCCTATGTCTGCCAATAGAAGGATTTAAATAAAATCGTGCAGACTGCAAGTGTATGCGCATAAATGAGTATATATTAAAACCATGAAATACTTCTTAATTCTTCTATTAATACCTGAAATACACCCCAAAAAGTGCCGTGAGGGTGTGTTTGAAGTTTCAAACTATCACCCTTAATCGTAAATTACCAGTGGCAGCATTACATAAATAAATGGTGAGGCCATAAATATTATATTTTCCATAAAGGGGTGTACCAACATAAAGGGTATTGGCACATTCTGCTATTTTTTGTCAGATTGTCACAAACCAGCTTATTGTAAGATTTTTACAATGCCGGGTTGTTGGCAGACTAAACAATTATTTGTAGGTCAGACACAGCTGAAGGTGGCAACATTGGACACTGGCGGAATATCTTCCAAGCCTCAGAGTGCACGTTCCTAGTTGGAAATCATTTCTCCCATTGTGCCAGAGGCAAAAAAAATTGAGGGAATTTGGGATAACCAGACTCAGTGGACGGCCTGAATTTGCTGCTGGTGTGACACCAAATTTACCGTGTGTGATTCTTTTCACGGATAGAGGGTGAAACAACAGCGTGTGAGGGGAGCAAACACTTGGCTATTGGCAAAATACCCCACAAAAATCGTGGTTTGGGGAAAACGGGGGGAGCTGGACTGCGGCTGGTTTGAGTTCAGCGTTCAGCGCTTGCCACCTTCAGGTCTGCTGTGAATTCACAGACGGTGCCGCAGAGCAGGGCGAGCGCCTTCGTTTGTTCACCACAGGGAGCTTTGGGGTTTTTCACGTCCTTAAAAAATCAGATTTGTTACCCGGAGTGCAAGAAGGCGGGAACTGCACATGCCGGAGAGACATGGGTTATTTATTTCAGCCTGGGTATTTCAACCCTCTCACACATCAGGCACTAGTCAGCTATCAAAACTTTTTGCAATTTACTCCTTTTAGCAAACCAAGGAATTCGTGTTCATTTGGCACCAGTCACACAGTCTGCTTGTTAATTAGTATTCTATCTTTTATTTTGTTAATAATTTGCTTCTGATGCTAATTAGTGCCATGCTGACTCTTTCTCTTCTTTGGGGTCAGTGGGTTTCTTGGGTCGGTGATCACAGAATTACCAGAATTACTTTTTACCCACTTGGAGCTGAGTTTGGTTTATAATTTTCTTTGTTTTTCTGGGAATTCTGCCATATGTCCCATAAATTCTGCAATTCTTTGTGGCCACTACCAGAAGGTATTATTTTTTTTTCCACAGCTTTTGTTAACCTGAGATCATTGAAGCATGACCAGCCCAAAACTTAAGAAAAGATAACAATTAATTTGTTTTTTTCTAACACATCACTTAGAGTTTGTTGGCTGCTCTCTGTTTCAGAGATTGAATCTCGCCTCTTATTGATTAGGCTTCAAAGTATAAAAAGATCAAACTTCAAATAACTTTTTCTGTCTTAAGGAAGAGATTTTGGTGAAGCAGGTTGGTCAATATTTTATTATTTTCTGTGTACAATTGTGTTTTGTTGATATTGTGTAACAGCCTAATGTAACACAGTATGACAGCTGACTTACAGAAAGAGAATATTACTGATTTATGAAATCGAGATTGTTTCTTGTCCCTTAGACTTTAAAACATGTGGCAAGTTTCTAATCAGGGTCGTTGCATCAGGACATTAATGTGTGAACTCAGGGGCCAAGTTTTATCACGAAATCCACCTGAGCAGCCGCCCCTTGATTTCGAGGTTCTCCCGACCCTTCGCATTTTGCAGTTTTGCGATTTTTGTCACTTTCGGGGCCACTCTGCGACCCTGAGGCGCCCTGAGGGCCTCAGGGGAGGGCGAGGG
>VWZN01003112.1:85811-176139 GCA_013396955.1 Regulus satrapa
GGCGGAGGTGATGAGCCGGGCTGTGTCCGTGTGCTGCTTAGTGTTTTACCCATCTGAGCGGTGCTAAGGACGGGCTGAAGCGTGCCTTGGGCCGGCGTCGCCCGCCCGTAGTGTCCTCCTCGGGGAGGGAGAGCCGCGTATTGCAGCGGAACGCGGCAGCTCCCCGCACTGCAGCTGTGGCAGTGCAGCTGCCCAGGTGCCAGAGCTCTCTCCCCAGCCCCAGCCATGGGCTCGCATTTCCTTGGCTCCGCGGAAAGGGATGCGGGGCTGCCTGCCCGGGGCCGCGGGTGAAGCCGGAGCGCAGGGAGGGTCTGGAAGTGCTGATCCAATTGTGCAACGGGCGCTCCCTATCTGACAGGGCTGAAGGGCGAAGTGACGGTGTTGTTGTTACTAAGCTCGGTTTCGCTGCCGAGGAGAGGTTTTTGAGGAGAATTCGTGTAATAAAAGCTACGCCGACACACCTGGCCGAGGTCTTTTGGCTGCCCTGTGGTGTCCGTGTCGAGTTCGTGTTCAGCGAGCTGAGGCTGTGGGGGGCTTCATTTGGTGCTGGATTTACATGATTTATTTTTCCCTTAACTCAAACGAAGAGCAGTTAATTTTCTGGGCACCGTGTTATAAGAACCACTGCAGTACACTTATTTGAGGGATACAACTGCTCACAGTGTCTAAATAAACGCTCCTTTGGTGGTTGTTCAGGTGAGCAGCTGAGCCCTGAACGATTTTACTCCAGTGTCAGTTTAAAGGCGGGCCAGAATTCGTAGTTCAGGTGTCCCTGTAGCGAGCAGCACTGGCAGCAGAATCTCAGGAGTTGGCTTCGCCTCCAAGCTTTGTCCTGCTGCTGGCCAAGCCCAGAAGCAGCTCCTGAGGAGGTTCTGTGCGCTGGGGTGAGACTCTGAATCCCTCTGGCAGCCCAAACTCTCAGCCAAATATTGTGGCAGTGCACCTCTGCTGCATTATTTAAGCCCCAAACTCGCATGTGACCCACTGGCGGGTCTCTAATTGCATGAGTACTGTTACATAATGAAACTCATCTCCTTCACACCACAACTGCTGGGAGCTTTCAGGCCAGCACTAGGGTGGAACGGGACTGTTGTGCCTCCAGAGTGATTTATCTGTTTATTTGGGGTTGAATTTGCATTTTCTCTGCCTGTGCCTACTGAGTGAGCACTGGCTGAACCAGTACCTTGCAGAGCTGCACACAGGGGCTGATCCTTTCTGGGTGCACCTGGCTCTTGCCCTTAATGCTGCAGTTGGCTGCAGCTACTGAACTTCTTCCTTTCATTTAACTGAAAAAAAAAAATTCAGAGGAGCTTGGGTTCTAGGAGTTAACTGCTTTTCTGCTGAAGTTTCTGACATAAGTTTGGAGAGCAGAAACACTGCTTGTTGCAATGTTCTTGCTGTCCAGGCTGCTCCTAGGAAATCCTCGTGGACTCAATAATACAATTTCTTGAACTGTACCTGACCCACATCGTCTAGGAAACTTGTTGTACAGGCGTTGTGCAACACTGGCAAGTTTGTAGTGATGCTCAGTGGAAGATGAGGTACCCAGCTGGAGCCTTGGCCACGGAAAGCAGGTGATGGATTGCAATGAGAAAGTTCTTGCGGGCTTTTATTGAAATTGAATTGGATTTATTGAAACACAGCGGGGTCCTAGTCCTCCGTGGATTCGTTATTAGAGGTTAAAAAATGGCCAAGCACAAAGCTTGGCCTCACGTTCAGCTTCAGGCCAGTCCATCACCTGTTGCTGCTGGCAGCTTGGCTGTGATTTGGGAGTGAGAAGGTGCAAGCTCAGGAGCCTGAATGCCTCATTGTGGGCACGGTGCTCTGCACCCCGAATCCCAGCCTGAGGCGCACTTTGGACGAGAAGTTTGGGAGGGGGGAGCTTTCTGGGCACTGGGAAACAAGGAGTGTTGTCAGCTTGGAGGGTTTGTTTGTCCGAGTCCCATGACTTGCTCTGCAGTCTCAGCAGCTCCAGGTGTGCAGGTGTTATCTCTGTGTTATCTCTGTGCTGCCTCTTGTCCATCCCTGCCTTGCACCAACAACAACAACAACAACAACAACAGGCTGCGCAGGAACTTCCCTTGGGAATTTGCAGGGAGGAACCCCATTCCTGTGCTATCAAAACTCATGTTATAAAACTTTATATAGCCCGTTCTTTTTTTTTTTTTCTTTTTCTTTCCCCCTGAAGCGGCTATGAGGAAACAATCCCCTGTGCGTGTAGTGGGAGATCAGAGTTCAGTGTGTGGGATGGTTGCAAATCTGGTTGCTCCTATCCAGGCTTCAGGGATTCCTGCAGTGGGGCTGTGTGTGTTGGAGGGTGAAAGTAAAACTTTCAAGTAAAGCTTGCTGTGGTGGGTCAGTGGAACTTTCCTTAGATGACAAGCTCTCAATGAGTGAGAAGGAACCGGGCTAATTAGCAGGTGATGAACTGTTAATTTGACCACGCTGCCCTGAAATAAACATTGAACTTGCACCAGGCCCACTGTGGTACTGAGTTGTGGAGCATTAATAAATGCTCTTCTGAATCTAAATATTTTTATAAGACAGTGTAGAGAAAACTGCCAGCTCAAGCTGTGCACTTGATACCAAGACAGAACTGCTTTCTTAACAGTAGGAAAAGGGGATTTGTATCTATTGTTCATTGATGGAGCAAACCTGAATGGCAGCTGTGCTCTTCTGGTGTGGTGCTGCTTGGATGGCTCTTGGAATCACAGCTGTGCCAGAGAATAAAACAGGACAGCCAAGGAAGGCATCATAGAATGAACCATGTAAATTCAATACTTAGCTCTAAAAATGACAAACAGCAAAATTCTTCCATGTATTGTGCTGACACTGAGTTTAATACAGCCTGAAACACTAAAGCTCTGCTGTAACAGCATTAGTTTGAAGCAGGTACATCCTTTGTTGATAATAAAAGTCAGGAATTAGAAGGCTGTTTTGCCTAATGCTGTTTGGTGGGATTCTTGCTCTCTGCTTCTTAGTGGATCCGAATTCCTAAAGCCAGTGATTTTAGTGTGTTCCTACAGAGGGAAAAAATACATACCAGAGAATTGAGATGTCTCGTGGAGAGAGAGACTCTGTGTGTGTGTGTGTGTGTGTGAGCTAATTGGATCGGAGCAATTAGTTAAGCAGTTTATGAGCTGTTCCGTGCATGTCCCTGGCAGCAGGCACTGAGGTGCAGGGCCCTGCCCGCCTCGCTGGCCCTGCTGGTTTAGTGCTTCCTGCCGGGATTGGAGCCTCAGGCAGAGATAAGGATGGGATTCCGTGGCTCTGAACTCCGGGCTCAGCAGGCACAGCCTCGGTGGTGGAGCTGAAGCAGTTCCACGAGCACGGCTGTGGCTGCTGAGAGCGGGTGGTGCCCCGGCCCGCCGAGGGTGAGGCAGAAAATAGGAAGGATGTAGAAAAAGGAGAGTCCTTGAATGCTGGAGAGGTCCCTTATCTGCTGAAAACACGATTTCCTAGCCCGTCACGAGCTGTAACTCGTACCTTGCACTGGTAAATATGAAGTACTTTGCCGTGGACTGGCTGTGGGACTCTCAGAACTGCAGGCAGTCACTAAGCATCAAAACCACGAATGGTTTTGTGTGGCTTAAAGTTTGCTTTTCTGACTTTTCCATGTATGGGATTAAAAGAGCAGCTGAAGTGTAGCCTGGTGTGTGCCCCGGTCAGTCAAAGCCCAGGAAGGCACGGCCTGGGATGGAGCTAACACGACTCGTTGCACGCTGAAGTGCTTCTCAGGAAAAAAGGGAATTTTCCAGTTTAGTGGCGTTTTCCAGCTGTGTGATTTCGAAGGAGTTCTCTGGGCAGGGGCTGAGCAGCTGCATGTGGCCACAAGAGCAGTGGTTACATCCTGTGGAGTGTGAGAGTGGAGGTGAAATGTGTGCTCAGCACTTCGTGCCCTTCCTCCTGGGCAAGGAGAAATTATCTGACAGCTAAGCAGACTGTCACAAGAAAGGGAACATTACAGGAAGGGGTCAACAAAGAAACTCCTGTCAGCACTTTTACCATTCAGTTTGATGTCCCATACATCCGACAGCTTCTCTGGCTAAATTACCAAGAATGCACTTGAATTATTTTCCAGTGAAAAAAAAAATATATAATTCTGGTCATCAGACTGTCCTTACTACGTTACAGTGACTCACATCTCGGTGGTGCTCAGATAAATGCCATTACAGAATTCCATGGTTCAGCAGAGCCTGCAAGTGACTGAAGTATCTGATCTTGGGTGAGATGAGTCCTCTGAGGCGACGTCTCTGCTGAGCACCAGAGCTGCTGCTGTCCCTCACAATCTGTTTCATGGTTCCACTCTGCTGGAGCAGCTATTTCACAGAACGCTTCATTCCTAGCAGGAATCTGCTGGAACTGATCTTTCCAGCAAATGGTGGTGTAAAATAACTCCAACTGGAAATCAGTTGCCCAAGCACAGTAGCAAGTTCTGCTTTCATATCTGCTTTAAAAGCCAAGGAAGTGGGTTTTGTAGTAAAATATAGCAGTGTGTGCAATTCCTTCTTTTTTTGTTTATGAATCAGTGAAATGTAGTGGACCTAGCGCAGCATTAAATATTTGGTGGTTTTTCCCTTTGTAGTGAAAAGAAGAGGTAGTAAATCTGCCAAATAAACCCCTGTACTCCTTAGTTGTAGTTCAACTCCTGAGTTTGTACATAGAATAGTATTGAAATTTTCAGAATAAAAGCCTTCAGAGAAATATTTGCTGTCATGTTTCCTAACAGTAATCTTCATCTCTGTTTGCTTTGCTTAGCTTTATAAACACACCTGCCCCGCTCACCTGAACTTCAGCCTGCTTGGGTAGGAAATTCCCTCTATTCCAGGGAATGATCTCTGCTCGGGAGTTTTGTGCAGCCAAGAAATTCCCTGTGGGCTTTACCAGCTGGGCAAGGAAATGCCACTCTTGGCTGGTGACTCTTGTGTGACCAAACACAGAGATTGTCACCGTCAGAGTCTCGACTGCACCTTGGAGCACGTGTGGTTCGTACACTTGGTTGGTTGAGATGAAAGATGAAACGTTAGCAGAAGGAGTTGGAGTATTTGGAGACCTTGCTGATGGTTGCACCTCCATCACAAAACTTCTCCAGGCTTTCTTCCGAGGTCCCGTGCCAATCTTGTAAATCTTTGCAAAGAAATACCTCGCCTTTGATAGCAGAAATGTAAAATGTCTCCCCACTCCCACCTGGGGTCAGTGCCTCGGACCTGGCACTAGCAGATGGCAGTTTGCTGGTGATTAAGGTAAATCTGTCTTGGAATATCCCAGCACCTTTGATGTGGTGGTTTTGTCTAGACCTCCCTTAAGAGGTCCTGCCATCTGCTCCGACTCGATTTGTTCTGTCGACAGCCTTTGGGTGTTGAGCTGTGAGTTACTGCCAGGCAGAGTGCTTGGCTCTCTGCAGCTCTCCCCCTCTACCAAATTAACAAGGAAATTTAGTGCTTGATAAATGATTTGGCACTTGTTAAGCCTGCAGCCCTAGCAAAAGGGAATGCCACGTCCCAGTAAGTCTGTCCAGCTCTACCAGAGCAAACTGCCACATCTTGAAGCCTTCTCTCCCTGCAGGGGTGTGATTGGGTTGTGTATAACCCTGCCTAGCTCACCTGCAGTGCCAGGTCTAGAGGACCCTGCTTAGAGAGTGAAAAGGGATTTCCGAGCTGGAATCTGAAATGGAAGAGGCTGGAGAATGTGTGGTCAGCTTCTGGGTTGCTGGACCTCAAACACTCACTTAAATCTGAGTAAAGGAGTTCTGACCTGTCAAGGAGTTTAGGTTTGATTTTTTAATTTTTTTTTAATAGCTGTCAAATGCTGTCACCTGAAAGCTTCCTGGCTTTATTGTCTAAATATTTTGTAATCTAGATCATCCGTCCAAGTGACTTTTGTGAAGCTTGTTAACTTGCTGAGATGTTGCTTGTTCCTCACATGTGCTGTTGGAGAGCCTGGGCAAAGGGGAAGTGGAGTAAAACCCTCTTTATCAGGAACTGCAAACAGGCAGGAGCAGAGCAGCACGGCCTCCTTGGAGCCGCTGCAGAGCACAGCTGATAACAGCTGAGTGCTCCAAACCAGCACCATCATCTTCAAATGGCTTGGAAGGTCTCACCCTTCTTGGGACATCTAGGGCATTCTTCCAGAAAGAAAAATATCCAAATATTAAGAGCTGACAGTTCTTCTGATAGTAGAAAACTGGAGTTCTTAAGGTGACATAACCATGAACTGACCATGACTGTATTTTCAATAAACTTTGTTTCCCTACTGCCATCCTCCTCATCCAGTAGGAGGAAAGTAGCTTTGCAAAAGTGCTGTTAACGAAACTGTTTTGGTGCAAGCTGTACAAGAAATGTGAGTATTGAAAGGCTTAGGGGGAGCAGGCTGTGGCTCAGAGAAGGAAGTGGTTTATTGATAACTCCTGTGTTCAGCAGGGCCGTGGCTGCTGGGCCATTGCTGATTTGAGCGGTGCCCAGCTCTGCCTCCTGCTGCCAGACAGGCTTGGGCTAATTGCTAGACAAGCAGCTTTTTTTAGCTCCACAGGGATAAAGCTCAAGCTCAGACGCCTCACGTGTGATGTTGAGCTTGAAATAGTGATAGCTGTCAAAGCCAGGGGATGGGTTCAGGGCGGAAAGCTGGTGAGAGTGAGGGCTGAAGCTGGGAGTCCAGTCTGGCGAGTTCAGTGTGCTTTAAACCGTGGGAGGGGGCTCAGAGACTGAGTTCTTAGTGGTTAACTTGTAAATGGACCTTGAGGACAGGATACCAAGTGCTTGAATGCTTCTCCAGGATGCCTGCTGGGCTTAGGTGAAATTGTGCAATGCTGTGTGTCATGCAGGTTTGGGGTAGCGTGGCTGTTCTGTCACCAAAAAAAAGGGCAAAAAAAAATTTCCTGTGACATTGACAAAAGCTGTTTGTGGCTATACCAAGGTAATAACTGAACATTCAACCTTTTCTTCTCTTCCAGCTCCAAAATCTGGGCATCAACCCAGCAAACATCGGGTTCAGCACTCTGACGATGGAGTCTGACAAATTCATCTGCATCAGAGAGAAAGTAGGAGAACAGGCTCAAGTGGTGATCATTGACATGAACGACCCCAGCAACCCAATCCGAAGACCAATTTCAGCTGACAGTGCTATCATGAACCCTGCCAGTAAAGTCATTGCATTGAAAGGTATGGAGTGCTGATAAGGGGCTCTTTGAAGTGGATAGAGAGCTTTCTGTAGAACTAGTTTATGAGTGACTGAAGCCTGCCAGGTAATTTATGTGGGAGGATCCTGTAGCAATTTTCCACAGCTTAATGGGAGCTTAAGTTGAAGGCATTTTCGGTTCTTCTGGAGGCAGCTGGGCAGGGAGCTTCAGCTGAGGCTTCCTGCCATCCTGCTGATCATTAGGATGAGGTTTTTCTCTCAGTCCAAATGCTTGCAGCTTCTGAGCAGGGAGAGCTGCAAGGCAAGTGTGGGCTTCAGGGAATCGTGTTAGAGGGAAGTGAGAGCTGCTCTAAGAGTATGAGGTCTCTCAACTCAGCCTCTCCTTACAGGCAGGAAAGCTAAGGCTGGGAAAGGGGGGGGACAGATATTCCTGAAGGCCTTAGTTTGGCTTTGCTGAAAGAGACCAGTGCATATTTATTGTATCAGTCAGTGATAAGAGGAGTAAAACTATGCAGGGAAGATTTGTGTGGTGAAGGAAGTACAAGGTCAGCCAGCTTGGTATCTCTGATGTTACAGAGAACAAGCATTCTTCTGGAGTCTCCAGAAATGCCCATCTCTTCCCCTCAGAGGCCCCAAAAGCCTTAAGTGCAGTCATTCTAGAAATGCATGTATTGCTAATGGAAAGATTTGTATGTATCCAATGTTACCTAACTTTGACTTTAATACTGTGCTACTGTTTTGTCACAACTTTAATGCTTTCTTGTGTGTGCAGATGGTGAGTTACTTCAATTGACTGTACCTAGTACCTGTTGTGTCTTATGACAAGAAAAAAGCAGAATAAAATGGCTCAGATTGATGGTGCACATGGCTGAACAGTGGTGTTTAACAACTGAAGGCTTAAAACTCAGAGGTTATTCGTGCCCTCCCAAAGAAGGGGGTCCTTAAGATTCCAAAATTTAATCCGCTCAAGAACCCAAAGTGTACTTAAAATCATTGGGGTCTTGATACTGAATTTTTTATGAACAGGACTAACCCTTTTGACTCAAGTCTAGATTTTTGCCTTGTAATTTACCTTGCCTAGCATGTAGGAATGTGTTACCTGAATGTCCTCTCCCTTGACCCTAAAGCTCCAGCTGCACTAGATGTGGAAACAAACTGCTGCCTGTAGCCTGAGTAACTCTGTAGTAGAGAGATTTCTCCAAGTTCTGGAGAAACTCCTGACTCAGCATCTTGCATCAATTGGTGAGCTAATGGCTTTGAACTAAACCAGCCCTTGGTGAGTGCAGGCACTTGCCCCCATGGCGCCTTGACTTCCTCAAGCTGGGCTACAGTTAGTAACTGTAGCAGATATTCTGGCCTGCCTCCAGTTCTGTGGGGTCTTTCCTATTCCTACACTTCTGTGTGCCTAAATAATTCTCTCCTGTAAGTAGTAGTAGTACTGGTCAGAACCTTTCTTATCTTTTCATTAGGAAGAAATAATTTCTTAGGCCACTGAGTTATAAGAACTGGTAGAAATGACTGCAGGTGGCTGTTCAGGATGTTTGTATGCACCATTCTATGTGATTTGGAGAACTTTTCCTCTTGCCTTCTAGAGCTTGTGTTGGTCACTAGATTCCTTCCCTTGCACAGTTCCTGTCGGTCTGGTTTGCAGTCAGTAGCTGTGTATCCCATTAGTGCAACCCCAAGGTTTTGGTTAATTACAAAAAGCCCTCTGCCAACCTGACTGTTCCATGTCGTGCCTTTAATTCTTAAAACAGATGTGGACGTAGTTTTTAATGCCACTGGCATAGCTTCCCTCACAGCTCCGAGGAGCCCTGAGCATGACTGTAACCTGGTTTTGGTGTACGTGAAGTATCCTCCAACCCGTTTGTGTGGCTGAAGCTTTTTGTCTCCTACCAACCCGTTCTCCGCATCTGTTTGATTGCTCACTGGTGGCACATGGGTAAAACCAGCCCTAGGAGCATGGTCTGGCTCAAAGTGCAAGCTGATCCCTGCAGGTCTGCCAGTGTAGAGCAACTTTTCCTTGAAGGAAGCCCCCAGGGTTTAATGTCCTCTTCCGCTCTGTCGCGTGGCTAACGGCGCTGTGTCTTCTAGCTGGGAAAACGCTGCAGATCTTTAACATTGAAATGAAGAGCAAGATGAAGGCTCACACCATGACAGATGATGTCACCTTCTGGAAGTGGATCTCTCTGAACACCGTTGCCCTCGTGACGGATAATGCAGTTTACCACTGGAGCATGGAGGGGGAGTCCCAGCCCGTGAAGATGTTTGATCGCCACTCCAGCCTTGCTGGCTGCCAGATCATCAACTACAGGACTGATGCCAAGCAGAAATGGCTCTTGCTGACTGGAATATCTGCACAGGTACTTTACCTCCAGAAAGGTGGGAAAACTCCAGAGCTTGTCTTGTTGTCTCCTTCTACAGGAACAGGACTGATCTGTTTGTTTTAGTAAACGCAGATGCTCGTCTCAATCTTCAAATAATAAACTTAAGCGCAACTGAAAATCTCACATTAATATAATTGGATTTGTAATGATATAAATACTAGTGCGAGGTCAAGAGTCTAAAGTGATGCTGTTGTAAGAGGAAGCTTGAAATGACAGCATACTGACCAATATTAAATGAAATTACTGTCACAGCTCCTGTTCTTCCTGACACTTGTTCTTTTTTGTGCAGCAAAACCGTGTCGTGGGAGCAATGCAGCTGTACTCTGTGGACAGAAAAGTGTCCCAGCCCATCGAGGGGCATGCAGCCAGCTTTGCACAGTTCAAGATGGAAGGGAATGCTGAAGAATCCACTCTCTTCTGTTTTGCAGTAAGAGGGCAAGCTGGGGGTAAGGTAAGGCTTGGTTCTAAATATGCTGTCATCTTTAGTGACTCACCCTGGCTCTCTGCTTCCAGGAGAACAAGTGGTTTAATGCAAAAAGTTGCATTTCAGGAAGAAAGTGAAGGACTGTGTCAGTCTGGATGTGGCATGTGGTGCATGCAGAGCTTGGACTACCTGGTGTAGCAAGAATCTGTGAGTGGAGAAGTTATGTGGCATGTCATGACCAGCCTAATTAGCTGCTTGAAACATGTGACTCTCAGCTTCACAGGCTAAGCTTGAGGGAAAAGCTGTTGTAATCTGTCTTTGATGCTGATCCCTGGTATCAGACTCAACTAATTTCCAAACTATTGGATGAAATTATTTTTTTTAAATGAAGCAATAGTGTTGTAGTGGTCCAATGCCAGTGCTGTAATTATGTGAGTTACAGTAAAACCAGAGCTAGATTCAGAGAAACATCCTCGGAACTGTCTCTCTAGAATGTGAACCAAGTTGAAAGAGTGCATTTAGAGTAACCTAACTGAATTCTGAAACTTGCAAGTAATTAGGAGTAATTAAAGATCCTATTTCACCATTTCCCTCACCTTTGGTACACGAAAACCAGATGCCGCACCTTTAGCCAGTGAAAATATTTAGGAAGATTAACTCAGTTTGTCTTTGCATAAACTTGGGATGAAGGCTTGAGCAGCAAGAGAATTGCTGTAATTTCATTGTTGAAGCTATTGTTAAATAAATTAGATGCAAGAATTAATTTTCTCTCTTGCACAGCTACATATCATTGAGGTTGGCACACCACCCACTGGGAATCAGCCCTTTCCAAAGAAAGCTGTGGATGTCTTCTTTCCTCCTGAAGCACAGAGTGACTTTCCTGTTGCTATGCAGGTATGACAGCTACAAGCAGCTTCTCGTGGTGGATGTGACAAGAGCAGGGCACTGGGAGCCAGCTGGTTAACGTGGACCTGAGGGTTGGCCCTAAACTGGTGTGACTGGTGTGACTGCTGCTGCTTCAGTAGTGGTAAAGTGAAGCGGCGTTCAAAAGCAGTATGTTCATAGCTATGGAAGAAATATCCATACATTTTAACTGCTTTTCAGGCTCTTCAAACATCATTCTGCTGCGATAGTACTCAAGTAAAAATAAAACGGCGCTTCTGGCTGTCCTGAAATGGCCCAGCTGTTTGCTGGGTCTCAAAAGCACCAGCTCATTTATCCAGTGCCAAATTTGAGTAATCTATTTCTGCTTTGCAGATCAGTGACAAGCACGACGTGGTGTTCCTCATAACTAAGTATGGCTACATCCACTTGTATGACCTGGAAACTGGCACCTGTATCTACATGAACAGGATCAGTGGAGAGACCATTTTTGTTACTGCACAGCACGAAGCGACAGCTGGAATTATTGGAGTCAACAGAAAGGGACAAGTAAGGAAGCTTTTTCTGGAAGCCACTTCTTTAGCTAATCCCACTGGCTCTTCACGATACACCACAGGGTTTATATATCTACGTCTAAAAGTTCCCAGAAATGTTCACTTTGAACTCTGCTCAGAACATGTGAGGTCTGACAGTGTTGTGAGCCCTAAAATAAAGTTGCTGTTCTATCTCCATCCAACTTACTTGAAACAAGTCACTAGCATTGCACAGCTGTGCCTTTAGCCCAGATTGATTTTGGGTGGTGTTGCTTGTTGAGCACGGGAATACAGAGCAGAAGGCTTGTTCCTGATATCCTGTAGGATTGATTACTTGAGACACTGAGTAGGGGTTTTAAAAAGATCCGTTGTATCCCTGTGTTTCTACCTCTGCAAATAGCTCAATTAAACTATTAATTGCCTGCTTTGATGCTTGTAATGGATGACATTGGCTCTTTCTAACCAGAGGTCTCTTGAATAAAATGACAAGTATGAGTTATCAAGGGATAGAAACTTTCCCTGAATACCATTTAGAAGTTAGCTTAGCCTTTGGCTCACTTGATACTTGGACTAACTGGAGGTTTCCCCTGGTGGTTTATCCAGGTGCTCTCAGTGTGTGTGGAAGAGGAGAACATCATTCCCTACATCACAAACGTGCTGCAGAATCCCGACCTGGCTTTACGGATGGCCGTCCGCAACAACCTGGCGGGGGCCGAGGAGCTCTTTGCCAGGAAATTCAATGCACTCTTTGCACAAGGGAACTATTCAGAGGCAGCAAAAGTGGCAGCTAATGCCCCAAAGGTAAAGTGTTCAGAACAGCACTGAACTCTGCTGGCTTCAGCTTCTTGCTTTGGGAAAGCTCAGTGAATTTTTTAAGTGGCAAGGGCACCATCTTGTTGCTGCTCTTGTCCCAAGTACTTTGGTGCTTCACGGGTATCTTGGGTGCTGACACTTATTGCAGGCTGTATGATCTTAGAGTTTGTAAAGCCCACAGCGGAGGGGAGGAATAAATGATGAAGTAACGGCTGTGAGTCAAAATGTTTCTGATACTCACCTTTATTTCTGCAGTGATACAAAAATGTGTCTGTGAAAAGACAACCTCTAGCTGAGGCTGCACCTGAAAATAGGATAAAAAAACCCAGACTAGGGCTAAATTCAGATGAGAAGAACTTGCTTGCAAGGCTAAGGGTGTCCTAATTCTGAACTTAAATCTGCACTGCTACTGAAATAAACTTAATGGGCTATTGTAGCACATATTCTGTCAAAGCATCTCAGTGCCTGAGCTGATGTTCAGCCATATTGCTCCTGACATTCTGGGCTGGCAAAACATAGAAATGCTTGTGACAGCTACAGTGACATTACCTCCAGCTTCCTGGAGAAACTCTTGCCAAGCTGCAACAAGCAGAAAAGAAAATTGAAGTGGATCTCTCTCTCTGTCTCTGGCAGGGAATCCTGCGTACTCCAGACACCATACGCCGGTTCCAGAGTGTTCCAGCTCAGACAGGGCAGACTTCCCCTCTCCTGCAGTATTTTGGCATTCTCCTGGACCAAGGGCAGCTGAACAAGTATGAGTCACTGGAGCTCTGCAGACCCGTGCTCCAGCAGGGCCGCAAGCAGCTCTTGGAAAAATGGTTAAAAGAAGATAAGGTGAGTTTGGGGTTGATACCTTCAGAGCTGTGGGAGGGGGAAACGAACAGCACTGCCTGACAGCCTCCCCCTTCCCAGGAAAACTCAGCAGTGACAGCAAATAGCTGAGCAATAGGTGCTGCTCTGCCTGTCACTATGACTCAGGTTACTGCAAGAGAATCGATCAAACACTCAGAGCTTCACTCATCCTACATTAAAATCACAGCGGGATGTGCAGAGCATGGGAAGCTCTGAGCTGCTGCTGGGCTTTGCCAAACCACTCCTTTGGATACTGACTGCAGGTGCTGTGGTTACATGGTGTAATTAGGTGAAGAAACACGCTGATACAATGTGTCACCCAGTTCTTTCTGGCCCTCAAAAATTTCTTTGACTGATGCAGAACAGCATGAGGGGCTGAGCTCCCATGACCACTGTGGGAGAGTCAGCTCAGGCTATCAAGCTGAGGCTTAATTTTTAAAAGAGAAGTCCACAGGGAAGATAAATGAGGAAGAGGGTGGTAGTGCATCTCAGCATGGTCTGTCAGGGTGGGCTGACTGCATTTCTGTTCCTGAACAGCTGGAGTGCTCGGAGGAGCTGGGAGACCTTGTGAAATCTGTAGATCCTACGCTAGCACTTAGTGTCTATCTGAGAGCCAACGTTCCAAACAAGGTCATCCAGTGTTTTGCTGAAACGGGACAAGTCCAGAAGATTGTTTTGTATGCTAAGAAGGTGAGACAAAATCAAATGGCTGTGTCTGTCCTGGATTTAATAATAACTAGTGCATGTTCCAAAGTAGCTAGAAGTAACTTGTGGGGGGAATCTGAGAGCCTGTATAGTATTTACTTTTGCCTCAAGTTTTTCATGGTTACTGTTAGGCTTCATACATGGGCCTTTTCCTACTTCCCCATGTAGCCTTTTCCAAAAGAGGAAATCCTGGCTGGGTTGTGTAATCTCCTGGCAGTAGCTTTTACCGAGCTCTGTATTTACAAGGTGTGTGCTTTTCCCGAGTTCTCACTTTTCATCATCTTTTCAGGTTGGATATACTCCAGACTGGATTTTCTTGCTGAGGAATATAATGAGAATCAGCCCTGATCAAGGACAGCAGTTTGCACAAATGCTTGTTCAAGATGAAGAGCCTCTTGCAGATATAACACAGGTAAAAACTTTATTGCTTTGAAATATTGACTTCAAAGCATTGAATTGGTAAGAGGAGCCCTACTCTAACCATCAGAGCTATGAGTTTGGATGTAGCTTTGGAAGCTGCATTGATGCTTAGATATACTTCCAGTTCCTAATCAAAAACCTCAATTTATTTCCTTTTTTTTTTCTTCCTTAATTTTTTTGCAGATTGTGGATGTCTTTATGGAATATAATTTAATCCAGCAATGTACAGCCTTTCTGCTGGATGCACTGAAGAATAATCGTCCCTCAGAAGGTCCCCTGCAAACACGTTTACTTGAGATGAACCTCATGCACGCGCCTCAGGTACCTGCTCGGAGTTCCTGGGGCTGCACGTGGCAAACAGCGGTGGCAGTGCCCGGGAGCTGAATGAAAATGTTCCATATCCCTTCCAGGTTGCAGATGCCATCCTGGGAAACCAAATGTTTACTCACTATGACCGGGCTCACATAGCTCAGCTGTGTGAGAAGGCTGGTTTGCTGCAGAGAGCACTCGAGCACTTCACAGACCTGTACGACATCAAGCGCGCGGTAGTTCACACTCACCTCCTCAATCCTGAGGTAAGGCACCAAGCACCCTGCAGCTGCAAATCCATCCTTTAATAACTGCTCCGCTGCTCAGGTCTGAAATGCCTTGTGTGTCTTTGCAGTGGTTAGTGAATTATTTTGGGTCCTTATCAGTAGAAGACTCTCTGGAGTGTCTGCGTGCGATGTTGTCCGCTAACATCCGTCAGAACCTGCAGATCTGTGTCCAGGTAGCTTCCAAATACCACGAACAGCTGTCAACGCAGTCACTCATTGAGCTCTTTGAGTCCTTCAAGAGCTTTGAAGGTGAGTCTGTACTTTTGCAAGAGGAGTTGGGGCTCGCCTCGTTACAGCTGTGTGTGTGAAGGACTGTCTGTCTGCTGAAATCTAGAAAGCCATAATGAACTTAAGTAGTTCAGGCCTCAAACTGTCTTGAAGCAGATCTAAACTTTAAAGTTTCCCTGTTTAGGATGGATACCACTATTCAGTTGCATTATTTGTTTTTCTGAAATATCCTGGAAAGTGTTTGGAGCTGTTGAAAAACCTAGAATGCTGGCCTTATGCCTTTGTCTAAAAGGGGTGTCTTCAATTTCTGTAGCCTTTGGGATTTGTACTTTTAAAGGAGACCAGCAAGTAATGTGTTGACCGTTTCTCTCCAGGTTTGTTTTATTTCCTGGGCTCTATTGTAAACTTCAGCCAGGATCCAGATGTGCACTTCAAGTACATTCAGGCTGCATGCAAGACAGGACAAATTAAGGAAGTGGAAAGAATCTGCAGAGAAAGTAACTGCTATGATCCAGAACGTGTTAAAAACTTCCTCAAGGTAATGTTTGGGTAACACTGGACCGTCGGGGCTGTTTGGGGTTCTGATAAAACGTGGTGTGCCACTAGTGAAATGAGGCAGCTCCGTGAAAATAGACGAGTTTTAACCTTTGCACTTAAGGATCCAAGTGGCCTCAAACCAGAGGTGTCTGCCATGTTGACAGTGCCTCCTAGTGAAGTCTGAGCCTGAAATATTGTCTAAAAAATGAGACTGTCAGGTCAGTTCCTCAGTGCTCTTGGTAAGGTTAATCTGGCTTGAACTCTTAACCTGTAGTAAATGCACCAGCTTACCTAGAACTTATTAAAAATGTCTGCTATAAAATAGGAAACAGTTTACTTAACTTGAGCAAACACGTAGTGCCAAATGAGTTGATAACTTAATGCTTATTTACAGTGTAATCAACTCCTAACTGAGCAACTACAGAAACAACAGATGAATAGAGTCAGATTCATAAATGCTTTCAGGTTTAGGGCTGATCTGTCTTACTCCTACACACTGAAATTTCAGCCAGGTGAGCTGTGGTTTAGCTCTGCTGGGAGATGCCAGTCAGTGGGAATATATCCTGACTGATCCAGAGCATTGCTGGAGAGTAAAAAAAATGGTGTGCTCAAAGTTCAGATTCTCTAGTCTTAGTACTGAGCTTATTGGCAAACACAACACTTTGAGAAATACCTGAGGAACGTGTGGGAGGGGAAAACTTTATCTGGGAACATTTCCTGCCTTCATGTTTGTTGGTTACATAGCATAGTCTTAGATTTTGCTGATCATATCTGAAGATGGCAAAACTCTTCCCAAGAGAATTCTCTAAAACTAACCTGGTGTCACCGAGGTGTAAGGTATGTAATTTGATCAAGCCACCTAAGATATGTTATCAAGCTGTCAAATTCCTGATGAAAGTTATTGTTTTTTGTGCTGTTCCATGTCTGGAATGTGCAGGACATGTACCAGGTAAATCTCCCAGTACAGGCCTCCCTGTGTAAAGTCCTTAAGTGTAATTTATATGTAGGATTATATTCTGGGATGTGCATGTTGGAATAAGTGATCTGAAATATGCATCCGGAATATTGTCTGCCACATAGACTAAGCTTCTGTACTGTAACCATTGTAACCTTATGCTGAAAGTTGGAATGCTTTTAGATAATGAATCTGGTAAGCAATTTAAGTAGTACTCCTATAGAGCTTAATTCTTACTGTTAACTAAATCCATAGTCAGGAGGTATCACAAGACACATGGCACTCAAAGTCAATTCTGTATATAAGTTTTACATTATGAACCACAACTTAATCTAGTCTTGGTTAAATTTCTTTTGAAATCCCAGAGTGCTAATCCTGCACACCAAACAGCAGTGGCAACTAAAAATATTCTCTATAGCCTAGGCTTGTAATAGTTGTATTGTGTTGTAAAACTCTGTAGAGTCTGCCATGCTAAGGAGCAGGGTTAAACTCCAAAAAGCTTCTTGCTCCTCACGCCCTGCCGTGGGTGTGAGTGCTCCCACTCGCTACATATTGCTAACAATTAGCTGAACAACAAGCTGTCATTATTTGGTTGACTGTTGAGTTTTGGCTTTCCAAATTCAGCTGCTTTGACAGAGTTTAAGTGACTGTATTATTTGTCTGCTTAAGTCCATGAACAAAACCAAATTACTAAAGCTCTTCTCTTTCTAGGAAGCTAAACTCACTGACCAGCTGCCTCTCATCATCGTGTGCGACCGCTTCGACTTTGTCCACGACTTGGTGCTGTATTTGTATAGAAATAATCTCCAAAAATATATTGAGATTTATGTACAGAAGGTAGGTGACAGCTTGTCCCTTGGCTTCAGCGAGTCAAATGGATCAATCTTTACAGTATTATGTACAACTACAGGCATCATGTTTTAGTATTCTGCAAGCAGCTTTGTACCCGAGACTGACATTTAGGTGATGATTAGTGGCCTCCAGTAAATTAACCCTGATGTGAGTCAGATCTCATTCTTCAGTCAGGTTAAGTAGTAACTCCCACTCATGTGCCACTTGAAGGAGGGAGAATTGTTAGAATAACTTGGGAGTTGTCGGAGTGATTTGAAGTCTCAACATTTTGGAGGGGGGAGAAGGGGAAGTTTTCCTTTTGACTTCCCGCAGGGACAAAATGGGTTGCTCAGGAGCCCTTCCTGTGGGAGCTGAGTGAGCCACTGGGCTGGGATGGGAACACCTGTTGGCTGAAGAGTTGACTTGTGAGCTTCTTCAGAACCTCAGGAGACTGGGAGTAAAGGCAGGAGGATGGAGTCAGTCTTAACAAGTGGCAGTTCTGGGGATAAGTATTGCCTGCCCTTGCTCTCTGACAACACCCTGACCTCTTCCAATGCTCCTCTCTAGGTGAATCCAAGCCGTCTGCCAGTTGTTATTGGGGGACTGCTTGATGTGGATTGCTCTGAAGATGTGATAAAGAACCTCATCCTTGTAGTGAGAGGTCAATTTTCGACTGATGAACTTGTTGCAGAGGTTGAGAAAAGAAACAGGTATTGAACTTCTACCAGTTCCCAGTCTGGCAGTGCTTGCTGCACATCCATCAGTGCATGTCACACAGCTAAAGTTGGTACTTAGCAACTTCATTACTTCAGCAGAAGCTGCCTGTGGGTGAGGGCCAGCTCTAATTCTTGGCTGATGTGGGGATCTCCCCAGATAACTTTGGTGTGTTTTCTTCTTAGTGTCAGAAAGTTACACCATTATAATAATGAATCAAAGCGTGGGTTAAAACAGAGCACTGTAACTCTGGTTTAGTTCCTGACTCTGTCCTACTCCAAGCCTGGCTTCCAGAGTGTAGAAACTATGCAACTGGATATTTACTTACCCAACCTCTAATGTCTAAAACCACTTCTAGGCTGAAGCTGCTTCTGCCCTGGCTGGAAGCAAGAATTCACGAGGGCTGTGAGGAGCCTGCCACTCACAACGCACTGGCCAAGATATACATTGACAGCAACAACAACCCAGAGAGATTCCTGCGTGAGAATCCCTACTATGACAGTCGTGTTGTTGGCAAGTACTGTGAGAAGAGGGACCCTCACCTGGCCTGTGTGGCTTACGAGCGTGGACAGTGCGATCTGGAGCTGATTAATGTATGTATGCCCAGGCAGCTGCCTCGTGGTTGACTTCTGACATCAGTGGCATGGGGTACGCAGAAAGCTTGACAGCAAAAGCATGTGTTTCCTAAAATGTGTTAAGCTGGGAAGTGCGTGCTTCTAACACTGAAGAGGAGGTGGCTGTTTAACCTCCCTCTGCAGCTGAAGGAGAAATGGGAAACTCGCCTGCCCATCCTGAAATGGGAGGTTAATGAAAATCAAAGGCTGAGATTTCTAGTGTGCCCCTCAGTTCAGAGTTACAGTTCCATAATCTGTGCCCATAGCATTCCCTCTGAGGGAGCTGTGCCTTTTTCCCCAGGTGTGCAATGAGAACTCCCTCTTCAAGAGTCTCTCCCGCTATTTAGTTCGTCGTAAGGACCCCGAGCTCTGGGCCAGTGTGCTACTGGAAAGCAACCCCTACAGAAGACCCCTGATTGACCAGGTACAACTGGCAGGATATGCACAGCCTTGCCTGTCCTGACTGGATTTGCAGAACCTCAAGTTACTCATTTGTCCATGCCTTGGCTCTGTAGGTTGTCCAGACTGCGCTGTCAGAGACCCAGGACCCCGAGGAAGTCTCTGTCACTGTGAAGGCCTTCATGACTGCAGATCTTCCCAATGAGCTCATTGAACTGCTGGAGAAAATAGTTCTGGATAATTCAGTGTTCAGTGAGCACAGGTGCGTGAAATGGAAACTAAGCCATAGGAAACCTGGAATTATTGCTGTAATGTGAAACAGCAAATAAACTTAATACCTTCCCCGGGAGGGGGGGGTGAATTTTTTGGTCATTATTTGATAAGTGCTGTTTCTTTCCCTCTTCAGGAATCTGCAGAACCTTCTCATCCTTACAGCTATCAAGGCTGACCGCACCCGTGTCATGGAGTACATCAATCGCCTGGATAACTATGATGCCCCTGACATAGCCAATATTGCTATCAGCAATGAGCTTTTTGAGGAGGCATTTGCTATCTTCAGGAAGTTTGATGTCAACACATCAGCTGTACAGGTATCTTCAATTCTCAGGTTGTAAAACCTCCCTGTGCATCCCCACACGAGGACTTTGCTGGTGACTTCAGTGCTTAACACCAATTAGCAAAGTGCCCAAAGCCGCTCAGTGTCTTGTCTTACGAAGCAGAACAAAAAAGTTTGTTGTAAAAACGACCTTCAAGAGAGTGGCTGATGGTGGCTCTCCTGTTCCCAGGTGTTGATAGAGCACATTGGGAACCTGGACCGTGCGTACGAGTTCGCCGAGCGCTGCAATGAACCTGCAGTGTGGAGCCAGCTGGCCAAAGCACAGCTCCAGAAGGGGATGGTAAAGGAAGCAATTGACTCCTACATTAAAGCAGATGATCCTTCCTCATACATGGAAGTTGTTCAAGCTGCTAATGCCAGCGGTATGATTAAGTTTTATTTATATCTTGGCTGTTGGTGTTGCTCAGCTCTTTTGCCTGGTCTGCTCAAACTGCAGTTCTGCCAGGCCTGTATCTTGATGCAAGTAGAGGAATCTGGCCCTTCAAGTACTGTCCTAAATAAGAATGGGGAAAGGTAGTGTATTCTATCTGCAGATAATCAGTGGCCTATAATTTCCTTCTTTAACTAGCTGGAGACTTCTTTCAGAGTCTTTGTATGAAGTTAAATAAGATTTATTTAGGCCCATTTTAAGGTGGTTTGGTTGATGCATAATGAGCAGTGTGTTGTTGATTGTTAGGGAATAACTGTAGAAATAGGCTTCAAAATTAGGTTCAGCTTATTAAGTTAAGCTCAAGTGTCCCCAATGGTGGGAAATAAACATTCTGAACTCCTTTCCGTAGGAAACTGGGAAGAACTGGTGAAATATCTGCAGATGGCACGCAAGAAGGCCCGGGAGTCGTATGTGGAGACAGAATTAATCTTTGCTCTTGCTAAAACAAACCGCCTGGCAGAGCTAGAGGAGTTCATCAATGGCCCCAACAATGCACATATCCAGCAGGTGAGGGAGCCTGACTTTGCTTCTCTGACTCGCAGAGCTTTGTTGGGAATTCTGTCTCTTTGGATACGCACTTAGATCTTGGCCTTTAAATCCATTTGGACAAGGGCTTGAACGCCACACATTTGATGTGAGCCACTGGCTGCAAATGTGCAGGACTGAGCTGGCTGTGCTGTGCCCTAGGTCGGTGATCGCTGCTACGACGAGAAGATGTACGAAGCTGCCAAGCTGCTGTACAACAACGTGTCCAACTTTGGCCGTTTGGCCTCCACCTTGGTGCACCTGGGCGAGTACCAGGCAGCCGTGGACGGTGCTCGGAAAGCCAACAGCACTCGCACGTGGAAAGAGGTGAATTGACTGGCTCTGAGGTCGAGGACTGCAAAGCAGGGCCTCTTTAGAAGCCCTTGATTGTAAGCAGTAACACAACTCTCAATTCCAGGTCTGCTTCGCTTGTGTGGATGGAAAAGAATTCCGCCTGGCTCAGATGTGTGGGCTCCATATTGTAGTGCATGCAGATGAGCTGGAAGAACTAATCAACTATTACCAGGTAATTAAGCTGACTCCTGTCGTGGCAGCTCTGTCCAAGTCTGGGGTTCTGGGTGGTTCCTGATGCGAAATGTCTCTTGTCTGTGTCTCTAAGGATCGTGGCTACTTTGAAGAGCTGATCACTATGTTGGAAGCAGCGCTTGGACTGGAGCGAGCACACATGGGGATGTTCACAGAGCTGGCAATTCTCTACTCCAAGTTCAAGCCACAGAAGATGAGGGAACACTTGGAGCTGTTCTGGTCCAGAGTCAACATTCCAAAGGTGAATGTCTGAGGCTTTAAATTTAGCTGCAAACACACCTTTTTGGGCTGTCTGTACCCTGGCTTTTGCACGAGCAGCTCCCGAGATGATCAGTGGCTCTAAAACCTGAGCGCTGATGGAGATGCCAGTTAACAAATACTGTTAATTCTGCCTTTTGCTTAGGTTCTGAAAGCTGCAGAACAAGCCCATCTCTGGGCTGAACTGGTATTCCTGTATGATAAGTATGAAGAGTATGACAATGCCATAATCACAATGATGAATCACCCAACAGATGCTTGGAAAGAGGGCCAGTTCAAAGATATCATCACTAAGGTATTGCTTTCCTACTCGAAGTTCTGTCTGTTTTTCATTTGGATTCTCCCACAATCAAACTCCTGCTCTGAACATGCATCTTTACTCCTCTCTAGGTGGCCAATGTGGAGCTGTACTACAAGGCAGTTCAGTTCTATTTGGAATTTAAGCCTCTGTTGCTCAATGATCTGCTGACGGTGTTGTCCCCTCGGCTTGACCACACTCGTGCTGTCACCTTCTTCACAAAGGTAATTTTCCTGCTATCCAGGAAAAGATTTCTGCCTACCAGGAAAGATTCTAAGAGACTTCCACAAAAACTGATTTTAATGTATCTCTCTGATTCCTTGAAGGTTAAACAGCTGCCCCTGGTTAAGCCTTACCTGCGCTCTGTTCAAAATCACAACAACAAATCAGTCAATGAGTCCCTCAACAACCTCTTCATTATTGAAGAAGATTACCAGGTATGTCTTGTCTTGAAGCTCTTCATTCTGGGTTTACCTCATATTTGCAGCCTTTGTTTAATGTGTAGAAATACAGTTTTCTTTCTCTTTTTCAGTAGCCTTTACCTGCTTGCTGTTAACTTCAATTCTTTAACTGTATGTTCTCCAGCACTTCCAACTGACTTAGTGGTGAGGAACCAAGGATTAAGTGGAAAAGTGTTAGTGGCTTTCTCAGAGCATTTTGTGTCATTCCTATTGGGGGTAGAGTGGGTACTTTGTTTTTGAGTGTGACAGCTTTTATTTAAGGCAAATAAACTGGGGGGTGCTGAGAAAAGATTCACACAAGAGGCAAACACTTTCAATGTCTGTTCTCAGAGAACAACTGCCTGGTATTCAGAGACTCTTAACCTACTGAAAATTACTGACTGAAGCACTCCAAACTCCATGTGCGTCAAACACCAGCTTCTCGAATAAAATAGCAGATCTCTGCAGGTCTGGCTGGAATATTTATCCTCCTTCCAAGCAGGAATACAGAGCTAATGGAAAACGTTTGCATTTTGTGTGCGCAGTTGCATATCTGAGGTGTGATTTATTTTTTTTTTTNGATGTCTGGCTGTTCTACTGTTCTCAGAGACTCTTAATCTACTGAAAACTACTGACTGAAGCACTCCAAACTCCATGTGCGTCAAACACCAGCTTCTCGAATAAAATAGCAGATCTCTGCAGGTCTGGCTGGAATATTTATCCTCCTTCCAAGCAGGAATACAGAGCTAATGGAAAACGTTTGCATTTTGTGTGCGCAGTTGCATATCTGAGGTGTGATTTATTTTTTTTTTTAATTTATTTTTTTTTTCTTCTGCTTCACTCAGGCTCTTAGGACTTCTATAGATGCTTATGACAACTTTGACAACATTTCCCTTGCCCAACGTTTGGAGAAGCACGAGCTAATAGAGTTCCGAAGAATCGCCGCCTATCTCTTCAAAGGCAACAACCGCTGGAAACAGAGCGTGGAGCTCTGTAAGAAGGACAGGCTGTACAAGGTGAGGCAGCAGCCAGGGCAGCTTTAGCAGCTTTGCCTTGTTGGCTCTAAGGGGAGCTTAGTTAACAGCACTTTGTGGGTTGTTGTGGCCCTCCCCGAGGCTGAGGCTGTGTCCCGTTGTTGCAGGATGCCATGCAGTACGCTTCCGAATCCAAAGATACCGAGCTGGCAGAAGAGCTGCTGCAGTGGTTCCTGCAGGAGAACAAGAGGGAATGCTTTGGTGCTTGTCTCTTCACCTGCTACGATCTCCTAAGGCCGGATGTTGTCTTGGAAACAGCGTGGAGGCACAACATTATGGACTTTGCCATGCCATACTTTATTCAGGTCATGAAGGAATACTTGACCAAGGTAAGAGCAGGGGCCTCTCCAACACCCAGAGCTTGTTAGCCACCGTGGTGAATGCCTTGAGACTGTCTGCTTGCTACTAACATTGATTTGGGCTTTGTCCAATGTCTGTCTGTCCATGTCCACACTTACTTTTCAGTCCATCTGGGGAGAGACTTCGCCCTCTAAGAGGCTGAAACACTTGCAGGCTCCACCCTCTACCAATTACAGAACCTACATCAGTAGTATTTGCCTGACCCTGGGCAGTTTCTAAAGCAGTTCCAGGCTCCGGGCATTTCCTGTGCTGTGTCAGTCAGGAACCCCAGCTGGGATCAAGCTGTAACTAAATTCTAGGCTGTGTACTAAAACAGCTTTATAGCTAGACCTGGAGATAACTTATTCTGCTACGCATTTAACTCTAAAATGTAGCTCTGACACTTAATAGCACTAATTATGATTCAGCTCTTATTAAAAGTGACTCAGAATGGGGAAACTATTTGGTAATGTTCTGACAGACTTGAACAGACTTGAGTTAAATCCAGCTGTCACCAGCAAGATTTTCCCAGCTGAAGCTTTTGGAGCATCTTCCAGTGAAACGGTGTAAATTCCTTAATGATTAAGACTTTTCCAAGCTTGAGTTCAGCTTTTACTTTTATGCAGTCAGTGAAGACCGAGGTCCCTGTTTGTCCAGAAATTTGCCTGGCTGTTCTTTCTAAAGGCAGGGCTACCCTGTAGTTCTGTAGCCAGCCTGAAATGCTGCTCTGGGGGAGGTGGGGAGCTGGCTGAGTAATACAACTGTTTGTCAGAGATGTCTGTACCAAGCTAACACCGTGCCTTTGGTGGCACTGGTAGATTCTAAAAGATAAACATTTCCTGATCTGATCAAGGATTAGGATGTAGCTTTAGTGTAGCTGATGAAGTAAGAGCCAGCAAGAAGCAGAGCTGCCTTTCTAAAGCAGATACTTCTGGTGTACCTTTGTTTTTACTCACCTGTGCCCTAATTATTTCTTTCCTGACGCTTTTGTTTCTACCTTTTTATATGCTAAATATGGAATTTGATTTTTCTAAGCTGCACCTTCTGAATTCCTTTGCAGGTTGATGCAATAAAGGAAAAGGTGAAAGTTGATTCTTGTTTTCCATCTTTAAGTCTGGAGGACTAAGTCTAAGGATTCTGCATGAGTTTTTTTCTTTCCTATGTTTACTACACTGCTGCTACTGCTTTTTCCCCAAACAAAATATCACTAAAGCATTTGCAAATTGTTTAACTCTCACTAGCTAGTGCTGTAGGAGAAAAGTAGATTCATTTGCTACTAATAAGCTAATAGATCCTCAGGAAGGGCATACAGGTGATCAGTTGGATCACAGTCAGCCTGGTATTGAAACAACCCTCAAATACTTACACAAGTGCTATTATTTGACAGCCAATTTGACTGGAAGAACCTTCTACAATAAGAAATAAGTCTGTGAATCCTGAAATCAGTCTGGCATTTGCTAGTTGAAGGGCTGTGATCCAGTTCCTGATCTCTGGACCATGACTAATGCGTGCTGACCGTAGGCAGAGTAGATACTGGCTGCTTTCAGAGGGACTTTTCCTCACTCAGGTGTCAGTTCTCATGGTGCTGATCTAATCCACACAGTGCTCTAGTTCATGTAGCAGCTTAAAACTTCAGCTGTTATACCAAGTCTGTGGTTCTCCTCCCTGCAGTAAATTTCTAGTAGTTGTCCAAAAAAAGACTGCCTTCCAAGCTCTGCAGCTTCACTAAACTTCTCTTGCTACCTCATTTAAAAAAATATATCAAAATGGTAATGCTTATTGCTCTTCTGAGGCTACTCCAGGGCTTGCCTTTTGCTATGTAACTTTGACCTTCAGAAGGGCAATGCAAGGTTTTCTGTCCATTTGCTTCCCTACAAATGCCACTGTGATCCTCCTTAGCCCAGGGGTCACCCCTAAGCGGGAGTTTTCCGTTAATGTGGTTCAGCAAAGGGCAAACCAAAGTTTGACAGACAGCTTTGAAGATGGACTAAATGCAAAAGCTGCTGGTTGTAAAGACACCACTGGAACTCGAGGCTAACCTAAGACACGTAGTGTAAGGTCCTTCAGCAGCTAGTAAGGAAAGTAGGAGAGCGTGTGTGTGAAAAAAGGTAATTGAACTGCAGTGTTTGCATAAATCTACGCATGTGTAGCAGTCATTGCAATTACATCCCACTACTCCTGAAGCTCCAAGGCATTGCTGTGGGCTGCGTGTGGTTTTTTGGGGGGAGCCTGTATGGCAGTCATCTTCAGACCTCACTCGTGCTTCAGTACTTTTGCCTCTTTTTCATGCACACATAACACGATAACATTGAATGCATGTTACTTTTCCTCTGCAGCTTATTGCAGTCCCTGTGGAAAAGCCTTTCAATCAATCTTGCTCCAAGTGTGTAGGGCCCTGAAGCTGCTCGAGCAAGTGGTGTAAGAACCATCCCGTGGGCTGGTTTGAAACTTGCGCTTGTTCTTCTTGTCAATATTTGTTCAGCTCTGAGGGGAGGCATCAAAACTGGGTCCAAAATGCATTGAATGTCCTGGGGCTGGAGGCTTTCCAATTGTGAGTAAGCCAAATGCCTCTGCTTAGTAGCAAACTCTGCACATTCCCCTTGGATTTGCATCTCTAAACTTGTGCTTCTGTGTTCAGTGTGTTGCTGTTTTGAGTTAAAAACAGTGCAGTTCCCAGCACGGTGTCTGGAAATGAGTCTTGGAGCTTTGGATACGATCCCGTGCACTTTGGCAGCAGCAAGCCAGATACTGTGGGAGGCAACCACCAGGCTGGCCATGGAAGCCCAGTCACTGAGGGAGCTCGAGCTCAGGACTTCTGCCACTCCCTGGAGTTGGGCCTCAGCTTGAGGTTACACAGGAACAGGTTTATGGAACATCCATAACTCAAAGCTGAAAGGAGGAGCTCACAGCTCTTGGAGCTGCCAGCAGATACTTGCTCACATAGCAGCAGAGTTCAGCTGAAAACTCACCTGTGAATGTTGTAGCTGAATAAATAACAGTGACCCTGTGTAAGTGCAGGAAACCTGCTAACTCCTTTATTAAGGACACGAATGAAATGAAACGTTAATCTTCTGAGTTGTGTTATTGTCTTTCAAAGTAATTGGCTTGATTATCTCTGACTTTGTTCTCAAATCTTATCTCCCAGGTAAAATACCAATACCTCATTTTTTGGTTTTAGTTTCAGGGCCTGCCTTAGACTGTAGAAATGCTGAGTTCCCTTGGATGTGTCTTAGAAATGAGCAATATTTCACTACAGAAGTTCCTTCTCTTGCCTTTCTGTGGGGGAGGGGGGCAAACAGCACCATTGCACTCGCAGTGCAGCAGTGAAGCTGGCCAGGCTTGTCTGTTACTGTGTGTAAAGCTGGAAGAATTGGAGTATCTGTGGGTTTAGGCTGACTGCCACACAGTTCTGGAGTGGAAAAAGCAAGTCTTATACACATGCATTCTCTGCATTTGAACTTAAATTGCATGAGTGAATGGGTTTGGAAAATGAAATCTTGAGGCTCAAGTGACATGTCGGATGCTATTGCAGTCTGCTCTATCCAAATACAGATTACTCTGCCTCAATGTCACCTCCAGGGAAACTTCTCCAGGTGTGGGCATTATCTTGGCAATTGTTCCGATGCCAGAGGTCTCAAATTGAGACTGAGCTCAAATCTGAGTTTGTGTCCAAAGACTGTCCGGCTCCAGTCCAGTACAGAACCTTTTGTAAAAAGCTTCAGCCTGGAGTGAGCTTTCAAAGTAGTTGAAAATCCCTCAATGAAGGGTTTATTTTTGGGAAACAGACGATTTGGACTGCACCAGTACCAACATTGCTACTTGAATTGATCTTAACTTGTAAATGGTCTCCTTTTCTTGATGGGTGTTGACATACCACTAAGGCTTTTCCACTTCTCTGCCACGAATAAGTACCTGTTTTAGAGGAGATTTCTTTAATTGTTGGTCTCAATTCCAGGTGGATAAACTGGATGCATCAGAGTCTTTGAGAAAGGAAGAGGAGCAAGCTACAGAAACACAACCTATTGTTTATGGTAATGCTTTCGTTCTTGCGTTATCAATAACGTATTTCACTTTTAAAACAAACCTTCCCTAATCTTGTTTTTCTTCCTGAGGAAGTCCTGGGAAACGGGAACGTTCTCCATGTGAAATCGGGTTTTGAGGAATGTGTTCCAAAACAGTAGATAAGTGCCACTCTGATGCTGTGGCTGCTGAGGTGGGCTGTGGGCTGCAGGCTTGGAGGCTGTGCAGGTAAACAGGAGCTGTGCTATTCCAGACTTCCAGCAAGTGCTCATCTGGATCTTGAGCCATATGCTTTCTAGCTAAAGCATATTTATACCTACTTTATATTGGGTATTTTCTTTATGTCCAGGTTATTCTAGTAACAGTTCCCCCATATGCACTGTAGGATTTTTAGCCAGGTGTTGCGTCCCAAGATTTTGCAGGAAAAATTTCCCCGTTGTGGCCCTGAAGGAGCCCAGTCCAGGTCAGCAGGGACAGAAACACCCCCTGCCAACTCGGAGGCGTTTTTCTGCACGTTCCCTGAGCGGAGGAGGAGTAAGGTGCCCGTTGTGTGTTGCAGGCCAGCCGCAGCTGATGCTGACAGCGGGACCCAGCGTGGCCGTTCCTCCGCAGGCACCTTTCGGCTACGGCTACACGGCCCCTCCGTACGGGCAGCCGCAGCCCGGCTTCGGCTACAGCATGTGAGATGCAGCACAAGTCAGGCTGGAGCAGCAACTTTTCTTACTGAAACTCCACCGTCCCTCCCCGCTTTAACTCATAACAGGGAAAAGCAAAGAGTTCTGCCTCGTGTTCTTGTCACCTTTATTTCATGAAGGACTGTTTTTTCTAGCGCGAACGATTTGAATCACTTCTGTTAAATCTTTTTCACATTCCATGTCATTTAGACTTTTACTTTCAGAAAGGGGAATAGTTTAAACGACTTTGTTCAAGTGGGCTTTTGCAGGACTGCTTATTACCATTAAGTCTATTGTGAAGATTCTGATTTGCACTCTATAGTGTTACACTCTAATATTGAATCTTAAGTTCATTGTATGTGAGCAGCTTACGGTATGTACTGTCTATTCTAAATGCATTTAAGTCTCACTGTATATTTGGAGAAAGCTAAAAGCCAAGATACTTGTATTTGACCTTGCAAGACTGCTGACAAGAGACAACACTAATCAGCATATCCTCCCTGGGTTGGATTGCATAGCTCTAAAAGAATTTAAAATGCGTACAGACAACCTTGCCTGACTTAAAATGAGTAAAAGTTTTGGGTTTTTTCTTTTTTTTTTTGTTTTTTCTTTTTTTTTTTTCCCCCCCTTAACCTATGCAGGTTTTTCCAGTTATGCATATAGAAAATGCTAGTGTCTTTTTGCTCACTCCATATGTAACAGATGACCTTATGTTGTGCTGTATCCTGTGCTTTTGTGGGACATTCCATTCAGGAACAGAGCACCATGATTCCAATCTGTGTATTTACTAACCCTGCCCTGAGGTTTGTGTATGTTGGATATTGTGGTGTTTTAGATCACTGTTTTGAGTGTACAGAAGAGAGAATTCAAAGCATATTGCTGTTCAGTTTTGTTTGTGCAATTTGAAATTACGCAATTTAAAAATAAATTACTGGACTGTGGACATGCTGCATAGTGGTAGCTTCACTTTACTGTCTTCAAAAAAAAAAAAAAAAAGAAAAAAAAAAAGGACCTTTGGACTCAAACCAAGTATTCCAGTGCTGCCAGTGGGGGGCAAGGCAGGTTTGTGCAGCCTGGGCTCTGGGGGGCCAGCAGCAGAGCAGCAATGGGGACCAGTAGTGGGGTCTTGCACTGAGGGGGCAATACAGGAAAATATGTGATGCTTTTTCTAGAGAAAGATTATGCCAGACAGAAGAAAATAGCACTTTCCACCAGTTGGCTGCACTGTGGTCAACTCCAGCATATTCCACCGGCTGATACATTAGGATTGTAGTAGGGCGTGCCAGTTTAATTGAGATCATGTTCTAGGTATGTAAATTGCCTTAAACATATTTAGCTTCAAATAAAAATGACTTAAATGTTTCTCTATGAATACTGTCATATTTGAGTGTAACGAGTCTTGACAGCACTGGCCAGATTTTCCAACAGCTCCAGAAGCTCCTGGCCCTTAACCAGGAGCCGCGCTGGGCATCAGGATGCAGATCCCACTCCCTGTTCCTCCTGTGAGCCCCAGAGCTGCGTGCTGCGCTCCTGGGGCTGTGCTCTGCAGGGTGAGTCTGAAAAGGGTTATGACTCTAAGTAAGAGGTGCAGTATGAAACCATTGCCATCCTCGGTGTTCATTGGCATTTCAGCCCCTCTGCCATTCCCTCTGGGTCTGCAAAGCCGACTGATGGAGAGAAATCCTTCCCTTCCCTCTCCTACACCCTGTTCCACGACACTCAGCTGTGGCTGAGAGGTTGGCAAAGCTGCAGAAGAGCAGAACTCTCACCAACTTACAGGTAGAGTTTACTGGAACCCCCGAGGTGCTGTGAACCGTGCAGTAATATCTGTGACAGGCTGCTTCCCTAAACCCAGGGGTGCCTTTTAATCCCAAGAAAACCGGGATTTAAAGTCTGTCCCTCAGTGCCCACTTGTTTATATGGAGGGTAACTCCCCACACCTCGGCTTAACTGCACATTTCTGCAGGTGCAGGAGCTCCACAGACCCCTCGGAGGGAAGCTCAGCTTACAGCTGCTCTCCACAACTCTTGATACTGGTCTGGGCTGCAGATCCAGTTGAACTGGTCAGCCTGGTACCAGTTACAAGTTGTTGCAGCAGTTGTTTGGGCAGGAAGTTGGCTACAGTTACCCCCAGCTCCAGCTCTTCAACTGCTTCTGCAGCTGAGCCTTTCTGAATTATAGAATGTATTCACTACCAAAAACAGGCAGAAAGGGGAAACTCAAGCTCCATCAACCAACGTGCAAAATCCTCAACCAATTGCACAAATTGTAAATGTAATGGCTTCCTTCCTGTGCCGGCTCTGCTTCCCTCAACTGCCCTGAGCCTAGAATTTTCTTTTCCCCTTCTGGAACACAAACTAGAGAAACTCACGATTTACAGATTTAAATCTTACAAAACTTGCTTATTTTATTAACACTGAGGGAAGACAGGGGGGAAAAAAAAACCCCAACTTGGATTTTTATCCCTTCAGTACTGACATACATTAACACATCCAGGCCTTTTTGATACTGGTTCAGAAGAGTTTAAGGTGACCAGAAACTTTATCTATGACATCAGCTGGTCCTGGTCCGATCCCAAGGACTGTCCTGGAGCCTGGAGCTATCTGAGTACGCCCAGCATCCTGTATCAAGCTCACAGTCAGCCCCAGGCGCTTGGCCTCAGCCAGCAGCTGCACCAGAGTCTCTTCATCGGGAGCTTTGAGGACCACTTTAGGTTGGCCACAATACTCCCACTGCTTCAGGAGCTCGGGATTCCTTTTGTGAACCTGCTTGTAGGCAGAGACAGCAGCGTGGGAGCACTGCGCTGCTACTTTGCCCTTGCCCATCTTCAGGTCGTTGCGGACGATCAGCACCAGCTTGAGCTCCCCGGACTCTCCCATGATGTCGGCCTCGCCCCCCAGGCTGTTGGAAGGCTCTGGCGTTATTGCAGCTCCAGGTTTCCTGCGGAGCCTCCCCCGGATGCCCCAGCCCAGGCACACGCCGCACACGACTCCGAGGATGACGTTCAGGAACTCGGGCTCCAAGAGAGAAATCATGGCAGATTTTGGAGGCTGACTCTGAAAGGGGGTGGGTGGGACAGAATTTACTTGAGCATTTCTCAGCTTCTGAGAGAATTTAGTGTGCTCTCACTTGGTTGTTTGAAGACAAAGAACATTTGTTAGAAATACAAAGGAACAGTTCCTCAGACACAGCAAACACCTCACTGGAGATGGGCTTGGACTCAACAAGCAGAGCTAAGATAAAACAGCAAATGATCATAGAATCATAGAACGCTTTGTGCTGGAAAAGGCCTTAAGTTCATCTTTTCCACCCTGTGCCACGGGCAGGCAGACCTTCCACAATCCCCGATCTCCCCAACTCCGTCCAGCCTGGCCTTGGGCACTGCCAGGGATCCACGGGCAGCCACAGCTGCTCTGGGCCCCCTGTACCAGGGCCTGCCCCCCCTCACGGGGAATTTTTTCTTCCTAATATCCAATCTAACCTTCCTCTCTGTCCATTTGAACCCACTGTCCCTTGTCCTGTCACCCCAGGCCCTGTAAATCGTCTCGCCCCACCTCTCTAAGTTCCCTTCACGTACTGGAAGGCCACAATTAGGTCCCCGCGGAGCTTCTCTCCTCCAGGCCGAGCACTCCCAAATCCTCTCAGCCTTTCCTCATGTCAAAATTACCCCTAAACGCGGGCAGAGAAAGGGTGAAATGCCGGAGATTTTAAATCAGTCCCCCAAATTCAGCTGAGGAGCGGGACCGCCTCCAGCTCCACCGCGGGCTGCGGCACCTCAGCCCCGCCAGAACGCGAGCGGACACGGAGGGCAAAGACCGAGAGGGGACCGAACAGCGCGGGACCCCGCGGCCCTCAGGGGGGCCATGAGGGGGCCGTGCAGGAGCATCCCCCTCACTGCTCACCTGCCGCTCCCGCCCGGCCGCTCCGCCGCTCCCGCCCGGAGGTGACGGGGCCGCGGCGCTCGGGAAGTGACGGCGCCGGGGCGGGACGGGGCGTGTGTTGTGCCGGGCCCAGTTCCGCCTTGTGCCGGGCCCAGCCGAGCTGCTGGAGCGTGGTGAGTGCGGGGCCGGGCCTGGGGCTCTCCCGGCGGGTGGGTGAGGGAAGGGGGGGTCTCGTTACCGGGCGCTCCTCAGCGCCGCCCCGCTCCCCTCACGGCTCCTCCGGCTCTGAGGTGACGGCGGCGAGAGGGGACCCCCGGTGCTGTGCGAACCGAGGGACCCGTGTGGGAGCCGGGGGGAAGCCGGGAACGCTGTGGGTGAGCTGAGCGGCAGGGGGAGGCTGCTGCTCGCCCTCCCTCAGCGCTTCTGAGGAGCCGCTGCCATCTCGCCCCGCTGGAGAGCGGCTCTGCCCTTCCGAAGCCCCGGGAAAGGTGGGATTGACTCGCCTTGCTCCGGCCCGAGGGACGGTGCCTGATGACACAGGGAGAAATCCGCCCTTCTCCCCGCGGGGAGTCGCATGCCGATGGTTTTTTTGTCAGCTTCTCCACGGAAATGGTTTGTGCTTTCCCGGCTGGGTGCTCCCTGCGTCCCCGTGGACTGCCTGGGGCTGGTGGCTGTGAGGCCCAAATCCATGGGAACGTTTCTGAGGACTGGCGTTAATCACCCGGTCTGGCTTTTATTTCTCCAGCTAACGTCGTGTGGTGTTTGCAGGAGATAATAAAGCAGCAAGAATCCCGTTTTATTCCGGTTTTGCCTGTCAGGTGCTCGGCAGGTCACGTAAGTGACCTGAGGGAAGGGGTGATGAGTGCGTTTGGCAGCAGCTCGTTATCCACAGAGCGCTGCGAATCCAGGTTATCCCCTTCCAGCTGCACCTGGGACATTTCTTCAGGGTTTTCTCCTGCCCCTGTTTGCTCTGTGCTTGCCAACAAGTGGGTATCCTGGTTTAGTTAATGGTGACAATGTGGGCTGAGGTGGAGGAAGGGTGGTGTCACTTTTTCGCGCCTCCGACCACACGCGTTGTGTTTGGGCAGTGGATTTTGGTGCTGTTTTGCTGTCAGGAATTTTGCTCTTTCAGAGATTGTTTCGCTGCAGTGTGATGGGGGTGTTCTCATGCTTCCTAACACCTTATGATAACATACTTCAGCTCCTCTTAATGCATTAATTTTCCCACTGAAACGGTTTTCGTTCTGTCAGTCCTCCTCCTTCCAATCCCTTATTTCTGCAGCATGGAATAGACTTTCCTTTATTCCTTGTGGGACAAGTGACAGTTGCAGCCATGGCTTCATCCCCTGCTTTCAGATGAGGGTTTCCAGTTGTGCAATGGGAGCTCTCTTCATTAGTCTGAGCTTTGTTTCGTGTCCTGCTGAGCTGCTGAAATCACAGGTGTTTGTCATTGCTGTGGGGAAAGGGTAGGAGGAGGCTTGCTGGCTTTCAAGTGGGTGGTAGCAATGAGGAAGGTGAGTGGGCTGGAACAACTGCACTCTTTCCACCCTAAGGGGTTTTTTATAAAGTTGTTGTCTTGGAATTCCTTCAGCCTCTGACTGCATCTCGTGAGCAGCTCTCCTTAGCAGCTCTCCTGTGCCATTCGTGTGTGCTTGGAGATTCCTTATTTCTTTAAAAACGGTGGGTTTAAAACAAACAACCCCCCTCCCCCCCATCATTCCTGATGTATTGTGATGGCAGACAGAGTTATCTGTAGGTTGGAACTTTAACTTCTCTTGCTTGTGGACAAGTGTGAGCTGGGTGGACTTTGCTATTTCCTGAGGACAAAGGGCACAACCCTGAAGTTGCTGCAACACTGAGCTTTTTGTACCAGCTTCAAAGTGGACAGCACCAAAACCACCAAACCTCGCTGCTTTTGGACCAGAGGGAGCCAGGAGATGTTATTAGCAAACAGGCAGTTGTTCAGGGTATTTCAAACTTATTAAAAGAATATTTTTCTTTCTCCCAGGACCCAGAATTGGCCTCTGTGAGCTTTGTGTGTGCAGTGTGTCCTCACTGGATGGCCAAGTGTGAAATCTGAATTGGCTCCATTTAGAGACTGTTCCTGTGAAGAGCAGAATTTGTTATCCCAGGAGCTGCTTTCGGCTGCTCTGGGCTTTGTCAGGTCCTTGTGTTCATCCCTTTTCATCTGTGCTTTGCCTTCTCTGCATATCCTCTTATCCCTGGGTCCCTCTTATCACCTTTTCATCTATTTATTGCACAGCATCTGATTCTACTGCTGGGTGTAATAAGAAATCATGTTCTGCTGGAAAAAAAATACCCCAGAAAGGTTGGTTGAATATATGTGGCTTTAATGGCAGGGACAGAACTTTCAGTTAACTCAAAAGAAATTGCAAGAAATCCCTGAAGCTCATGTTACACCAGTCTTTCCTAAAAGGCATGCCAAAGTCTTTTTGGGGAAAAAAAAAAAAAGAGAATTTAAACTCAAAATTCTAAGATGATTTATTTGGGTAGAAATTGGAAAATAGGTCTGGTGTACAGAGGCATAACCCACAAAATGGAAACCTGTGGTCTTTAACTGAATTACTTCTCCTTTGAGGAATTAAACTATTTTAGTTAGGAAAACATTTTTAGTATAGGAATAAATGCAGTCATATCAAAATAACCCATTATAGCTAAATCTGTAGAGATTTGGAACATCTTTCATGATGTGGCCTCATTTATTTTAATTGAATGCTTCCCAGGAGTGCTGAAGGACTGGGGGAAAAGAAAAAAATAAAACAAAAAAAAAAAAAACCCGAGCAGTTCCCTTTTTCTATTTTCTGTCATCTTCAGGAAAGTCATTCACCTCCAGGGGAGGGGCTGTGGCACTCCAGTGGCACGGGGATGCTGTCCCCTTGCTCTGTAGGGACAGCAGCTTTGCAGGAGGAGTCGCTTTGGGCTCCGGTGCCGCGGAGTTCAGGACGCGGTTGGGCTCCTGCAGTGCCTTCAGATCCTGCAGAAGTGGTTGGAGAGGGAATAGCTGGGAGGAGCTGGAAGGGGTAGGTAATGTTTCACCTCCAATCCTTCACCTGAACGTGTGCCTTTGGCTTTCCAGGGAAAGAGCTCTCCGGGCTGTTTCTTTGCCGGGTTTAACTTGTTCTCTCCGTAGAGCGCGCGATGGCTGAAGGAAAAGCCCCTCACAGATGGGCAGCACTGTCCAGAGGAGTGAGGTTCATTACCCACCTGCAGAGGCTCGATTTTCCTACCCCCCTTTGTTCTCCTTGCCCTAACTGAAGAACAGGGGGGTAGGAAAAGAAGGAACGTGAGGAAAGTTGAGAGGAAAGAAGCAGCGGGATTAGAACATGTGGCTTGGAGTGCAAGAAATAACTGGATTTGGTGTGTTGCTGAGGGGAAACAACAGAATGCTCTGAGCTCTAACTCTGCTTCTGGGAGCTGTGTGAGCTGATGGAGATGAGAGTAAGGGCTCTTTCAGTAAGAATCAGTGATTGAAACAACGCCTGGGAGAGCGGTGAGATGATGAAAACGGCTCCCTGCACTGGAAAGGAGTCCTCCAAAAATCCTTAGTACGGACCACGAGTCCCCATTCTGCTCCTCCAAGTGAGAGTGCAGACACCCAACTGCCTGCTCCAAAACGGGCTCCTTTTGCATAAGTGCACCCAACACTTGGGTGCTTCCACAGCCTCCCCAGGGCTCTGGAGAAGAGACTTTTGTCCTTTTCTCTGGCTGCAGAGAGCAGATACCGCAGTGCCCAATTCTGTTGTGTTCTCATGCTCGGATAGCTTGTTTTGCTTTGTCTCACTTCTGCTGTGAAGTGCCAGTGACGGTTACCATAAACCCTTTTTGTTGACCAATTTGCATTTTTGACTAGCAATAATTGTCTTTTTATGCTTCATGTTTTGGGCTGCACTGAAGCTCAATGGTGTATTGTGAGCTTTTTGTTCAGCCCTACAAAGCAGTTCTTGTGTGAGCACGGCTCTAACAAGTGATCTAAGCCACCCTGACACAAAAACTGGCCACAGTTGTTTTCCTTGCTCTTTTGAATAGTTTATTTTCATGTTTGCTGCTAAGTACATACTCCATGTAGTAGGCAATTTTATTTTTAGAGATGGGGCTCTGTGTCTTTCCCGGCATCTGTCAGAAGTGAAGTCCTGCTCAGCAGATGGAATTTTAATTTCCTGTGGTGAGCTGTCATGGCTTGGGTGTAGACTTGAGAATATGGAGCGAGTTAATGAAGGACAGCTCCCATTTTTGGGTCAGACTCCCACTCCACTGAATCCCTGTGGGGAGGCATTAGTGCAGCCCTGGTGGCTCTAAGGGGCATCGAGCAGCACAGCAGATCAGGGGTGCTGAGCTGAGGGGATGTGCAGCCTCCAGTCCCTTTGTTAAGATGCTTTAAGTATAATTAGACTCGGTAAACCGGGGAGGTTCTTTTCTGGAGCCAGGAAGGGTTTGCAGCCCGTTCAGCCCTGCAAGGTGGCAGGTATCCCATCTCCAAGTCAGCTGTTGTTTTAAATGGAAATTTTTAGAGCTTTCCTGCAGAAGGGCTGAACTTTAAAACCTCCTTGACAAGTATTTGTCCTCCAGAAGTGTGGAGGGAATTATTTCTCTGCCTCAGTGCAAACGTTGACTTGTGTACTTGAGGTGGTGTTATGCAAAGCTAATCCTGGATTAGTGCCTTTCCAAGCAGCCAGGGTAAAAGTGGCTCTGGCAGTTGAGCTCCTGAGAAAAAAAAAGCTGTCATGCCTTGGGAACAACGCACCTGAAACCCCCAGAGATGCAGGAGTTTTATGGATTGCACTGGAATTCAGTGTTGTGCACAGCCTGCGCTTCAGCTTCAAACGTGGAGAGCAGTTTGCATTGCACTAAATGGATTTCCTTGGAGTGGAATTAAGCTGAGAGCAGAGACCAGATCAATTCAGACTTTTAATTTTGAAGGCTGTATTTGCACACGTGCAAAAAGATGGATTTCAAAATGAGGAACGTGCGACTTCCACTGAAGTTTGTGGCTTTTTCTTTTTTTTTTTCCTAATCTTTGCTATATTTAAGTCAACAAAATGTGACTGAAGTTCCCTCAGCCAGAACACTTTTCTTTTTTTAGTGTTGCTGTTTGTGCTCAACAGCTCTGGGTGGCTTTTGCTTCCTAAGCAGCTTTCTGTGAGCGTGGGGCTTGCTTGGGTGTGGGTGTGTAATTTCAATTTCGCCCCGTGCGGTTGCAGCTCCGTGTGTGTAAATTCACGTGGCGCACGCACGGCTCCGCCTGTGGATCAACTCGTAGATGTTCATAAATTCTTACTTCAGTTGTGTAAAAATAAGCACGGCTGGGTGCAGCCAGGAACTGAACACCGTGCTGATGGGATGGTGGCTGGACATTTGATCCTGCTCCTGCCATGGCAACTGGCCTGTTCTCCTCATGGGGACTGGCGAGCTCCAGGCTGCTCCAGCCTCACCTGGGCAGAGGGAGAGCTTCACCTCGCCTGGGGTTTGGGCAATCCCTGCCTTGCAGGCCATGCTGCAGCAGCTCAGGCCTCTTGGCCTCAGTTAACTGCGGAGCCCTTGGATTTTTCAGCTTTTGCAAAGGTGTTTTGTTCATTTTTAAGGTGGTTTGGGTATTCTGGTGTTCACGCTGCAGTGAATAAAAGCTGTAACAAGCGTGAGATGAGGTTCTGCTGCCTTGTTTAGCCAGATTTCTGTTTCTGCATATTTTGTGTCGGAGGGAGGTGTTGGAGAAAGGATTCCTTCCTGAGACTTTAGTGCTTTTGACTACTGGATTTTAATTAAAACCTTTAATAATTAGATTCTAGCTAGCAACTTGATCTGTATTGCAAGTAATGCACGAGGCCTGTACCTGTTTAGAAAAACACCTGTCTAAAACTGACTCGTGAGACCCTGGAAATGTCAAATACAGCATCTGAAGTCTTTGAACATTTTAGTCAAAAATTTGACAAAATTATTGCAGTCTGAATCCAAGAGGTGATCTCACTCCTGTTTACCAAACCTGAGTTGCTGCTTGGCTCTTAAGCCGAACATAAATCAATGGGAAGTATTTTTTCTGTAGAACTTTTAATTTCTTCCACTGGACAGTTTTATATAACCTCTCATTTTAATATTGTACCTCTTTTCTTTCTAACAAAAGCAGTGCATCAAAACCTGTAAATCACGTGTGCTTACAGGGAGAAATACAATGCAAATAAAATCCTTTAGCTTTGTGGGACTCTCTTTTCCAAATAAAACTCTAGAAACCGTTTTAAGATTCAAGAGAGGGGTTTTAAAACAAGGAGTCTGACTGGTTACTCCCTTTGTGTTTGATTGCATAAGAATTGTCAGCTGTTCAGGTTCGGTTTTTTTTAAAGAAAAAAAAAGGCAGCTTTTGCAACACTCTGGTTTGTGCTGGCTCCCACTTCTTGCATTATTTACCCTCCTGGATAAGGAAACCCACATCTGTTCTTTTGGGGTTTTGTTTTAGGGCTGATCTCTCTAGAGAGGTTAAAGCAGCAGAGAGCGTGGACAGTGTCAGCAGAGCTTCCACCAGAACGCTCCTGTCCTCTGAGTTCAGAGTTTGCCTTTTGTGCCCCAGAGGTGCCAGGCTGTGCAAAGCAGGAGCTCTGCACCTTGGTGACCACACTGAGGGCTGATCTTTTGGGGTCTGGCCATAATCCCATCCTTGGTGCCAGGATGAGGAGCGCCCCTGACGCGCCAGGCTCGGGATGGAATGAGGTTTGTATGAAGCTCTGCTGCTCCTGGAGCCCAAACAGTGGGTTGGGTCGTGGAAGGGCTTTGTTTAATGAGCTTTTGTTCAGCTGAGGGAAGTGAGGGAGTTTTGTCAGTTGAGTGAAAAATTTAGAGTTCCGTAGGTGGAAATGTTTTAATCTTTGTCACCGTGGGGATTGAATCACTTTCTCCTGTTTAACGGTGTGATGCAGGATGAGTGTGAGTTGGATTTGGAGAGCTGCTGGGTGCTTGTACCCTTTGACCGTGGAGTTCTAACCAGAAACACGCCTTGTCCTTTTTGGGTTCCTTGTTCTTAGATCCCCCCCGTGACTGATCTATGAAATGGCAGAGAATGGCACAGACTGCGACCAGAGACGCATAAGGATGAGCAAAGAGCAGCACAATGGCAACTTCACAGGTAGGTGGAAAATGCCTCTGTGTTCTCAGCCAGCCTGCTCGGGCTGTGAAACAGCTCAGGATTGCAGAGGAATTGATTTTGGTTTTCTGTTGAGGCCAGCCAGCAGGAGGGAGCCCCTGACCCAGGGAGTGGCACCCCTGCCCGTGCCAGGGGTGGAACGAGAAGGCCCCTTCCAGCCCAAACCATTCTGGGATTCTGTGACTTTTTGCCCACAATAATGCAAAGGGACTCGCTGCCTGAATCAATCTTAGAGACCTCAGTCAGCTCTAAACCTGAAGGGTTTGGGATTTCAAAGCTGGGGAATAGATTCATGCTGTCTATTTCCATTTCTCTTACATTCCTTTCCCCTCCCAAAGTTCCTGATCTTTGGTTCCCATCCATTTAAGCATCACAAAGCTGACCTGGGTACCAACAGGGGCTACAGCAACCAAAAAACCCTAAAAAAAATTAAACTCTGTTGGCAAATGTGTGACTGTGGAAGTCAGGCTGTCCAACCCCACCCTTTGGCATTGAAAAGTTAGTTCTTGGTAATAAAAATCTGTTTTACTCTGGGACAGATCCAGTTATTAGTCTCCCAGTTTCTAGCTGTTCTGTTGAAATTCAGAGTCATTATAATTTATTGGTTTCAGTGATAAATTACCAACAAAACAGTTTTAACTACTTCACCTCCTGCCTCTCCTCTGTTTTTCCTACTGGTATGTCTGAAGCAGCCTGGGGTTAATGTTTAGAGCTCATGAAAAATAACCTGAAAACAGTTAATGAAGATTTTTGTGTCACTGAATTATCCGTGCTGTGTAGCAAAGCATGGAAATTATAATCATCTTTGTTTGTTTCCTGTCAGCTTTCAATGTGCCAGTTCCATATTTAATTAAGTTTTGTAATCAAGTGATTTCTCAAGTTGTATGCAGTCTTACACCATTGTGTTTTACGACCTTTTACTAAAAACAAGGTCATAAAAACGAGGTTGAAACATTTTTGGTACACATATTAAACGAAAAAGATTAACTGTATGTTTGTATGTATGGAACAAATTAAAGCCTTTTACTTAAAGATTTAAATCTTTCTGTAACTCTGAGGGAATGTGGATGTTCTTCAGTATTTGCCAGGATTTCTGTTAGTTCATCTTAAGCAACTGATATTACAGCTAAGGAATACAAAATTAAGAGGGCTGAGTGACTTATGAGGTCTGCAATTTCTGTGTAAATATCAGCATCTGATAAGGCAAAATGTTTCAATTACTGGAGTAAGACTGAACTAATACATCTTGAGTTACAATATGCTGGAGATCAGATTAGATTCATATTTGAAATGCAACAGCTTTTTAAAAATGTCAAATTTATGAATATTATTGCAATACGAAATAGAATACACGTGTGGTGACTGTGTAGTAAATGAAGTTTAAACAAGTTTGGTGTCCGTTTGGATACAAGTGTGATTTTTCATTGTTTACTGCCATTATTCTTTAAATCTTATTTCAGAATTCCTTTTAAACTTTTTAATTTTAATAAATTAATTGTAATTTAAATTTAATTTAAGCGTTATTAGTGCTCAATTAAAATTACAAATAAAAATTATTCCTGCTCATTAGCTTGACAACCTTTGAACGAGCCATTCACCTCCAAAAAACCAACTCGGCTTTGGGGTTTTATCCACCTTATTGTGAGCACAAAGTAACGCCTTGCTGAGCAAAGCCTTTCAGTGAGCAGGGCCTGGGCTGGCTGTGGGCTCCTCGCCAGGCAGGGCTGTGCTCCCAGAGCTGCTCCCTGCCCCGGGAGGGCTTTGGGAGAAGCTGGACGGGCTCCTGCTCCTATCGGGTTACGCGGGGCTGAGGGGGATGAGGAGCACGGGTAATTCCATCTGCTGGGCAAGAACCAGCTGCAGAGTCCAGGGGGAAAGGTCCCTGCAGCAGGTGCTGAGGTCACATCTGACCTGGCTGCGTTCAGCTCCGCGGGCAGTGCCCGGCTGGAGGTGCCAGGCCTGGGGCACTCTGGTTCCCTGGGTGTTCAGACCTCTGCATTCCCTGCAGGGCACCTCGCTGCTGAGGCGCTGGCAGCAAATGCTCTGGGCTCGGGAGAAAAGATGACTGAGAGCTCACGTTACCTTCCTAACAAATTAAAAAACAACAACAAAAAAAATCAGGTTTTTTTTGGGTGGGATAGCACCTGACCTGCCAGCCTGTGCTTTTATTTTTATTTTTTTTTCCCCTTTTCATTTGCAGATTCCTCGATGCTGAGTGAGCGTAAGCGACGGGAGCGAGAGGAGAGGTTGAATATTGTACTGTGGAAAAAACCGCTTGTTACCTTGCAGTATTTTTGCCTGGAAACTCTAATAAACTTGAAGGAATGGACCATAAAGTAAAGATCATTTCTTTAACTTCTACTAAGCGTTCTGGGCAAACCCCATGCTCTGATTCAGTAGGTCATTCTGACATCTCACTTTCCCTGATGATTCACAGCTTGAAAACTGTTTATTTTCAGAGAACATGTGTATTTTTGTCCCTTAAAGGTGGCTGCTGGAATATCCCACGCTTGTAGCCGTGCTCTCAGACCCTTCTGCCTAAATTACATAAGTACAGCAAAGTGCTTGGGGCAGAAAATGGCAAAGTGCCTTTGTGCCATTGCAATTTGAAAGAGTGGGGGAGTGTTTAGGGATCCTTAAAGCCAAGGGACATTGTGCTTATGGCTGCAGTGTTAAACACTGACCTACTAATGCAGGTGTTGGTATCACTGAGCAATCTCCAGAGAGCCCAGCCAGGGCAGAGATCAGGGTTCTGGAGAGCTTGCAGTGATGTTTATGATGCTGTCAGGAGGACTTTGCTTCTCTGTGGGCCCTTTTACAGCAGGAAATGATTTATTAAGGCACTTTTTCCTGAGTGTTATTTTCACACTGGATAAAACCAGCTTTTATTCCGGTGAGAGAATTTGTGAGGAGCAGTCCTGCCATTCCCTGCTAGTGCTGAAATGCAGAGCCAGTTCTTAAGGCACAAGGCCCGGGGGTTTAGGCTGCCAAAACATGAGTACAGTTTGCAGTGAGAACGCCAAGAGTAGCAGCCCTCCAGTGCTTGTGTTGGTAACTGGTTCCTGTTGTGCTTGGGAGTTTACAGAGCTTTTCCCAGGCAGGACCTGATGTCACCTTGGGTGACTCCAGCTGTGGGGCTGCTGCTCTGCAGGCTGAGCTGAGCCTGGGCTCAGAGCTCTGCTCACTGCCCCTCCGAGCCAGGCTGGAGGTGCTGGCACTTCAGACTGACAGAAACTTCTGGTTTCCACTTTCTTTTGAGATTATTTGTATGAAAATACCAGGTTTATGTAGTGTGGTCTCAATTCCGTTTTACACCCCCCACCCCCAAAAGAACAAACCCCCAAGCCTGTTTATTTTATTATGTGCATTCTTTCAAATGCCATTAGAAATTGTCTCTGAGAACTGCTTTACTGGGTCTGACATCTGTAATTTCTGACAATCTCCAAGCATTTATTTAAACTAAGCAGAAATAACATTTGGGGATTTATTTTAAGACCTCAAATCTTATTTGGCTTCCCAGACATCCAGTTCTGTTACAGATAGCACTTGCCTCCTCTGCTGAGCAGAGCATTCAGTTGTCTGGCACTCCCCTGACAGAATCTTTACAGAAAATAACCCTGACTATTACAAGCTATTAAGTTGAGACCTCAGATTGACTCTTAATGATCCCTGTGTTCTGTTGCATAAATTGTGTTTTGAATGGCAATCATTTGAAAATTCAGTTGTCATACTAATGTAAGCAGCGCTAACTTTAATTTTAAAGTCTTTTGACTGCTCTTTTCAGTTGGCTTAATATGAAATATTTGTGACTGTTTTCCTGTATTATGCCTCACATTTCTATCTTTCTGTCTAAATAGATAAGTTATGTTCATAGTTTGCTATTACAGTCTGGGAAATTTTAAGTGATGCTAGCACTTGCTTTTTTTATATCTCATTAGGTGACAATATAATAGTGTTTTCTGGAAAATACTAAATGTGTTTGCTGATCTACTCTGCATGGCCACATACACACCAAGCAGAAAAAAAAACCCAGTAAAGCCAAACATGCTCAAAAATTATTTGGTAGCAAATTACTTTGAAAAACACTTTTCTCCCTTTACTCACCTAATGCTTCAGAGTAACCTAAAATATATTCATAATATTTTGAGCTGTTACAAGATACTAATTTTAATAGAGAAGGGGAAAGAAAATGTGATTTGTTCCTGTGACTGTCACTGTGGTTCTGCCCAGCAGCACAGTTGGAAATCAGCACTTCTGAATTCCACCCAGCTCGTCCTTGCCCAGGGCCTGCTTTGCTCTGTGCCTGGCCACAGCTGCTGCTCAGGGCCTGGGCCTGACTCTTGGCTCCAGAAGCTGAATTGTTTTCAGCCTGTGTTTGTTTTCAGACAGTTACTTTGTTTTTCTTTATTAAACAAAAAAAAAAAGCGCAGCTGAACTTTGATTTCTCTTGACAGCTATGCAGAGATTTTTCCCTAAAGAGTAAAGGCTCCCCAGATATTTTCTTGGGAGGTTTACACTGCTGCCACTACCCCTGCTGAGCACAATCCAGGCAGCCCCAGTCCCCAGAGGTTACTGAGTTACTTTGAAATGCCTGCTTTATGATGAAAAACCCTAATTTGCCATTTGTCTTTAAGATTGTGGCGGCGGCGAGGGCTCCTGGTGTGTGTGTTGCTGGCACTGGCAGTGCTCACAGCCCTGTACTACGTCCAAGGAGCACATCAACAGGTACCACCTCTGCTTCCCTGCCCCGCACTCCCTTCCCTCTGCTGGGAATTGAATGAATTGGGAAGTTCTAATCTTGTCTTCTGAACGGCTCGCTGTGGTTTTGTCTCTCAAATCGTGACTGCTCCGCTGGGGGCGCGTGAGTTGTGGTTCAGAGGTGGGGAGGGATGATCTGTTCTGCTGGATCTGGAGGTGGCTCATCTGTTCCTGAGTGAAGTGCTGCAGAACTCCTTCACAGCTGCTGTCAGCAAGGTTTTAATAGAGGGGGGAGCTCCTGAGGGGAAATCCTGAGTCTTCGTGGTTCCCAAGAAATGATTCGTGTGTTTCTGTGCAAGGGTCTCCTGGCCAGCTGGGACAGGCACATACAGAGATGTAGAATGGGTTCATGGTTCAAATTTGCTTCTGTAGTGCTTCTCATTGTTCTCAAATGGTCGTGTAAAGGCTCTGTGGAGCCTTGGTGAGCAGTATGTGGGTTTTTTTTGCAGCTCTGGAAGTGTCAGACATGGCTTAAGCTTAGCGATGGTGCTGTTCAGACAATTCCCTGAGCTGCCTGGGTTCTGCTTGACACTGTTGGGGGCTTGCTCCTCGTGGGCCTGTTCTGGATTGCAGCCTCCTACTATTGAACCTGAATTTCCATCTATCTCCTTGGAAACTTGCTGATTCCAGTATGTGGGTTTTTTGGTTTTTTGTGGGTTTTTTTTTTGAAAGTGCACAGCTTCCTCTACATTTCTGTGCTGTGATTGTAATAAATTGCAAATAGAAGTATTTATGAGTCTATTTCAGTTGTTATAATCCAGATAAATGTCTGTGTTAGCCTGTAGCTTAATTTTCCTCCCTTGGAGATTTCATAATTTATATTTTTTTTCTTTTTTTGTGACTTTCCTCTCTCAGTATGTGCGGTACATGGAGAAGAAATTCTTCTGGTGTGCCTACTGGGTAGGATTGGGCATTCTCTCCTCTGTTGGGCTTGGAACAGGTCTCCACACCTTTCTACTCTACTTGGTAAGGCTATTTCCACACCATGTCCTTTCTGAATTGAGTGCTTTAATTGTTGCATATTTTAAAATGTGTGAATAAATAATTTTCTGCAAGTTCTAAGCATTAAGTACATCTAAAATTGGTGCTCTGGTGAATGCTGTTCATGTTCTACACTGCATCACCTTGTTTTGTAGTTTGCAAGCTCTGGTTTTGGCCTGTTGTTGGTTAATCCTCACTTTGAAGCAATGAGCCAAATCTGCAAGTTCTATCCTCTCATCTCTTCATTTAAACGAAGCCTGGTCTACTACAGATCAAGTGTTTCCATTTAGAATTTTTCAGAGTATTTTTTTAGTGGCTTAAAATGATCATTTTTCTAACTGAAGCCACCAAAACAGGCAGCTGGTTTAAAGTTCAGTCTGTATTAATTTTGCTTTGAAAATAATAGCAAGAAGAATGTTTTTCTGTGGAGATAAAATATGGAAATTTGCATGATGTTGTTTATCTCAACTTAGCTACGAAAGGCAGGGAAATGTTTGGGTGTGTTTTGCTTTTGGCCATTGGATTAGTTCCTGGGTTATGAAACCACTGTCCTGGATTCAAGAAAAGGATTCATGGCCACAAAATAATTAAAACCAGTTCAAGCAACAAATGTCATCTTGTATTTGGATCAATTACAGATGTTTACTTTCAGAGCTGCTTTAATCATTAACAATAACACAGAAAACACTCCAAGAAACTCCTGCCTTTCCCTGCAGCAGGGCAGTGCCTGGGAGATGGGATGGCATGGGATGAGCAGCCTCAGAATTGCTCTGAGTGTAGCTTCTGTCCTAAAGATTGTGGAAGGAATTCCTGCTAAACAAAACCAAGTTTGTGCATTGAGCACTGTCGGACCTCGGGCCACTCCAAGGTGATTTTGGCACATGAGATCTTCCTAAGACAGCGCCCCTCCTTTTCTTAAAGGAGGTGAAGCTTTTCTTTTACTCTGTATTTAAAAATCAAAGTTCTAAATTACTTCAGTGTAGAAAAATTAAAGTCCGTAATACATCACTTTGATTATCCTGCAGGATATGGGAACCTCGTGGAGGTACTTAGGCCGTGGCCTGAGCTGATGTTGAAATAATTTATAGAAAATACAACTTCTCACTCGTTTTCTTTCAGTATAACTCATGGTGGGCGTCAGGAGGTTGACAGCCTTCCAAAAATTTACAGGGATGTGTCACCCAGGAAAAGAACCTGAGTTTAATATTGTTAGGGAAGGTATTTATTTAGAACATAAAAGGGGAGGCTTCACATAACTTTGTTAGGAGGGGGAAACAGACTGAATAGATTCCACTGAGTTATTAGAAGGTGGTTATAGAGTAAAATGTAATAAAAATGTACCATCAGCATCTAAAGTGTAATACTACAGTAGAAATGCTGCTTTGCTTTCAGCATATGAGGCAGATAAGCGTGTTCCTGTTTCACTGAGGGAATTCCGTGAAGGCAGCGAGTGTAGGAAGAATGAGAAGCCAGGGTTTGCTTCCCCTTTTTCTCTCCTGAGCAAGATTTAGTGATTAGCGTGGTCTCCTCGGGCCCCTTCTGGGCAACCTCCTGGTTTACACCTCGGTGGAAGCCACGCGGTTGTTGCCACTAGATGGCAGAGGAAGTGTAAAAACGGCAGCTCCTGCCCTGCCAGGCCGTGTCTGCGATTTAAGTACCTGAACTGTTCATATTCTTATCTCTGCAGCTGTACCAGCAAGGTGTACACGGAATATGTTATCACTGTAATAAAACAGAGCTTGATATCTGCTCAGTGGGAGAGGGAACAAGGAGTACTGACTTGAGGCTGCTGCTGCAGCTTTTAGGGGTGAGCTCTTCCAGAGTGGTGTTCTGGGTTTAACCCATCTGGAAACAATGCAATTAGAAGCTTCTGCTCTCAAAGGGAGGAGTTGTAACTAGTTTGCTTTGTTATTTTTGCAGCAGTTCCCTCTAAAAGTAGAAATATGACACACTAAGTGGGACTCTCAATATTAACTTACGCGTTACCGTTGATCTACTTTTCATGTTCCATATACTTTAATTCTATTTCTCTGTAATGGTAAAAAGCAAAAAAAACTTATTCTTCTGTTGACTCAAAGGAATGAAAAGTTTCAAAACAAATCCTCCCCTGCTTTATTGCCTGGATTTGCTGGCAATAGAGAATAGACCCAATAAGTGCTTTCAAATTGCTTTTAATTAATTGCTCATTTTAAAGCTGTATGTACAGGGAGATTGTTGGGAATGCAATTACATGCTGGGAGAACAATGCCCTTGGGCCCACCCATGTGGTGCTGAGCGCTGCTGGGACTTGCAGCATTGTCTGGTGCCACTGAGGGCACGAGGAGGAATGGATGGCATGTAGGCACCTGCTCGGGCTCCTTCAGCTGTCACACAGGTGCATCTGAATGAAATACTCTGGATGATCCCTTTACTCTGGCCGTGCCCAAGCGCTGGGCAGGCCGTGGAGGTGGTTATGCAACGGCTGCAGTATCTGAATGACTCTGATGTTTGCTTTCCCTGGCCTGCTTAGCTGTTTTTGCAGTGTTGAAAGCCGTCATTTGTCTGGATCCCTCAGAGCATCTCTCACCAGCTGCTTTTTGGAGCTGCATTCCGGTGCCAGGAGAGATCCCGGGGTTAGCTGAGAAGAGAGTACTTGGAAAAAGTTTGCTAAAAGTAGAATTTAAAGCAGGCTCAGCGTGGGAGGGGTGTTGCTGCCTCAGGATCATTTCGGTTCACATCTGATTTGGGTTTTTTTTGGTCACCAATCCTTGGTGTGGGAGGGACAGCTCGAGCGTGTCAGTTTGATACCAGGCTTTTAATTGATGTTTGTGTGATTTGAGAGCTTTCTCTGTGTTAGAAAGGGCCTGAACATTGCCTGATGTGTCAGTTCCTGGTTGAATGCTGCTTCCTTAGTTGCTGCCAGCACTGGATGTAAAATCTGACATGGCTTTTTGGGAAACAGTTCTCGTGCTGCACTTGGCTCTGAGCTGAGGGCTGGCACGGGGCAGATTTCAACGCAGGAACAGGGAAGCAGGCCACTCTTCCAAGAATCCTTTCCATTCTGACACTTTCAAAACAAGTCTGCTGGCTTATTTTCCTGAAGCCCATTAAAGGTTTTTCACAGTTCTTTAAAAACAACCCTTAAAAACGGTAATCATGATGCGGTTCTGTAGGAAATAAAACTATTATGATTAATGACTCGAAATACTGGTTTTTAGCAGTACATGGCTTTTTTCCTCGGTCCTGAGACGTTTTCTGTTGGTGGTAGATTAAAATATGAACGGCATGAATCACCTCATTACCAGCAGAGGATGGCTGAGGGGTAACTCATGAGGAATTTTTGGTGTTTGCACATCTCTGAAAGATCTTTGCTGCCTCAAACGAATGAATGAGGCGGCGGTGCCGCAGGGCTCGGGGCAGGGGACAGTAGGTGGAGTGCTGGGTTGGGATCACGGTCACATCCCCACCCAACGCTCTGCCTCGTGCTTTGGTTTCACTTCAGCTCTGAAAAAACGGATTGCCAAAGATGTGACAAAGAAAAAGAAAAAAAAAAAGAAAAAAAAAAGTGCTTAAAAGGAGTGTTTGAGGGTGCGGTAAGGTCCTCTCTCCCTGGGGATGTGAAATCCTGAGGGGATGAACGGCACCGAATCCCTCCCCGTTCAAAAGCTCGGGGCCAGCTCTGGCTGTTGGCATTGTTGGTGTTTTTGTTACTTAAATGTGGATTTTGTTTGCTGCCGCTGGAGCCGAGGGGGCAACTGCAGAGGGGGATTGTGCTGGTGGCCTGGCCCTGGGCAAGCACAAACAGGAAATGTGAGGTACAATGGCCATGGCTGTGCCGAGGCCCAGCCCGGATATTTCAGCGCTGGAATATGTGAGTTTGTCAGGAATTCTTACAGGGCTGCTCGGCAGCAGAGTGGAAGAGGGCACGGCAAAAATAAAGAGCAGAAATGTGCCTGTAAAGAGAAAAGTGAGTCAGAAAAGCAGTGCCCTTATTGCCGGTGCTGCTCTGAGAGAGCCGGGCTGGGTTTGTGTGGCTTGGAGGGTTCAGCATCTCACTTTCATTCTGAATTGGTTCCCCTCGGCCAGGGGTCACATTCTGGCCTCCCCAAACAGTCACAGTTTGCAGCTGAAATGAGCCCTGGGTTGGCCCTACCCAAACTGGTTTAGGTTAGAATTTGAAGATTTAAAAGCCAGACACTTGTGCAATAATGAGTCCATTATCTTGGAAAAAAAGATGTTGGTGGTGTAAATAATTAAAAAAAACCAAACAAAAAAACCCAAACCCACACAAATAAACGGTTTCCTGTCAGGACTACTGAAAGCTTTTTAAAGTCAAACTTAATTCCTTTTAGTTCTCTTGTTCCAGGAGCTGAGCTTGTAAGAGGACTCATGATAAAAATTACTAAAGTCCCTCTTAAAAGAGAAGCTCACAAAACAGGACTTACTCCACTTTTATGAAGTAGACAGAATAATTTAGAAACCCACACAACTTATTCTCATTTTTTTTCTTCATTTACTTCCTCGTGACTAACACAGGAGTATTTTCATAGTAATTATCAGCTTCAGGAGAGGTTCTGCTCTTTCCACACAGATCATTCAAAACTATTGTGAGTAACCCAGAAAATGATGGTTCTGTGTGTAAAGGAAAAAGTGAGAAACAAAAGCTGAGCTGCCTCAGCCAGGTGGGAGGTGCAGCAGTGCTCCCCTTCCCAGCGCTGAATTCTTTTTGTGAAGTGAGGTGTTCATTTCCAGCCCTCACTGTTCTCCAATTCACACGTCAACTTGCAAGCCTAAAACAAAGGAAATAAAAAAGGCTTCTGTCTAATACCTGTGCTCACATTACTGCTATTGAATTGCTGAAGTGATTGAAAGAAAAATACGTGGAGGGTGTACAAGGCAGAAATTAATTCTAAAATAAGTTGAAATGGAGCCTGTTTGTGTGAGGGTCATTTTTGTCCTTTACTCTGTAATTTGTTTCTTTCCTGTCTCTAAACTACTTCCTCCAGCTGTCCTAAGCTTTCTACAATGAACTGAAATATCCTGGAATACATGAATCAACATAAAACTTTTTTTTTTTAAATCACTTTTGCAGTTATCTCACCAGAAATTCCTGCTTAAAGCACACCTGGCCTCTGTTCTGCTCGAAACTGCAGCATTGATATTAATAATGCACTGATGAACTGGGAGGGTCTGCTGAATTAACTGGACACTGCTGCTAAATCAGTTGTACAATCTGAGTGTTCCTTACATCTTCTGGTAGCTCGCTTGCATTTAAAAAAACCTGAGATGAAAAGTGGTATTTTCAGGGGAGAAAAATGTTCTTTTGCCGTGCTCCTGTTGTGTCAGATGCCTGGAGATATCCACAGGGAGTGAAGGCAGCCCTGCTGGCCCAGGTGGAACTGTGCAAGAGCAGTGATGGAGGAGTTCATGGGGTGGTGGAGGAGTTAATGAGATGATGGCTGCACCCTTTTCTTCCTCCTGAGGGTTGATGGACTTTACCTTTTAGAAGCTGACGCCCTGTTTTCATTATCTGCTCTCCACTTCCTCCAGGTTTGTTCTGTCACATCTCTGCCAGGAGGGCACATTGTGCTTTCTCCTCATTTGCTCCCTTGGAGTTTTTTTGGGCTTTTTTTTTTTCATGCACAGCCTGAACTTTGTACCTTTCATGTCCTGCTTCCTGGAGTAGGTTGAAAATAACTGCAGAACTATCTCTAATTGGAGATTCTGAAGCCAATCACTACTCCTGGTAGCAATTTGAATAGAAACTGAGGTTTATTCTTCAGAAATGAGTGGATGGCTAGAGAAGGGCAAGGAGAGAACACTGACAGAGCATTTTATTATTTTATATTAAAAAAATTCTGATGAATTTCTGTCAGTAGCAGAAGATAAACTTGAATTCTTGCAATTGTGCCTGGCCCTGACAGGAGTCTATCTGTTCCTATAGAAAGCAATATAGGCACAGCCTTTAAAACAATCTGCTTTTCGTGTTACTCCTCAGAGCAGCACCCTGACCCTTTACACAGGCAGTGGTGCCGTGTACTGCTCCCTCAGTGGCTCTCGTTCAGTCCAATTCAGAGTTTGTGGCCCATCATTTGGAATTTCCATCAGCTCTGCTTTGTGGGGCAAGGCTTGCCTGAAGTGGGAATAGAAACTCAACCACAGCCACATGAGTGTAAAACTAATACACGGCTCACAGTGCTGGGGAGGTCTTCTAAACGCAACCCTGACCACTCTGCTGGATGTTTGTGTCACTTGAGGATGCTCTAGGTACAGGATCCTCAGTCCCCAGCCCCGAGTTCCAGCCAGCACCACATACCAGACGTTATAAAATCATGAGACATTTTAATCTCCTGACACAGACAGACAAACTGCACATATTTACCAGCCACCTCCAGACCAAGCTTCTCCTTCTCCCCGAGATAAAAAAGATGCTGTAACTGTGGTGTGACTTTCTGGAGAGGTGTAATGACTTCGTGGATAAGTATGGGATGAGTCGTGGCCCGGGACACCACTCAGAGGATGTTTCCCATGAGAAGCAAGCTTTTGTTTTTCCAATTTATCTCCATCAAATACATCATGACATGTTCCACCCCCTGTGCAAAGCTGAGTCTTGAACCCAGTGTGAAAAGCAGTGTATCCATGGAGGAAAACAGAATTTAAGCACATTAAGTTCAGCAAGGAGTTCAGGGTAATCTTTTCCTTGCTGGCAGACATATCACTTTTCTTTGAGAAATGTTTCTAAATTAAAGCCAGTCTAAAATTATATCTTCCCCCAAAAGAAGAGGTTAAAATTAGATGTGGTTGTTCTTGTATGACTTGAGCAGCCTGGCTGTTCTGTGAGGGGGCATGTGAGAAACCAACACTTGATACAGGATTTGTTTGCAGCTTTAATTGACTTCCCAGTCCAGGTGCTCAGAATGATTAATAACATGAAAATACAATTCCTTTTTGATTGGATATTCAGTCACTTTTCCTTATGGTAAAGACCTTCTGCTGTAGGAATTATACAGATCAGCATGCTTTTAAGGATTTTAACTCCTGATTTTTTTTACATGTGGGTGCTGTCTCTTTCTACTTCCACAGATGAATTTCCAAGCATAATTTAACGATAAAAAGATTTTTACTTTCCAGAAATTTCATACTACATCACTTTAAATAACTTATTTCTGTGCCATTCCACCCCGGGTGCCTTCAATCACTGGAATAAAACTCCTTTGAAGGCCTGTGAGTTCAAGAGTTCGAAGTTACCTTCTCACTGGGGTTGTGCAGACAGGGATTTCCAAACTCCCCTGAACTGCTGTTGCTAAGAAATAGATTAATGTTGAGCTCATCTCCATGAGCAAATCTTGTCTTGTTTGATTTGCAAATTGTACAGATATTTCTAACACATCACATTCCGGCCTGACCACAGGCTCCTTCTGGTCGTCAGCAGTGGCAAGCGAATGTTTCTCACCCGAGTCAGCAGAACACTTCTCAATTTCTCCTCTGTTATCCTTTGTTAGTGCCTCCTGCAGCTTAAAAGGAAAAAAAAAAAATCATTGGAAAAGGTGAGGGAAAGGCGGTGTGTGTTCAGGATCTTTCTTACATGCCTTGAGTTTCAGTGGTTTTTCCTGGTTTGGCAAGGAGCACACCTTGCAAATCGCCTGGGATTTAGGGTTTGGTGTGATGGGCTTTGAAGCAGTTTTGTCCTTTTCACTAAGTCACAGTCCAAGAGGGACAGCTGAGAGGACTTCCCCAAGTGTTGAAACAAGCTGATTTTGCAGGGAGGCAAAACACTCAGTATTTCCTGCGGCCCCACGCAGAGGAGGAGGAGGAGAGGGTGGAGGAAGTGTTATTTGTGAAGAGGATTAAAGAACTGGATGAGAATGAATCCTCCTGGGGTGTAGAGTCAGGGCTTTTCCAAAGGTGGCACCTCGAGCCTGTTTGAAGCTGGTTCCCTGCTCCATTCATTCAGAGTTCAACCATCACTAAATGGGAATGACCCCCCCAGTCCTCCTGCTGCTTCTGCCAGCCCCGGGCCTTCAGCCGAGCATTGCTTGGGGGTGTTTGGTACCCATGCCTTTGGGGAAGCTCCAGGAGCAGATGTTGGGGGTGTTGCTCTGAGCCTGCCAAGCCTGGGACAGTGTCCCTGTGACCCCCAGGACGCGGCAGGAGGAGCTGGGATAGCTCTGGGCTGGGCTGGTTCATCCCACCCTTCGTCACTCTGACCCAACCCGTAGCACTTTATTCCTCCTTCCCCTTCCAGTGTGGCTTCTGTGGCTTCCACCACTCCAGCTTTGTTCCATTATAGAATTGTTTACATTGCTCTGGGAGAGTTCTGTTCCCTCGGCCTTCAGGTGGCCGTTTGCAGCTGGTTTGTGAAATGCCTTTTCCCCTCCCCTTGGCTGCTCCTTGTGAAGTTTTTCCTTTTGCAGACATTTCTCGAGGCTGGGAGGGCTCTCAACAGGAGGGTTTTGAGGTTGTTCAGCCGATTCCAGGATGGCAGCTCTCTCTGCTGGGAGAGGCTCCTGCTGCATCTCCACTTGGCATTTTGTCCTTGTGTGCTCCCCTGGGATTTTAGGACCTGCTTTATCCACTTTGGGCAGAAATTTGGGTGATGCTGGGGCTCGGGACTGCTTATCACTGCTGGCAGTAGTGATTAAATTTGTCTCTTGCTTTTCTAAATAAGCTGACTTCTAAACAAGTCATTCTTCCGTGCTATGGTGTAGATCCCAAATTTTGTGGAAGTGAAAGCCCATCCTTGGCCAGGGAACGGTCATTTGCAATTCCAGCACGGGGGAATTTCCTCCGTGCAAATCTGCTTTTCAGGAGAGTTTCACTGCAGGCTTCTGCAGGTGAAAAACATTAATTGTAGGATGATGGCTTGAGATTTTTATTTTTTTTTTTGTGCCAAGGTAGCTGTCAGACCTAGGGAGGGGCAAGCAGGGGATGGGATTAAATTCCCCGAGTTTCAGAGTTCCAGGTTTGCCATAAATGTACTTAACAATTGTAGGAAAGTTTCAAATCTTTTTGTGCCTGCTCTTGATGAGTAAAATAGAGAGATGTTATTTATTTAGCTCTGAAGTTGCTGTGGAAGATCTTGCTACAGGTAGCACGAAGTTTATTCCATATAGAATATTAAGCCATATAGAACTATTAATAATACTTCTGTTATATAGAAATAACCTGTTATTTCTGTATAGTGTAAATTTTATATAATTTCTAATATAAATTCTATAAAATTAGAAGTAGTAATTTGTAGTGTTTTACAGTAATTTAGTCAGTATAAATATTAATAATATAAATTATTGCTCATCGGTTCATTCTTCCAGTCTTTGTTCTCCATATTGAAATCTCTCTCGTGGATCAGTTTCTGGATCCCCTCTTTTCCAGCTTTATTTCACTGAACCTTTTTCTTCCCCCCAAGAGAGACTGTGCCTCATTTATCATCTCACAGGCTTTGGATTTCTGCAATCCGAAATACACCCAAGCACTTGGAATGAGTCTCCCGTAAAGCAACAAGGAATAAATAAAAGAATTTTCTTGCTATCAGAGCAGCTTGTCCTTTTACCAGTTGCATGCCAGAAGAATGGGTTTATTTTGAGTTGTTTGCATATTGCAGCAGTAGTTGCAGCTGCCATACAGAAAATATAACTGGTGTTTTATTTCAACACTCTTAATTGACTGCCCTGACTAATTTCGGTGTGGATGTCTCCGCCTCAGTCCAGTGCTCTGAAACCTTGGTGAGGGAATCTCATCTTCCCAGCAAATCCAGGAGTGATGGAGCTTCCCCTTTTTGGGGGGAAATTTCACCTGGATGTGGCCCTGGCCACACTTTCCCTCTGTAATAAATCCAGCTTTGGGTTTTTTGGGGGTGTATCAAACTCCCTTCTTGCTCTAATAAAATGGAAAGAAATTAAGGTTGCAGATAAAAACCAGGAAGAAAATTGCTGGCAGTACTTCCCAGCACGATGTCAAAACCCATCCAATAACGAATAGCAGGAGCTAAGGTTTGTGTCATTTTTTCTGCACTTAATGAAACTTTTAAATTTATTTAAATCTGTGGTTTTATATCAAGATCTCACTTTAATGCAGTAATTTAATTTTTTTCCCCCTCCCTCTTCCCTGGACAGTGTTTCCATGATCTTTGTTAAATAATTGGTTTTTTTAGCTACAATGTTTGGTGTTCAGATTGTCTGAATTTCCTCTCAAGTCTTTTGTATTAAAAATAATGGCAATTCGTTCAGGTTTTTAAACTATGTAGCACTTCATTTCTTGAATAGATTTTTATGCTCATTTGGAGGTCTGTTCAAAAAAGTCTTTCAGTGTCAAATGGAGGTTAAATTAATTCCGTTCAATGCTATTTAAAATACTGTTTAAGTTGTGAATTACATTTCAAACCATTTCTTAGCAAAAAGCAGTGAGGTCGCTTTCTTGTTTACTCAGGAAAAACAGACACAAATTAAACAACTGGCTGCTGGAGAAAAATACAGAAGTTAAAAAAGTCTTCTGCAAGATGTCATTAAACCCAGTCATTAAAAAAAAATCAATATATAATTTAAATGCCTAATCCTCTAAAAGCAGCAGTAGGGAAAACACCTCCTCTAATAAAGCTGTAGGTCATAAATACCTACAAGAGAACGTTGTAAAATATTTGAAAATTCCTGGTTTTTTTAAAAAAGTGAGGTTTCTTATTTTTCCTTGGCAACCTTCTAAATGGCAAGGCAAAAGCTGAAAGGCTCTCTCCCATTTTAGTGGATAAAAAAAAGATTTTTTTTTTTTAAGTATATTAGTAGCTCAGCTTTGCATTTCAGATGGTCTTAAAAAAACAACAGATGAGGATTTGACATAAATAACATCATCAATGGCCAAAGTGAGAAGCACTAAATTTTAGCCTAGGGACACATGGTGTGGGGTAGCTAATTTTCATTTTTATCCTAACTCACATAAAATACAATTGAAATTTCTATTTTTTTTTATTATTTTTTTCAGGGTCCACACATAGCCTCAGTCACTCTTGCTGCCTATGAATGTAACTCTGTGAATTTCCCTGAGCCTCCTTACCCCGATCAAATTATCTGCCCTGAGGAGGAGACGACTGAAGGCTCCATCNAAGTCTTCTGCAAGATGTCATTAAACCCAGTCATTAAAAAAAAATCAATATATAATTTAAATGCCTAATCCTCTAAAAGCAGCAGTAGGGAAAACACCTCCTCTAATAAAGCTGTAGGTCATAAATACCTACAAGAGAACGTTGTAAAATATTTGAAAATTCCTGGTTTTTTTAAAAAAGTGAGGTTTCTTATTTTTCCTTGGCAACCTTCTAAATGGCAAGGCAAAAGCTGAAAGGCTCTCTCACATTTTAGTGGATAAAAAAAAGATTTTTTTTTTTTAAGTATATTAGTAGCTCAGCTTTGCATTTCAGATGGTCTTAAAAAAACAACAGATGAGGATTTGACATAAATAACATCATCAATGGCCAAAGTGAGAAGCACTAAATTTTAGCCTAGGGACACATGGTGTGGGGTAGCTAATTTTCATTTTTATCCTAACTCACATAAAATACAATTGAAATTTCTATTTTTTTTTTTATTATTTTTTTCAGGGTCCACACATAGCCTCAGTCACTCTTGCTGCCTATGAATGTAACTCTGTGAATTTCCCTGAGCCTCCTTACCCCGATCAAATTATCTGCCCTGAGGAGGAGACGACTGAAGGCTCCATCTCCTTGTGGGCAATCATCTCCAAAGTCAGGCTGGAGGCCTGCATGTGGGTAAGCTCCTTGGAAAAAAATGACATTTTCCATTTGTGTGTTTCATTTCTGTGACCAGCAGTAGGCAAAGATTCTTCAATTAGCAAAATAATGATGGGCTATTATACTATAGAATCATATTATAATATGATTATATTATAATAATAATGTTATAATATAGAGAATATTTCACATTGCCCAGGTTAATGTGAAAAATTGCCTTCCTTGGTGAACCTTTTAACCTTGATCATTTTAATGCTATTTAATAGGATATTCCTGGGATATCTTTTATCAGCTGCAGTGCTGTTTGCTAAATGCCAGCAGAAAACTTGATGGCTGTTGATGTAAAAAGGAAATTTGAGGAAGGGTGTCTGCACCCCGGATGACCTGGCAGCTCTCAGGTCTAGGCAAGAAATAATTCCAAAATGTTGGGCCTGGAACAGGAGTGAAGCTGCTCTTGCTCATCTGCAGCACTCAGGCCCTGGCCTCGCAGCTTCTTCTGGGCTGCAGCAGTAAATTAGACGAAATTAAATCGATTATCCACATTTTTACATCTTTTCTTTCTGTTTCTCTGCCTGTTTCCACTTTTCATTTTAAAGCTGACCTGTTTTTCCTGTTGAGGGGAATCAGGCTCTTAGGAAACGCTGTCATTGGAACTTCCTTTCCGTTTTCCTCTTTTTATTTTTTTTCTCTGCAGCTTCTTTTAGAAGTTCAATTTTTTTTTTTTTTTGGAGGATTTTGGTCAGCCAGACTGTTTTTTTCATGATGTGTAGATCATTTTGAATTGCAGTTTACACAGATGCATCTGCTGTGAACTGCATGCCAGATTAACTTTATTTTGCTGCTCACTTCCTGTCCTAGCTGATGATTTAATTACTGAATTCTTGCTTGTCCAACTCAAATGCAGAGAAAGGAATTTCTAAAAACAGTATCTGATGCCTGCCTTGGTATTCTTTAATATATAAGGCAACTAGTTACTGCGAATTTTTAAATAGCAGCAGTTGTGTTAGTTACAAAAATTCCAGTCAGGTTGTGTGAGTTTAGAAACTAAAATCAAAATAGTAACAGAGAAAGTAGACTCACAACCCTGTCAAAAAGCAAAGTACAGCTTAAAGTTCACTCCTAATGAAAGGCCAGAATTGCCTGAATGCTCAGTAAGTAGCTAGACATACAAATGCTTAACAAGACTATAAATATATATACATAAGATTTCTCTTTATTTTCTTCCTCTGCTGAAATCTGTTTCATAGAGACAAGCACTACAAATGGCGTTTACAGCCACGTTTCTAGGGTTGCAAAATAAAAATGCAGCTGAGGGTAAACATCTCTTGCTTCATCTGCAGCATGTAAAAGCTGAGCTATGAGGAGAATTAATGAAGTTTAGAAATGAGGGAGCAGAGTTGCAGCCTCTGGAATCTCGTGTCCTCCGGAGCGGCCGTGAGGGAGAACAAGCAGTGCCTGCGAGCTCCGAGTTCCTTGGATTAGATTAGAGAAAGGACAAGGGAAGGGGAACTTTTGGATCCCACTTTTTCACCCTTTCCCCCCTTCTCCAAATTCCCTGTCAGCTACCTTTGCTCTGAACTCTGTCTCTGGACTTTCCCTCGGGAGCATCCTCTGTCTGCCCGTGCTGTCTCATATCATGTTATGCTTTCTTGGAATGTTTCATGAGTACATAAACATTGCTTGCTAATTTCCTGTAAGCCAAATCAAGTTGGCAATTGCTGCCGCTGCTTCCCAGAGTGTTTCTTTTGTCCTAATTCCAGCTCACTTCTTATGGAAGCTGTGGAAGAGAGTTATTTTGGATTCTGTCACAGCTAAACGTCCACTTAGCGAAGATAAAACGGTGACTTCCAGAAAGTGAAAAAAGCTGATTTTTGCAAATCATCCCGGGATGACTTTGCAGAGCTGTGACTCTAAAGCCGAGCGTCCTGTGGGGTGAAATGGGAGGATTTATCTGCACAAGGGTCACGAAACCATCAGCAGCCAGCTTCAGCTAGAGATGAAAATCATTCCTAGCCCCCAGCGTGTCAGTGACGGCCGTTCCCGCTGATAATGAGCGTTCCAGGGATTAAATATCCCCGTGCCCGAGGAATTATTAGGTGGGATGAAAACGATGCTTTTTTCAAGCCCTGTAAAAGTTGGCTGCAGCAGCCCTGGCCTGCAGAAGGGCTCAGAAACAATCTCTTAGGTGAATGCCAGTTTTCACAGCCTCCCATCCCACAGGGACAAGGAATTCAATAGTGCCCTATATTTTTAATGTGTTGCAGCCTTTTTGGCTTTTTACAAGAAATAAGGGGAAAGAATAAAAATGTTTAATTGCTCGGGATTAGCAGAACAGGCAGTCTGTGTCCTGAGCAGGATCAAATCTGTTTAAAGGACTCTTTCTAGTGGAGTCATTTCCCAGTTTCCTTTTCTGAATGTAAAAGAATTTTGATTAGCATTTGCCTTTCCAGTTTGTTGTGAGTCCAAGGAATCTCCATGTAAAACTAGCATTCAGAGTTAAATGGTGAAAATATCTAATGTTACAACAGGCAGTTAAGGAGCCCTCAATTGCTGCTGCTTTTTTCCCCCTTTTTTTTTTTTTCTTGCTTTTATGCACTTAAGGAACCTATCTGCAGCAGACATGAAATCATATGATTTTTGTTGCACTTCTGAAATGTTTTGTAATAACGAGCATGTGACTTATCCAATTTAAAGAAAGTTCATGTCCAGTACACACATGCAAACCTCTTCCTCAGTTCACAGAACGAAGCCAAAGCAAATTGGCAGAGCCTGGAGGAGCAATGTGACTTTTTCTTCTTGCATCACCCTGAGAACATAACCTCAAGTTAATTTTTCTGAAGTGTTGTTGCTACTGTTTTCAGGCTTATCTTCCCTTTGTGCCAGAAATATGCAGATTAATGAAGTTCAGCTTGTTGCAGTCATTTAAATTTCTTCTTCTGTGGAAAACGAGGGCATAAACATTTGAGGCCGTGCACTTTGGGTGCTTAAACTGAGAATTTAACAGCTTGGGTAACTGCGGTGGTATTTAAAACCACAACCTGTTGATTTGGAATATCCACAGCAGCTGGAATTCTTGCTTGCAGCTGCGGACAGAGCAGGAACAAAGGAAATTGAAAAGCTTTCACATTGCTTCAAAGAGGAGAAAAGCATTTGTTACTCACTGCTGACCCTGGGAGAGAAAAGCCATCTGCAGGGAGCACATTCCCGTGCAGTGCCCAACTATTGTCTCTTACCTGCCCTAAATTTAAACCATCCTGAGTTAATTCCAAGTTCCTGTTCCATTAGCCTCTGTTTATCCATATGTTCAATCTGAGCTTGTCTCTCTTTTTTCCCTTGGTTAAGCTAAAGCTGCCTTTACCCACAAGACTGAAATGAGTCATTTGATGTCCTGAGAAAACAAATACAATTTTCCTGCGGTGAGAGAGCAGCCGTCCTTTCATCTGGGGCTGGCTCCAGCTATCCCAGCTGAAGGAGAGGGAAAACTCGAGCTCAGGCTTTGCTAAACCTTGGGTTTTTTTTCCCTTGCTGTAGTAAAACCTGAGCCTGTTTTCTAACAAACACTTGCCCGGAGTCTCATGACTGAACAAGCAAAGTGCGGGACAGCACCGGGGAGGAGTTCCAGGATTATTCTGGAGGCCCCTGGGGATGGAGGGCTGTCACATGCTGGGGAATGTGTCTGGCATCATGTGCTGGGGTGAGACACGGCACTGCTGACTCAGGATGTGTGGGATAGGGGGACAGCAGGGATGTGGGGGACAACAGGGCCACCAGCTTCAGCCTCCCACGGCTCCGGCCATGTGCCGCTCCGGGGACCCTGTCTGCTCCACCCTGCACCCCCCAGGCTTTCCCCTGCCCAGGGAAAAGAAAGGGAAATAGGGATTCCAAGGGGGACAGCATTCTGTTGGAAATGATGGGAATACTGACCCAGTGGATGAAAGCAAACTGCTCCAAACAGCTGCTCAGGGAACGGCCACGGGATTTGTGCGTGTCACATGTTTTGTGTTTGGGAATAAACAGGAAAATAAATCAGGATTGTTCTTTTCCCAGGGTGCTGGTACAGCCATTGGAGAGCTGCCCCCGTATTTTATGGCGAGGGCAGCCCGGCTGTCGGGTGCTGAACCTGATGATGAGGAGTACCAGGAATTCGAGGAGATGCTGGAACACGCAGAGACTGCACAAGTAAGGACAGTGTGCAAAACAACAGAATTAATAAAACACAGAGCAACTAAGAGGGAGTAAATAACCATTCCAATTAAACGAGAAGGGGCCAAAAAAATCAGTTGGTGTGAGTTCACAAGACACTTCCCAGGGATGGAAAAAGATCCTGCACTGGGTGATACCTGTGGTGATGGGAGGGCAAGAATGCAGCTTGTTGAAGCAGATAAAATAGTGCAGCCAAGTATTTGCTACAAGTACTGCAATTATTTAGAGTTCCAAGAACAGCACAATAAGGGTAGGGAGACACTGGGCTGGGAAAACAGGGGTAGAGGAGCTGCTGTTCCATAATCCTGGTTGTTCTGGCTGCGTTTAAGGCCTCCCTGGGCCAGAGATGAATTTCAGCCTCAGCTCATCCCTTTCAGATGACATTTGCCTGCCTTGCCACTGACAGCCTCAGGGACCAGTGTGTGACCCATTCATCAGCCTGAGGAAACATTTTTCCTGATCTGGAAATGCAGCATAACTGCTCCAGGTTCCTTTTTCTTGCTCTTGTCATTTGTTTTCTCCTGGGGTTAAACAGTGCAGTTGCTGCTGCACATCAGTCAGGTACTGCTGTGGATAATTTTTCCTTTGGGTCAGGAGTTTGCATCCTGGTCACAAGTTCCTGATAGTGTTTTCGATGAAATTAAACATTTTTTCCTCATGCTGCTTGCCACCGAATTTTTCCCTCTGTATTTTTCCTTCTTATCCTGTTTTGTCTGCCACTAAGTTGAAGCAGGTCATGAGACTGCTGTTAAAAACCAGCAGATGCTATTTACCATGCACTGATGTTTTTAAACTCCTCTGCTGGGGTATTTTCTGGAGATAAATCTGTACTTTTTTTTTTCCCTCCTCCTTTGAAAAAAATGGATGAAGCTTTTCCATGAAAGTGGTTTGTCTGGAAATACTGAATGCAATCTAGTAATTCTAACAGTAAACCCTGTGTTTCCTGAGAGCCTTCCCCTGCTAGAAGGTTCCAAAGGGTTTTTCTGCTGTTATAAATAGTAAATTCTTCTATTTTTTTTAAAGATGCAGTAGGGGGAAAAAAAGAATCTGCTTTGTCCTTTACTCTCCCATCAATCTTTGCTTTGCAAAGTAATCCCTTAACTGTACAAAAATCAAGCTGTGGTAAAAAAACCAACAACGAAACCAGTTCAGTACATGACTTCAGTATCTGTGTTTACTGAAACTCTCCCAGCAAATTATATGTGTGTACAGTTGTGGGAGCAGCCAGAGACGGTTTCCAGAACGCACAGTGAGATTCTTGGGAAGACAGTTTTTGCTAGAGAGCATTTTGTCAGGCCAGGCCAAGCTATAGCTGTATTGACTGCCCGGAGTAAACAAATGGCCTTGTGGAATTAATGAAGAAAAATCATGCTGTTATTTACCAGTACTTTTGATTTTATTTTCTTGCCAATTGAGTTTGGATTGAAGCGTGTTGTTTTGTGGATGGATGGCCAGGAAAAAAAAAAAAAATCTTTCAAACTCCACTTGTGGTTTGGTTTCTATAAACTCTTTTAACATGAGGCTTTGACAATCCGATTAAATTGTATTGTGCTCATAAAACTGACAGTTCAGTTTTTTCCATTTGCTAATGTGACTTCCTTTTTGCTTTTGGCTTCAGTCGTGTTTTCTCTGGATGTCTGTGAGAGACAGGCCTGCCTTTCCTATGACCTCTGTAAATCCCAATCTCCAGCATAGCTTATCACTCTTTGCCCTGTAATTGGTATTCATGAGCAGTGGTGATATCTATTTTTAAATTGCTCATTAGCAATTGTTATTACCTCCATCAGCTTTCTCCCACTCTGCCGAGTTTGAAGCCTCACAGGAGGGCTGTGACACGAGTGTCCTGTGCCTTGGGGATGCTGCAAATGCTTGATGCCAAGTGACAGGAGCATTTTTTTTTCAGTCTAAAGGTCTCTTTGCATCCAGCTTTTCTCCAAGGTTTGGGAATGGGTGTTGGATTTTGAAGAATAGCTGAGCTGCTCTTCGCCTGCGAGGCAGAGCCAGCTGCTTTGACGTTTTTGCTGCGTGTGTGTGTGTTGTTCAGAGAGCTCGTTGCTGCTGTTTCTCAAAAACAATGGTAATTTGGAGAAACAGATGAGCATCTTCTCTGGTGAGAATAGATCGTGGCTGCAGCATCCAGCCCGAAGCAGCTGGGAGGGGGAATATGCTCCTGGCTGGGCTGCAAAAAAAAAACAGCCAAAAAAGAGACCTAAGAGGATTAAACTGAGTAAAGGTTTAGTGCTCCATTCAGAGGTACACAGAGTAAAAATGCCTTTTACTTTAAAGAGTCTATTGATGGATTTTCTGTCCCGAATCTCAGATCTGAGTGACCTGTCTCCTTGTGCTGGCTATTGAGAGAGCTCATTAACCTGCAGCCGATGTGTCTGTCCTGTACTTTCCATTAGCACACTTGAGAAAAAGCCCCTTATTTTAAAGGAACACTCACTTCTCCTTCCTCTGCGTCCCTTTGTGTGCTCACCGCTGAGTCCCAGTTCCGTGCAGGGAGTGTCAGGGCTGCCTCGTGGCCGTGCCCTGCAGAAGGGGTTTGGATTTTCTTTGTCCCCAAAGCTGCCACAAGGCAGAGCCCAGCACGCCCCAGCCAGAGCAACTCGCTGGGATTTATTCTGATTTAAGGCGGCGTTTTAAAACCCACCCAGCGTTTCGAACAGCAGCGTCTCAGCTGCTGTTAACTCTCTTCCAGTGGAATTCCAGAGCGAAGGAGGGTTTTATCAGAGCTCCCCTTTTAGCCACGGGGAGTATCTCCAGTCTCTCAATTAGGGGAAGTGAATGCCCTGCTCAGTGCTGGGGCAGCACTTGGGTAATGACACAGTCACAGACACTTTGTGCAGTTCTCTGTCCCCACACGCATGAGCCAGTTGGGGTTTTGTTTTTTTTTTTAAATTTATTTTGCCAGTTTAATAGTTGCTGGTTGGTAATTTTCTCGGTTCTCTTGTCATGCTGAAACACTTCAAGCTGAGGAGTGAAAAAGCAGCTTTTGGTGCCAGCTTCCCTCAGGGTACCCAGTGACAGCGCGTGGGCCTCGCTGTATCCCAGTACTCCTTGCTAAGAGGGGAAAGTACTGATATCTTGGCATATCTAATCCTTAATGGCTCTGAGTGTTTGGCTTCATTAAGTGGCATTTCTTTAAGAACTAATGATTTACACAAAAGGGTGGGGGGTGGGGGGTGTGCTTCTGTGCAGCCTCCCGCAGCCAAATTTCCATGTTAAAAATATTTTCTAGTTGCCTATGTTACTATCAGCCACTGCTGTTTGTTTACTCTCCGAGCTGGGTCGTGCCTGGGGAAGAACACAGGCTTGGAGAAGGGTTAAATCCGTGGAAAGGCCGAGGTGCAGCAGGACTGGTTTGGAAATGACTGGGTGCCATCTGCGCTGCTGTCAGTTGCTGCCGGGACCTGTTTTTGCCTCCACTGAACCTTTACTGGTTGTGGTTTGTCTGGCCATCACATGACTTCTCTGAAAATTCCCCCTCCCCTCCATTTCCAGTAAACTGTTTGAACAGGAGTGACTCAGACTGAAACCAGCTTCCCTGTAACCACAGGGCTTGGTAAAGAATTTGTCAACGTGGACTCCAGAGGGTTTGCATTCAGCCGAGCTGCGTGCGGCTGCTTTTGGCGGTGTCGGAGCCCTCCTCCTGCTCGCCGAGGGCTGCAAGGGGTTAAACGCGGGGGTTCCCTGATGGTGACACTCGCACACATCTCCCCAGCTTTCCTGAAAAACCCTGCCTGGCTTTTCCACGGCTGGGCGGGAGCAAAGCCCGTGCCACACCCGGGAGAAGCCGGCGCTGTGTTCTGACACGACGCTGACTTCACTCGCGGGGAATGATTAGGCACGACTAATGAGTGAAATCTCGCTTAATTAGCAGCGTTTGAGATGGCCAAATTCAAAACGGATCTCTCCCCGTGATTAAATTAACAGCTCTTATCTGATAAGTTCCTGCTTGAAAAGGCTGCTGGCTTGTTTAATCAACAGCGTTTGAGGGTACTTGGTACAAGAAAAAAGAAGTTAAAGCAGACCACAAGCAGGTTTTTGTAAAGCGTTCATCATAAAAATGGAAGTAGAAGGGTCATGTACAATAACTGGGAAACCTCGGTTTCTTTTTTATTCCTTTTTTTTTTCCCTCGCTTTCCCAGAAGTCACTTGTTGGAACATCAAATCCCACTCATCCTTTCTCTTGCTCAGTCCTCCCTTTCCTCATCAGCTTCCTCTCTTTATTAATTGTGCTGCTGTGGGTGGTCACCGGGAGGCTGCTCCTCACACCCTGCATTCCTCAAGTTTGCTGCCTGTATTTGTTAATAGCTGGAGGGGAGGTTTCTTCCCTCTTTTATGGCGGCCGGTAATTAAACAGAAATTCAGAACCCCTCGGACCTCGAAAGCTGCATTTCAGAAGCTCCTCCCGAGTGCTGGGGACTGAGGGACAGCCTGTTTTCACAGGAGAAACAATCATAGACCGAGCCAGGGCGCAGGTTTGGACTGTTCTCCAAAATTACCCACTTCAAAATCCGCTTTGGAACGAGCCGGTGACAGCTTCAAAGAAGGGAACTTGTTCTTGAGCGTTTCCTGAGAAAAGAGGTAGCAAAGAGTTAAAATAGGCAGAGGGGAGACAATGAGAGCTGTGAGTAAGGAATGTGTAAAGCACCTCCTGCTTGGGTTTCTTTGGGCACTGGCAGGGGAACGTGCCCACATTGTTCTATTCATTTGCACACCTGCTCACAGATAAGGAAAAAACAGCACATGGCTTTGCACTGATTACTCACAGGGACTGGAGATGACTTTTTGAGTTCTGCTTTGAAGGGCTCTTTGTGTCTGTTCCCTAAAAAAAGATGATTTTAATGTTCAGTGTGTGAGTACATAAATCAGAATTCACCCAGGCAGTGAGAAAACCTGGGTTAATTTGCAACATTTTTCACTCAGTATTAGGTCAGGAGGATTTTTTCTCAGGAACTAATTTCTCACTTTGCAGCACAAATTAGAAATAATGTCACCAAGAGTAGTGGAAATGCTGGAGCATTACTTGCACGGGAGTTGTGGAGAAGGAGGTGGTTGAAATCTGTCGTTGTATTTTCATGCCCTGTTTTATGTGTGTTGGGAATGCTCAATACAAGTTCCTAAGGAAAAAAATTGTCCCTAAATACTTGATATTTCACTCCTCAGTATTCTGAGAAAGACCAATAAAGGATCAAAAGTGGGTCAGAAAAGCTGTTTTAAATGTTTTTTTTAAGGACAACCTTCAGTAACTGATAGAAATCCATTACAGCATCATAATCAAGAAAATGATTTTTTTTTTCCCCTGCTCCAGACACTGTTTAATATCTCTGTTGTACAAGAGTCTGGTATGCAGACCACTTCTCTGAGCTGTCTGGGAACCTCTGTCCCTTCCAGGGAGAACAGGGGAGAGGTTGCACATCTGGGCTGAGAGGGAAGACTTGTGTGTGCTAAAAGCTTTGTCAGCTGTGTCAGAAGTTCCTCACTTCCATTCTATTTTAATCCTTAACTTATGTCTAAGTCCTGTGTGGAGAAACAGATTTTTTTTTTTCAGTGCTGAGTTCTCAGGTTTATCAGAGATTGAAAATGTCAGTTTTCATGACCGGTTATCAAAAAAATCCTTCCTTAGCGATGTCTGGATCTTAAATCACCTCAAAGTAGGATTTTTAAAAATTAACACTGCTCTGGAATTGGCAGAGCTGTGGCCACTAGAACTGATTGCAGTGGTAGCTTTGAGATAAACGAGCAGCTGCCGTGGGGTTTTGGGAGTGCTGGGATGTTCCTTTACTCCACTCATCTCCCTGCCTGTGGCTGTGGTATCTTGTCATGGAATCACAGAAAAATTCACCCTGAGAGGGACCTGAGGCAGTTTCTAGTCCAACTATTTTTATTTTTTTTTTCCGTAGTCTGGCTCAGGTTCCTCTGGGCATTGTCTGGGCTGGTCCTGGAGCCCTCCAGGGCTGGAGACTGCCCAACCTCCCTGGGAAATCTCCTCCAGTGGTGCTGACATTGCCCCTGACAGCTCCCTTCCCTGAAAAGGGGCTGCAGGATCTGCTCTGCCAGCTCTCCTGCCAGATGGCAATAGAAAGGGGCTGTTCAGCAAGGAAAGAAATCAGTTTATTTGGTGTTTTTTTACGGGGCTGGGAAGCTGCAGAGTGTCAAAGTGGACACTTTTGCTGCTCTGAGGAGCAGAGGTGGCAGGGGATGTGGTCAAAGGGGCTACAACTCTTCAGGACAGATCTGATAAGGCTGAAAGGACATGCTCCTTCCTCTTCCTCTGGGCTGTTTCCTTTAATTGTGTCTCATTCTTTACAAAATTTCTTTATTCTTACAGTGTGTGAAGCAAAAGAACTTCTTATGTAGAAGTCTGAGGGTTTCTGTTCTAGCTGTGGAAAAAAATCTGGCATTAAATTGGAGTTACAGAGCTCACTGAGCCCTAAAATCCGTGTTCCTTTTGGGATTTCCCTTCTCAACCTGAGTGTGGATTGTAACAGGCTGAAATCTTGAATTTAAAGCTCCTGAGATGGAGTTTGGTGTAAAGAAACATTTGCTGGTTCTTCCCTCGAGAAGGGGGAGGGAGAAAGGAGGGAAGTAAAAAGTTTCTTCGGTGATCCAGATGATGAATGAAATGAAGAAAATACCTGGAAGTGCCTGGTGGAACTAATGGACTGATCCAGAGCTGGTTCCTGCTGCTTCATTCCTGCTCCTCTTAATGGGGAGATCTTATTTACCATCAAATGGACCCATACTTTGGAACTTTCACACTTTTATTCCAAGACAGGCTAAAATGAAATGACCAGTAATTGCCATGTCCGCTGTTGGAATGGACATTTCACTCTGTTATCTCTGCTCCCATAGGACCTGCACGAAATTCAGCTCCTCACACAACTTCCTTTGTCTTGTCTTTTCTAACATCATTTTTAAAATCTGATGAGAGTTTAATTGTATTTTCTATAGAAAAAACGTAATGTTTTCTCACCCAAGAACATGTCTGAGTTTACAAAGTCCCAAAGATCAGCATCCTCCTGGTTGTTTCTGGATTGCAGCATCACCCCTTAACCTTAACATGCAACCACCCTCAAGAATTTGAATTCCAAACAGATTTGGAAATAAATCCCTCACAATCTATGTCCAGCATCAGAATGAGCAGTAGAAAAATCCACCTGTAGATATAATTTCTTGTTGACTTGAGATTTGTCTGCAATATCTGCTGTGTGTTCATCCTTGCCTACAAATATTTTGAATATTGAAGTCTTAGCAGCTTCAAGCCCTCAGATTTCCTTCACAGTCTGTTTAATGAGGCTTTGGAGTTCTTGGGAGCAGCCAAGGCTGCTTTATTGCTGTTTGTTTGCCTTCATCTTGTACATTTTAAAACTGTTTTCATGTTCAACATCTATGTCCTTTTCTCTTGCAACTTTTCCACGATTACCCAACTCCTTTTCCAGAATTTATTGTCTCAGAAAACCCAGACTTCTCATGACGTGAAACTTATTTAGAATCTGCAATGTCTGTCCTATGCCTGTTATGTAAATACCTTTCTTTCATCAAACTAAATTCTGCCACCATCCCATCACTACTTTCAGTAATCCTTGCAAACTTTTTCCAGCTTCCTCTTTTGGGGGGGGTCTGATTTCCCAGATTTTTGGGTGCTAAGGAAGTTTAAACCTTACCCCCCATACCCCCTCTGCTCTCCAGACATCAAATGGAAATATCCCCTTTTAGTTTTCCCCTTTATATTTAACTGGAAGTTTTTTGGAGAAAGCTGGAACAAAGATCCGTGTGCTGCTATCCCAACCTTCCTGGCTGTAATTTACTCGTGGGGTTTGTTGTCTTTGGTATTTTGGGGAGTTTTTCAGTGAGTGCTGAACCATTTGCAGGGATGTGTTGTGACCTCCCAGCCTCAGGTACCTCTCTGATCTCTTTGCAGCTGCCCCAAGGAGTTAATAATTCCTCCCAGTCCTCTGAAAGGCTGGAATCCATTGCCTGACCACAAATGGTCATTCTCCCATAAGTTGTGTTTGATTCCATTGTGTTTTAACAGAAAGCCAGAAGAAACAAAATACTGTGCAGCTCATTTTTAACATTACTGGGATTTTTACATAAAGAGGGGCACTGTCTTTGTAGGCAGCTCTTTAAATGTTAAGGACTCTGTAATTTTGGTGATCTAAATGGTAGCTTCATACTCAGTCTTCAATCCTTGGGGCGAAAAAAAATGTTCTTCACTTCAGATGTTTATCTGGGTAATTCAACGTATTTATTATAACAATAATAGAAATAATGCTCAGATCTTGAGGGATTATCCACTCTGTCACACACAAGGGACACGTTTGGCCTGGGGAATCTGCAGGAGGATGAGCTTCTCTCTCTCCAGCTGCTCCAGAGTTCTGCAGGACATGGAGGTGGAATGCATTCAGATCTCTCTCTATGTCCTTTGATTTTTTTTTTCACTCATGCTCCTGTTTCCTGTCAGAGTCCCAAATCCTGTGGACCCCCTTCCAGGCCTTCTAGAATTTTTTTTTAACTTCTCCAGGCCACCATCTGCCAGGTGAGGAATGTCCATGGCATTAATTCCTCCTGACTTCCCCTGATCCCAGCCTCACAAGCAGGGAACGTCCACCACGAACTCGGGATGGAATCCACTCCATCTTTGTGTTAAATCTGCCCATTTTACCAGTTTATTTGTAAAGTGCTGGAGGTATTTACAGCAGAAAAGAAACGGGAGAGAGGAGAAGGCCTCAAATCCCTGGAATCCGGATCTGGATCGTGTTTTTCAGAGGTTGAGCTGTGGGATGTGACAGGAGCCGTTGGTTTCTCAGTGCTCCTAAAATCTGATTGCAACTGTTGGAAAATGAACTGTCACATTGCATAATCTGTGCAGCCTTCAGAGAACAGAGCTGGGGAAGTGTTACAGGTTTTTGCTGTGGGATTCAGTCCAACTCTGATTATTCAGAGCTCCTTGGATACCTCCAGCTACTCCTGTGGATCAATCAAGCAGCTCTGCACTCGCAGAGTAAGAAAAAAAGAAGCTTCACAATTTCAGTGGGAACAATTAATTAATTGGGACTGTTCTGTTGAAGAGGGAAAAGAGGAAAAAATATTTATTAAACTTTTTTTTTTTCCCCTGAGCTTGTTGGTTAAATCTGGTGAGGTGCTTGTTCTTCCCTCACGTTCAGAGGAGCTCACCAGCTTTTCAGTGAGAGGAGAAAGAAGAGATTAAATTATAAATGGAAACCAAATCAAACAGAGGGATGTAAGTAAAATAAATAAATCAAATAAAGCAGAGTTTGTAGCTTGGGCAAGGTTGTCCATTCTCTCTCTCGGGAAGGACTTTTCCAGGGATAAAAGGCCCATATTTACACATGGCTGCCTGTTTAAAGCAGGAACACTGGGAGAGAATATGTAAATTCTCCTTTACCATCCCTTTAGGTTTGGAAATTTGGGAAGGGTTTTGTCCCGTGGAGCCACTGGGCTCAATCAAATGATGAAAAATTCCCTTTTCCTGAGGCTGAGCAGATCCAGAAGCGTTCCCCCAGCCCGAGTGCCAGCTGGGCCTGGGGAATCATCCCTGACCTTTCCTTGCCTCTGTCCCAGCCCAGTTCTTGGGATCTGATGATTAACCCACTGAAGTCATGTTTAATCATTGCACCTTCCTCTGCCGGGCCACTCACAGGAAATCTATTTCCAAACCCCAAAAAATAAATCATCTTTGAAAGGGACACAGTGAGCTAAAGCATCCTGAAATGTTACAAAGAATGAATCACAATTAGCTGAGAGGCCAGTCCAGCCTAGAAACTTTGATTTTGGGGGGAAAATGGTTTGCCTGTAAGTAGCTGAACTTTTGTCTTTTTTCATATCTATATAAATAATAATATTATTACTTAAATTATAAAAGTTATTTTCTTTTCTTTCAAATGCTTTGTAAATGGAGAAAAGATTGTTCCCTGTGCAGGCTTTAGAAAAGGGAAAAAAAAAATTCTGTTGTGAAATAGGTAAAAGTTGTGAAACTGGGGATTGTATTCTCAGAGAAATGAAACTTTTAAGGCTTTTTTATTGTTGCAGATGTCGCAAAGATTTGTCAAACAAAATTTAAGGAAGGAACCAAAGATAAATAGTTCTGAACTTGTTTTCACAGAGCAAATGTTGAGGCTGGAATTTATAGTTTTGTTGCAGCCGTGGTAGGTTTATTACCCTGCAAATTATTCATAGCTGTGATTGCATTAGATCTTAGAAAATAGGTACCAAAAAAAATTCTTTAATTTGTCTTTTGGCTTATTTAGAAAATTTGGAAGAAAGGAAGACAAGTGACAAGTCCTTGAGTGAAATTTTTAGGATTTAAAATTTTGCTTTCCATGAAGTACTTTGTGACAGGCAATGTAAAACCAAAACTTAACAAAGAAACAAGCTGAGTAGTAACTTTTAAAAATAAAGTTATGAGTTAATACGGTGAGAAAATTTGCTCCAACATTGGTTTTGGTTTGGGTTTGTTTATTTTGGGGTTTTTTGAGACAAACTCATTCAGATTTTTTAAAAGACCTTCATTATTAACTTTTTAATGTTTTATATGTTTTTAGCTGGAGGGGAAATATTAGTTTCAAGGCAGCCTTGAATTGTGTAGTTGAGAAATGTGGGTGAGGGAAGCCAGTTCTTTTGAAGAAATTGGGTTAAAAATGGTGCAATGTGCTTTACCCTAAGTCAGTGTAGTCAATTTATACATAATTATAATAATATATTTTATTAAAGCAGCTGTGCTGCAAGTATTAGTTTATAGGCCATTTGTTAGAGAGTTTATTTCCAATTCCACCTTGTGAAAATGAATACAACAGTGCATTAGCAACACAGTAAAAGATAATGGGGGAATAAATTAAAATCAGAATAGAAACAACTTCCATGCCAATAAATCATGGAGCCATTTGAATAATTGGCTTGGAGTGTTTTATTTTAAAGATACTTTGCCATCAGATTTATGGAACTGCGAGGGGAAAAAAAAATATTTATTGGCTTATAAAAGTGAAAATATTGCTCCAACCCCGTGAGCTTTGGGAAATAGGGGAGAAAATAGAGACTGAAAATGTCCTGGTCACACTGAGCTCTGCTCCAGAAATCCAGAAAGGAGGAGGGATCGATTTCAGGACACCTTTCCCAAGGACACAGTCTGCTTTTGCACTTTTTGGTGTTAAATGAATCTGTAAAGAAGTCCTAAAGACTGCTTTGCACTGGGGATTTGGGAGAGCTGTTGTTTTCCTGGGCGAAAATCCTGCCTGGTTTATTGATGAGATTCATCCCTCCGTCCCTGGCAGCCCAGCCCAAATCCTGGGGGTTCCACTGGAGCTGGGATCCCCTTTTGGGGCTTGGTTTCCTTGGAAATAACCACCAGGGAATTGGGCTTGGAGCAGGAGCTGCCCTGGATGTCGCAAGATTTTTGGGCTTGGTCCTCAGTAAATTGTCATTGTTTTGTTGTTTATAGCAATTTGTGTCAAAATCCGCTCTTTGAATCAAGGAAAAAAAAAACCACATTAGAACAAATGAGTTTGAGGTTTCCAGATTGTTTCCTATCAGAATAAGCTCAGGGCTTTGGTGTCAGCCTCACTGGGAGCAGATTGAATCCCTCGTGTGCTGTGGGGATCCTACGGGGTCAGGAGGGAAATATCAGGGGAAATTTGCATTAAAAACAGTGAATATTTCATCTCTTCTGTTTTGTAATCGTGAGCCCGAGGTGGAAATCCTGGTCAAAGTGTGGAAATTCAGCTTTATAGGCTATTATTCTGCAGGGCTTTTATATTCCCTGGGATTAAAAATGTCCCACTGAAAATTTAGGAAATCTCGTTTCTTTGGCATTTTTCTTTCAGTTTTAATTTGAGTTATTTTTCCAGGCATTAAATACAATAAATAGAATTATTCTGACTTGAGTAATAATGGTTTTTTGATTGTTTTGGGTTTTTTATTTTTAAATTGAGAATTTAACTGCTGAGAGCACAGTAATGGAGGAAAGTTACTATTTGAAAAAGGGGTGTAAAAAGAAGCAAACGGTCTCATCACAGATCTATTGTTTTTTAATCTGCCACAGAAAATCATGTGAATTCTGCTGCTCAAAATTTAAATCATATGCAAGAACATTGTAAAATAACTGTAGTTTTCCTTCTTTGGTGTATAGTATTTAAGGTTTCAACAGACCTGTAACAAAGTTAAAATTGCATAAATTTAATTTTTCTGGATTACCCTGCAGTTGCTTTAATCAATAATTATTGATATTCTAAATTCTACAATTCAATAGTAAAGGATGGAATTTAGAATGTCATTAATTATTGATTAATTTCCTTATGTAATTTATTTCATTGTTCCTGTAAAATCAGAATTTTTTTGCTTATTTGTAGGGGTTTTTTTAAAGGAATGGATAATTCTTTTTTACTGTTTGCTATTCCCAGCTTCCTGGAGCTGTTGTGGCCAAGCCTGTGTAGGGAACACTGACCTTGCTTTTATCTTTCTGGACAGTTTTGCTTCAAAATAATTTTATTTCCTGTAAATTCTCTTCTCACATTCAAAGAAGCTGCTCGTGAGAATTTTTATTTTTGCTTTTTTAAGGGGTTTCCTGGGTGTTTGGCAAATTTGGAGCCTCAGGAGTAAGGAGTGACCTCAGAGTGAAAAGAGGCAGCTTTGTACAGAGCAGCTCCAGTCACAGGGGCTGCACCTTCCCTGCTTTTCCAGTCATTTAGGCTCCAACTTTCTTGATTTTCATGAATTTTACAAGCCTGTTGTAGGCAGTGCCTGGAATTGGCTGTTTTGATTGAGATCCTGGGTTTGGGAGAACAGATCTAAGGATATAATGGGATTATTGTGCTATTTCTGTTCTCAGAAAGTTCCTTTTTGCCACTGGAAATGGCACTGGAGGAATTCATTCCCTCTGCTTGTTTAAGGAGTAAAGTATAAGCAGCGTTGGCATTGGGAAGATATGGGGAAATAAATTCTGGAAAACCTGTTTCCATAGCAGTGGGAGCTTAGTGCCACTCTCAGCGTTGGCAAAAACAAAACTCAGGGCATGAGGGTGCTCAGATTCCCCTCACGATTGTCCCTCCAAACTCAGCCTTTCCAACTGGCCCTTCTGCTTTCAAATTTCTCCCAATTCCTACGTAGGAGATCCTGGGAATCACTGAGCTCTGTTCAGGTGGGGTTTTCCTCCTTAATAATTTTGTTTTCCTCCTTGCAGGACTTTGCTTCCCGGGCTAAACTGGCTGTGCAGAACCTGGTGCAGAAGGTTGGGTTCTTTGGGATCCTGGCCTGTGCCTCGGTGAGTTTTGCCCAGGAATGGGGATTTAGGGGCACACACTGCAGCGTGGATGTCTTGCCATGGAATTCGGTTTTGTTTGCAGTTTCTGCCACCTCTGTGGCGCTCGGGGAAACAAAATCTGCTGGAATTGTGTTATGATTTCTTTAGGTGTTGATGTGTTTGACGTTCTTGGCATCCCCAAATCCAGAAATGTGACGGATTGGGGAGTGGAGAAGCACCTGCAGAAATCCTGACTGGGGTGTGGATCCATTCCAGTCCTCCCAAATCTGCTCTTTGTGTCTTTAGGAACCAGAGAGGGCAGAAAAAGGAAGCAAATTTCAGTCGTGGCTGTGGAGCTACAAACTGCTCATGGCTTTTTTAATGGAGAGGTGAAATGAGCCTCTCCAGTGATGCTATTTTAGTTTTTGAGTGGGATAATGCTCTTCTTTCAGAATAACAAAAAAAAAAAATATTGGAGCTTTAAATCTCTCTCTGGAGCTGGTAGGAATGGTGTGCCTTGTTCTTCTTCCCACACACAAACAGTGGGATGGGATTGCAGCGAAGGGGGGAAGTGTGGAACCCCCCAACCCCATTTTTCTGGAATAACCACAACATTTCCCAGCTGCTGAGCCTTTCACTCCACACTTGTCCAGCATCTCCTGCTTTCCTAAACTGTAAAGATGACACAGCCAACTGCTCGCCCCAGTGTGGGTAACCTGTGCTAGAATTGATCTGAGTAGGGTTTGCTCACTAATGCTTTGAAAGGTTTTCACGTTTAGAGGGGAGCTGCTGCTCCCTGCTCTGACTCAGCCCTGGGACACGTCCCTGCCCCAGCTGTGCCCTGCATTTGCCACCACCACAGCTTGGAGGTGGCAGGGGTGACTGACTGGGCAAGGTGGAGGGAATGGAGAGCAAGAGGAAGGAGTTGGTAAACACCAGAGGTGGCTGTAAACACCCCGGAGTTCCTGCTTAGTAAGAATATTTAAACATTTGCTTAACTTCTTCCCCACTTTGCTGCCCAGGCCTTGCTGGGGCCCTGAGCTGCAGCTGGGCTGGGGGAGGGATGAGGGTGCACCAGGGCACACCCGGGGCCTTTGGAAAGGTGCTCACACAACAACTGCAGCAGGGAGGGAGAGCTGCCAGGTTCCAGAGGCCTTGGAAAAGCAGGAGTGCCCAGCTGTGCCTTGGTGTGGGTGGGAAGGGGAAGGACAGCAGCCCCCCACGTGTGCTCCTTGCTCCCAGCAGCCCAGGGGCTTGGACTGGGGGCTTCTCTCTGCTCTACCAGGTGTCTCCTCTGCTTGCCTCCCTTGGAATCGGGATCCTCCTTCCAGGTTTCAGGCAGAGTTTGATTTGATGTGGTTTTTTATGAGTGGAGAGCCTGCTGGTGAAGTGGTAACGACTGTCCCTGCTGTGGGTCCTTGTCTCTCAAGTGGTGGCTTCTAAATGCTGCATGAAAACACCATCAAATGGGAATTAATATTCTGCAAGTTTATCCAGTGAAGTCAACTGACTGTCGTGTTGTTTAGTGGCAATAAGGAAGTCAGGATTGTCTGGAGTTTATTTCTATATAAAGGCAGCTCTGGGGAAGGAACAAAGCAAGAATCAGCCCCCATGCTCCTCGCTGTGACTTGTGAGAATTTACCCTCTTGCCTTTGTGGTCTTTCTTTTGGCAACTTTTTCAGTAACAGGCACAGAGAAAAACCTTGCTGGCCGCTCAGCCACCCTTCTGGGCACGTGCTGAGTAACCTCTGCCCGTGGTGTGCTCAGAGGCACCCCCAGCACCCAACCCTCTGCGGGGATTAAACCTGTGATTAAACCTGTACGTTCTGTGAACCGACAAAAAGCCCTGGGAGCAGCCAGCCAAGAAGAGCCCCGAGCAGCCTTGGCTCCCAGGAGGAGTCAATCATTGACCAGGGTGCCCAGAGCAGCTGCCCCAGGTGGGCAGGGAGCTGCAGCAGCCCAGGTGGAGCCTGCCCAGGGACCGTGCCGGGCCATGATCAGAGCCCGCCTCACATTTCTTTCTCTGCAGGTGCTGTGGTGGCTGCTCATAAATCTGAACTGCTGCTCTCCAGCAGCGCAGTCCGGCCCTTTCTCACAGATTGCGGGCTTGGTGGCAGAGTGTCCTTTATTCTTTCCCAGTCTGCACTCTGAATTCCTTTACTGGAGTCCCAAAACACCAGCAGTGCTGCAGTTTGTCACCCCAGTACCGCGCTGCTCCTGGGAGTGACCCTGCTCAGACGCTGCCCCTGTGCTCCAGGCTGAGAGGGAAAGGTTGGAATTCAGATACTCTCTTGGTTTCATTTCAAAAATATTTTACAGATAGTATCACAACACCAAAAGTCAGGCCAGCAGTTTAATAATAAGAAGAAATTCTTTTAATTTTAAATGAAATGCATATGCTTAATAAAATCTAATCAGTGCTTTTAAACTGGATACATATGACTATAAATGCCAGTTTTTAATGTAGTTTCTCAGCTGGAAATCACTGGGGATCAGTTGGAGCTCTGGCTTCCAAGAGTGATGTGCTTGTCAGAGAGAAAACTTGATAAATCACTCAAAATGGCTTTGCTGTGGTTTCCGTGCATTTCACATGGAAAACTTTTCATTAGCTTTTTTCCGGATCCAGGGGTAAGGAGGGACCACGAGAATGGAATTGTCTGGGACATTGTCTAGCTGAATCCCAGAGCCTTAAGTTATGTGGTGCGACATCGACATTTTTGTAATTATTAAGACACGAGGGTTTTGGAGCAAGTTGGAGAAGGGGAAACTGTTCATTTTTCAAAATTTCACAGTCTGTCCTGTTCCTGTCCATCCAACGTGTGCTGCAATCCATGAACCTCTTTCCTCTGCGTTCCACAGATCCCAAACCCCCTGTTCGACCTGGCTGGGATCACTTGTGGCCACTTCCTGGTTCCCTTCTGGACCTTCTTCGGTGCAACCTTGATTGGGAAAGCCGTGATTAAAATGCACATCCAGGCAAGTGCTGCCCCTCCCTTTGATTTTTATTTTTTTTTTCCCTGCCCGTTCCACCGCGTTACTTGGGAATGAATCCTGGAGTCTCCTTGCCCCGACCTGAAGTAATGGAAATTAATTTGGTGCGAGGGATTTACAATAAAGGAGCTGCTGGGCTCCTCCAAACTGAGGCGAGTGAGTAATTTATAGCTGCTGACCCGCTCAGGAAATTGGTGGTTAGCCAAAGTATTTACCTCCAGCCTCTACCAGACTGCCAGGCCTCCAGCTCGCAGTCAGCTCACCTTGTTGGTAGCAAACACTCATTTGCACTTTGAAATGCCCTTTTTAGCTCAGTGAGAACCCCCTCCTGCGCTGGGCCAGCCCAGTTTTGGGTGGATTTGCCTTAATTTTGGGGCTGGGGCAGCAATTTTTGGTGTCCCAGGTCCTTTGGAGAGGGCCTGGCTTTGGTGGGCCCCGTTTTTGCTGCTCGCTCGGGGCCGTGCCAGATGTGCTGGGTTTGACAATCCAGTTGTTTTCACAAAAAGTGGAGTTTTGCTTGTAAATGCGTCACCCCGGTCCGAGGAGGGATGAAGTTTGGATTCCCTGGAGGATTTTCTGGTGTGGTCAGGGCTGTAGCATGAACTACGTCGCTCTGTTTGGGATGTTTTCAGCTGAGTTTGGGTTTTGTTGCAGTGCCTGTGCCTCTGTTGTTTGGAAATCTCTGCTGTGACTCCCATCAAAATAGCAGAAGCTTTTAATGTAAAATAATTTGTGTTACAGTCTCATCAAGCTGCTTTCAAATCTTTATTTTGCCCTAAACACAAGCTTTTTCCTTCCCATCATTTTTTAAATGGTTATTTGATTTTGCCCCGTGCTTAAACAGAAAAAAAAATAAATAGATTTGGAATTTCTTCCAGTTCTTGGGATAGCACAGCTTTTTTTCCATGCTTATTTTTTGTATTATCTGAATTTTCTTCTGCTTTTAAATCCTTGTGTTGCTAAAATGTGTTCTGGCAGCAGAGAAAAGTGAAATAGTATTAGAGCAATATCCCTTTTACTATTTTAATTGCCTCGTTCAGCTACCACAGTGTTTGCTGTGCAATTTATAGTGCTCCACACTCAGATCCCATGTAAGTGAAAAAACATTTCCCAGTGCCTTGTACAGTTGGTAAATCATCAGGTTTTGTAATAGGCTCAGCTTTTAGAATTCTCTTTTTCAAGCACACCCTTGTGCAATAGCCTTGAGTTTTTGGAGTGATCTGGCTGGAGTTGGAATTTAGGAAATGTGAGAGTCATGGAAAAGGCTTTTAATGCAATGTTCAGACAGGAAGTGAGTGGCTGGTGCAGTGGCCATCCTTACTAAAATTATGTCAGTTTTATTTCATTTTTGCATTAAGACCAACAACAAGGGTTAATGATTTTGTGGTTAGTAGGGAAATTATATCAGATAAATCATGGACTTTTTCCCTGTAAGGTTGAAATTGTGTCTTTGAATATGTTTAAGCATTTTTAAGATGATTAATCATTATATTTGAAGTTAGAGCTTCATGGGTTTCATTTTTATTTGGGGGTAAAACATCTAGGTTAGATTTTCATCTTTAATATTAGTTTACAAAGTTGTTTTTATGGAGAGTTTTTGGATACATTTTTGGATCAGGGTTAGGACTGTGATTATTAGGGACTGTGATTCTTCTGTTTTATCGCACGTGCCCAAAGGCTATTTGTTCTTCACCCAGTATTTTTGTGTTGTTTCTGTCTGAATCAGGGCAGTAAAACCCTTTTTTTTTCCCCTGCGTGATCTGGAAGGCCCCGTGTTTGTGAATTTCTCTGGCTGTGTTTCCACTCAGACCTTGTTGATGGAGTGACCTTGAGCTTGTGGGGATGGGAGTGTGGGGAGGATAAGAATGGGCAGCACCAGGCTACAAAAACCCTGCCAGAAAATGCAAACTGGGAGGAAGCAGAGGCAGAAAGTGAACAGCTTTTTTTTTTCTCTCCTGCCTCTTTTCTGAGGAGAATTAGGAAAAAAAATCAAGAGGAGAAGAGGGAAAGCTGGGTAGGAGCTGCTTGGGAAGGAGCACAAAGTGTCCCCCGTTGTCTGTGCTCCGGGTTTTGTGACTGCTCTTTTCCTTCCCACAGAAACTCTTTGTTATTATCACCTTCAGCAAACACATCGTGGAGCAGATGGTGGCCCTCATCGGGTGAGTAATTCCCCAGCTCACTAATTAATACCTGCACCCATTAAGTGGAAAAATACTGCAGGAGGCAGCTCAGATGTGCTGGGCTTGGGCTTTGTTCCAGGCTTTGCCCCACACGGGGTTTAGGTCTCACTTGCAGCTCCTTCCCCCAAAATTGGAGAATTTTGCCAGCCCTGAGGCTCAGGGCTGTGGGATCAGCACTGAACCTTCACCCCAAACCAAGGTTCAGCTCTTGCACTCACACATCCCTGAATTTGGAGCTGCAAAGGGGACGTTTGCCCTGCGTTTTCTGCAGGAGTGTAGTGGGATCCTATGGCAAAAAAAAGAGAAATTTTAAGAAAATTATATTTATAGAGGAAAAAAAATCATACAATTCTGTGATTCCATATTAACACCTGAGATTTGATGTGGTGTTCCAGGTTCACAATAAGCATCCTCCTTAACTGGAAGTACTTTATACATTTACAACATCAAACCACTCGTAAAACATCAGAATGAGAAGTCTGATGTGTGGGGTTTGATCCCCCATTCTGTTAAATTCAGTAGAAATGGATAAAGTGTCCTGATTTTGAGAGGGTTTGGTTTGGGGTTTTTTAAACTAAAATTAATCCAAACTCATATAAATCCAGAAAATAAATTTTAAGATGTTCCTGCTTTTCCAAGGTTTCTTCTGTGTTGTAAATGGAGGATTTTGCTGCCCAAAGTGTAATAACTATTTTCACCTAAAAGCCACATTCCTCAAGAAAAGTTTCAGGGGAGGAATGTCTGGAAATAATTCCTTTTAAAACAAAACTGCAAGCAGTGATGCTGTACAAGGAAAAGGAGTGTCAGAAGAACCTTGCACTGGTGAGACAAATCCTGGCTGCATTATTCCTGATCTTCTGCTCGAGCATCTGCTCTGTACCAAAACTCAAAATGAATTTGTTGCTGCGAACATTATTTGAAAGAAAGGGAGGGGGAGAAAGAAATGTGGTTTCTTTGAAACATCCTGAGTTTTTCTCAGCATCAATCACTGCAGACAGTTTGATCTGCCCCTAGCTCAGGTACATTTCCAAGGATTTACTCTCCTGTGGATGCTTGGAGCCAAACCCAGTAGATTTTTCCTACTTCATCTGTCTTGGAGATAATTTTGCATTGAATTACTTCGAATGCATTCACAGGAGCTCTGCTGGATTGGGGTTTTATTGGAGGCTTGATGTCAGAGTTAAAAAATGTTCCTGGGAGACAGTGAGATTTTTGGAATGTCCCGGTACCCTTGACTTTTCTCAAGCTGTCTCCAGCATTACCTCATCAATTTCTGTTAGAGGGGAGCCTCAAACATGTTAAACAATACCTTGCTCTAAAAGCCCTATTATTGAATTAAAACTGAGCTCTGCTTAATGGCCAGTAACTTTATTTTAATCAAATTCTATCCACCACAATGACTTTTAGACTTTTCTTTGTCTGGGCTGTTGCTCTTAAACAATGGGAAATATCCGAGCACAATACCTGAAAATAATGAGCATACTGATATCCAGGAGAAATGGAACCTAGACAGAAGATTAAGCTGTGAGATAAAGTCTGAGAATATCTGAGTTTATAAGCCAGGGAGAATTTCTTGACAATTTCGTGATTTTTGGTCAAAAAGAAGCAAAACTTTTTCATGTGCAGACCTTGTTCTTTATTGTCACTGGATGCTGCTGGGTCCCTCACTGAGCCTGCCATAACCAGGCTGCTTTAATATAATTTAATTTGATTTTACAGTTTTGTCTAGGTCTCCATTACAAACAGATCATAAGACACTTTTTCTATTAATTAAATGAAAAAGGAAACGGAAAAGAAAACATGGCAGGAAATGAAGAAACTGTTTACAGAAAATCCTAAATTTTTGTAGAATTTTTTTGGTGGGAGCTGGAGAACAAAAACAGGACCGAGGGTGAGTGGTGGCAACAAACCTTGTTGGGAATGAGGGAGATAAGTGGGTTTGAGAAGTGTGAGGTGGAAATCCAAGCTGAGGAGCATCAGTGCCTCAGTGGTGGGAGAGGATCCTGCCCTGCCCAGGCTCTGTTACCTCCCGGAGCTTTGGGCAGGGAGGATGCTCTGGGGGACTTCTGTCACTTCAACAAGAGTTTATTGCTGATTTAATTCAAGTATTTAATTACTGTGTGTGTTGTGGAGCTTTTTGGCTCCTCAGTCTTCCCATTCCTGTTTTTACCTACAGCTGCAGGGCTGTTGGTGCAGTCACACCATGCCAAGGGCTTCAGAGCAGGATGGTGTTTTCTGGGAAGTGGCAGTTGAAATGCAGATTAAGAATTCCCAGAAAGCTACTGAAGAAGCAGTTCTCAAAGCACACAGCATCCAGTAAACTGTGCCCATCCATTCTGGTGGGAAATGGGCAGAAAGGGAAAAAAAAAATCTACATTTTTTTAGGGAGCAATTCCACCCTGGCTGTGGTTAATGAGGAACCCCTGGGCTGGAGTGTCTGGGATTGTTCCTGCAAGAAGGCCAGGGCTGGATCCTGCAGCAAAAGCAGCAAATTCCTACCTGTAAATGGGAATGCCAGGATGGTTTGGGTTGGGAGGGATCCTGAAGCTCACCCAGTCCCATCCCACGCCTTGCACTGCTCCAGGCCCTCTCCAGCCTGGCCAGGGACACTTCCAGGGATGAGGCAGCCACAGCCCCCCCGATGCCTTGTTACTGCTAAAAGCCTCATCTCTTCAGCTAATTACTGAGTGAATTAATGGTTTGAGTTAAAACAGAGGCCAGTGAGGTTTTGCTACTTTGATTTCTAAGTCCCCTCTCGTGGGTGTCACCTCTGAGAATCCAAGAGAGTCTGTGAAATCCACCCAGAAATTGCTCCATCGAAGGTTTCTGTGGCCCAGCTTTCCACCCTTCCCAGCTCTGCAGGGCAGTGGGAGGGATTGCACTGCTGAAAGAAAAGCAGTTTTTTGGTCACACGTACTGGAAGCATTGCCTGGACAAACCAGTTTGCTGCTATTTCTTGTGCCATAATTCTTTGCTTACAACTTAATCTCAGTTGATGCTGGTAAAGGGAGCGTGGTGTTCCTTTCACCAAAAAAGCACAAATGAGATCATGGTGACTGAGGTAACTGGAAAGTTTGCTTAAATATTGTTGGGGCTTTTTTTTTTTTAAACTCAAAAATAATTTACAACACAGGTTGAGGTTATTTCTTTAGAATACAAGGCAAGAAGTGATAAAGGGACAACAAGAAATCTTCTCCTGGGGTGGGAAGAGCTGGGCAATGGCTTCACAACCTCCTGGGAGGAATTTTGGAATGTTAAACCAATACCCCTGACAGCGTTGGTTCAAAACTCACCAACCTTCCTGCCACAGGTACATCAGGAGCCTGGGGGATGTGTCCTGAGCAGCTCCACACAAAAATGGCTTCAGTGCCCTGAAAGGGACACAGATGTGGCTGAAATTTGAGGAGCTTTGGTGTTGAAAGCCTGCCAGTGGATCACAACAGAATTAGAAGAGTTTATTTGCAGAAGGCTTGAGGGATTTAACTCTGAATAAGCAAGGGGTTTTTTTCCCCTAAATGAAGTTTAAAAAAAAGGATCTTTAAAAAGCAAGCAGAAGTCTCCTTCCCAAGAACAGCAGTGTAAGGACGGGCAGGTCAGAGATGTTGCAATTCCTAATTTTGAAAGCATTGATGATTTAAGGTAACAGAATGTCCCAAGGAAGAAAGCCCTGCAGCCTCCTGGGCTGGCCTGGGCATTGGAGCGTGGCTCAGGTGGAAGCCACGTCAAACTGGGCCCGTTTGAGCTTTGTAACCTCCACCAAGATCTTTCCTTTCCTTTCCTCATCTCATAAAGCAAACGAAGCTGCCAAGGAGCCTTTTAACCCCAAAACCTTCCTGTTGATCCTGACCATCAACCAAGTTTATTTTCTGCAACTTCAGAGCTCTGGGCACAGAAAACAGCACAGCTCCAGAGCTGGGCTGGGGCTGGGGTTGGGAGCTGGGGGCTCTGCTTGCTCCTCAGGGGAGCCCAGCTTGGGCTGGACAGGGAGCTGGTGCAGCTTTGGGAAGCCCCAGGATTCAGCTTCTGAGCAGCCCCAGCTCCCAGGATTCAGCTTCTGAGCAGCCCCAGGTTTCCCTAAATGTAACTCAGCTTTGGGAAGCCCCAGCCCCAGGTTCCCCTGAGCCTAACCCGGGTTTTGAGCCAGCCCCAGGTTCCCCTGAGCCTAACCCGGGTTCTGAGCCAGCCCCAGGTTCCCCTGAGCCTAACCCGGGTTTTGGGCAGCCCCGGCTCCCCGGGCTGAGTCAGGCTCAGGCTGAGCCCCTCTGAGTCACTGCAGGGTCCTGCTGGTGGTGGAGCCTCGGGGAAATGGATGGTTTAAATACTGTGAGAATCTTTATCAGCACAGGAAATGACAGCTCATTAAAATACTAACCGTTGAGCCAGTTTAGATCACTGTCTGGAAAAAAATTAACCATTGAAGGCTCAGAGGGCTCACAGGAAGAAAGGTGCCCTGTTGGGACAAGGGACACGTTATGCAAACGAATCAGCTTTGTTAATTTGCCAGTGGCATAAAAATATTTCTGCTCAAATGTATTTTTCAATGGTCATTAAAATATCTGACTTCCAAAGAAGTTGATAGCACCATGCTGGAGTGGAACTTCTGAGGGAGAGGTGGCAAAAATACCCTAAATATTAAAATACCCAAATTCGGTGCCTGTTCCTAAATGTTGAATTGCTCTGGAGCTGCAGGATGGATTCTTCTTGTGTTCTCACAGGGGAATGGAGAAATGAGAATCCCATACAATTGGTGTTGGTGGGATTGTTTAATGATATTTTCCAGAAACCTTGAGAAGGTGAAAGCCTTTGCCTTCCCCCTCTGGCCTGGCTGTCCATAGCCTGATTGAAAGGAGTGATTTGAGAAGGGCTGGGGCAGGGAGGAGCCCATCCCAGCACGTTCCCTTTCTTTGGGATCCCCCAGTGCCACTTCCCTCCCTTTTCTGCAGCAGGAGATAATCCCTGGCCCTGGGCACTGACAAACCCGCCGGGAGCAGCTCCCGCCTCAGAGCTCTGCCCCGTTGTCTTCACTTGCAATTTCCATTTCCCAAAGGATGGGGTTTTTTTTTGGCTGTTTCAGCCCAAAAAGCTGAATCAGGGCAAACCCTGCCCCGAGTGTGTGTGGAGAGCGGGAGAAGGGGATTTTCCAGGCTGAGGGCTGGGAATTTTACAGGGATGATCCATCCAGCAGGGCCCTGACTCAATATTGCATCACCTTCCCCAGGTGTGTCCTTCCTCCTGCTCCCCCCCCAGGGCTCTGGTTTCCCTCCAGGTTAGAATTTCTGTGATCAAATACAAGAAAATTCAATTAATTCCCCTGTTAGTGACCCTCCCCAGCGCTCCCAGTTTCCTGAGCATCCCGCTGGGGATGGATCCCAGTTGTTCGCCGGGCTCAGACTCGGGGCTGCCTGCACTGAGCTTCTCATTTCCATTTTTAATTCCACCAGGATCAGTTTCAGAGCAGCTCAAGGTCGTTAATCAGCTCCTCAGCATCACTCGGTGTTCGAGGCCTCTGAGAAATGGGAAACTTTCATAAACTTTCACATTCTCATTCATGGGAAAAGAAAAAGCCCCATCATTTTGGTCCCAAAATTTGAGTCTACATTGGCAGGATTTTTTTGTTGTTGTTATTATTTTTGGGGGTTTTTTTTGGTTTTTTGGGGGGTTTTTAACACTTGTGAATTCTAACATTTCTCCCTGGAAAAGTGAACAAATACCCACGTGTCTGAGAAAATGGGAATTTTATATCCTAATTTATGGTGTGACAGATTTTTTGTGAGATATTGGTGTGATGCCGAGGGGCAGCATTTGCTAGAGACCTGTGCTTGGGGATTTTAATTTCCAGAGTTGGAATTAATTCCCTGAGTGTTCCCAACCTCTCAAAGTGCAGGCTGAGAGATTTCAGTCTCAAGAGCAAGCCATGCTCCTAAAGACCTTGTAAGGTGAAAAATATCCCCTTCAGAAATCAAAGTATCATTAATAAATTGTTAGAAATAAGTACATTTGAGATTAGTAAAAATGCAGGTGACTGGAATATCAAACAACTCCCTACTTTTTATAAACTACCCCAGGGAAAATACAATTTTTTCTCTTTTAACTTTGGTGCCTTTGAGAAAAATCTTTCAGTAATTCCAAAGGTTCTGTTAAATAGATTTAAAGTTACCTAAAAAAAATCATTTAATGACCAGTGAGAGGTATTTGAGGTACAGCTGTTGACAGTGGTTCTCAGAAAAGCAAATTCATAAATTTAAACACGGATTTGCTGTAACTGGAGTGGAAGCTTTTGGGGTCAGACTTTGCAGGTTCTGGGTGTAATTCTTTAAATAATCTTCGAGCAATTTTGCTGAATCTCTGTCGTGGTGCTTCAAAGAGATGGGGAGTTTTGTTCTGTTTATTGGAAAAAGAGCTTTAGAATTTGTCTCTTGGATAGAAAATGTAGCTCTGAGTTCTAAAAGAAAAAAAAAATTGCATCTGTTTAATTACAAATACCAAGTGATTGTTCTGAAAACAGGCACGAAGGGGGGTTTCGTAGTGAATCCTGATTTTTAATGGGTGTTCTGCTGTAGTATTAGAACAGAAATCCTGGTTTTGACTGAGATTTTAGGGAATTTAGGATTACCAAAGGTTACTGCAGTTTGGGGGAGCTCATTCTCGGTTTCAATTCCTTGTGGAACATTAAAATTGAGCAGAGAATCAGAATTAATCCAAACAAAAATTTAATATTTAACGTTAAGAGTTTCTGAAACAACTTCTGAATGAAAACAACTTGCAAATCAGAATTTCTCCTTCCATATTCTCGATTTGAAAGAGTTTTGATTCCCGGAGGAACACGCAGGCAATTTGGTTTGGATTATTCGGGGGTTATCTTCTCCAGCCCTGTGAAATTTGAGGGGTTTTTTTGGAGGTGCTGAGTGCAGGAATTGTGATGTAAATTTACCCCCTGGTCCCATGGGATCGTAGGGAATTTATCCCAAATTTTCCCCTCCTTCCTCGGGTCAGCACCGAGGGATCTCTGAGGTTTGCAGGGACACAGAACTCCCGTATTTCTAATGAAATTAAATTATTTTAAAGATTTTTAGATTTAAGATTTTGCCTTTGGATATCAGGTGGCACATAACTGATTAATTAAATGATTTAATTTTGTCCAAAAAATCATCAGTAACTAATACTGTGCTGCCGAGATGGGATTTCAAAAATTTCATGTGGATTCCTGATTTTCCAGGTTTTCCTCTTTTTTTTTTTAATCCTTATTTAAATCGATTAACATTTTCTTTCAGAATTAAAGTCTTTACAAATGTATAAAAATAGCAGCTGAGGTCCTTGCATTTAGGATCTCGCAGTTCTTCAAAACTGCTTTGGTAAAATCAATTTCTGCCCAGAAAAGGAAACAAAAAGTGAATTATTTAGTGAGAAAAAAAATTTCAGAATATTGTTTTACTGCCCCGGGAGCTCCTCAAGCCTCTGAAACTTGGGTTTGGTGTCTTTGATCTGTGCTGAGTCGGGTTTGGGGACTGCCGGGGCTGGGTGAGGAGCGGAGTCACTCCGACCCCAGCACCCTGTTAATCATTGAGCCCTCGTCCTTTCAGTATCCCTCATTTCGTGATCCCGCCGAGTTCCAAAGCCAAGCATTACCTTGCAGGGGCTCCTCGGGGCTCCGGGCATGGGCTGAGGAAGGAAAGAAAGCTCCGAATGGCCCTGGTGTTCCTGGGAGAGCTTTTCCTCTGCACGGGGATCCTTTGGAGCATTGACACATCTTGTGTCAAACGCACAAGGAACGTGCTTTGGGCTGCTCAGGGTTGGTTTTTTTCCCAGAATTTTTACCAGTCCGGGCACAGAATTTCCTCACCCGGTGGTGAATCACGAGGGAAACGACCTTTTGCTGGGAAATGGGTTCAAAAAACCTCCTTTGCCCCTGGCCATGAAGGAAATAAATAGATTTACTGGAGGAGAATGAGGCACTTTGTTTCGTGCTTTTCATAAATTCCTAAAATTAGAAAGCTGTTATTTTTTAATTGGGCTTCGGCCTGGAAAAGGGAATGTGGTGTCAGATCAGGAGGCTGGGGGTATGGTTTGAGCCACCGGGAGAGAGGGAGGGAGGTGGACAATTGTTCAACTCCTTGGGTACACCTGGTGTATCTTGGGTTTTACAAACCCTCCCTGCAGTAGCAGCAGGAGTGGTGGATACAATAAAAGCAAAGTTTAGGTGAGTTTTTAAATGCAGAAGGCCACAGTGATTTATTAAAATTAAACAAAAATCAAAATCTCCCTTGGTCAGTGGTGGGAACTGCCCCATGGCTGGAGTCAGGATGGGGTGGACGCAACTTTGGGAATGTTCTCCCCACACAGCTCAGGCCGTGGGGTTGCTGCTGATCATTTAGAATTTCTGTTTGAATTTGGGGAGGTTTGGAAGAGTCGTGACCATTTTTACAGGGTTTTGGCTCTCCTGCTAAGCAGGATTTAAGGAGAAGCTGCTGGGCTGGGATATTCCAGCTCTAGGATCGAGGTGTTCTCTGGGCTCTGGGATATTCCAGTTTTAGGATTGAGGTGTGCTCTGGGATATTCCAGTTTTAGGATCGAGGTGTTCCCTGCGCTCTGGGATATCCCAGTTGTAGGATCGAGGTGTTCCCTGTGCTCTGGGATATTCCAGCTCTAGGATCGAGGTGTGCTCTGGGATATTCCAGTTTTAGGATCGAGGTGTTCCCTGCGCTCCGGGATATTCCAGCTCTCGGATGGAGGTGCTGGGCCCGGGCCGGGCAGGCTCCGAGCCGCTCCTTTGTTCCTTTGTTCATCCCGGCTCGGGGGAGGCGCTCCAGGATCGCTCCCGCATTCTTTTTGGGAAGGGATGACGCACGGATTGTCCTAAAAAGGACTTGGCCGGGCAGAGGGGCCGGCTCCGAGCGGAGAGGGGCGAGGCTTGGGCCGAGGGTTTCTTTTTTAACCGAGGGATGACACAAGCCCCAGTCATTTCCTCATTAATCGGTTCAAACCAGTTCTTACAGGAACTGCCGCTGATAAATGTGGGACTTCTCCGAAGTCATTCATTGGGTTCTCGGCGCTGCTGCCTCCCAGGAAATGCTCCCGGCTTCCTCCTCTCTTCCCAGCGCTGGCTTGCTCAGAAATACTTTTCTTTTTAAGCACTTTTTGAGGATCTGGGGAAACGCATCCCTCCCGACGTAGCAGATCAAAAGATGAAATGTGGTTTTATTTCCTGGGGTTTCTGTTTTCTCGAGTAACTTCGAGTTCCCTGCTGAGCCGAGCCTCAGCCTAAACTTTGTTTGATTAGTAAAGTGGTAAGTTTAAAAAAAAAAAAAAATTGCTTTTGTTTTTGTTTTTTTTTTTTTTCTCCCCTGTTTTGTCTTGTCCTCTGGGATGAACTTTCCACCAGTGCTATTCCGAGTATAGGTCCTTCTCTTCAGAAGCCATTTCAAGAATATTTGGAAGCTCAGAGGATAAAACTTCACCACAAATCCGACAGTGCTGTGCCACAGGTAAGACCCTCTTTGCCTCCTTCCCTCCCCGGCTCACTTTTCCCTTCCCTACCTGTCTTAGTTTGTACTTTTTACAAATATAACTCCCCATTATGCTTTTCAAAGCTCCGCACTGACCCAGGGAATAGATTAAAATCTCATTTTAACACCAACCTGGGAATTGAAAACATTGCGTGCTACTGGATTGAAATCCTTTAGAGAATAAATGAAATTATAAATCAAACCCGGTGGCTCGCCTTGTCTCTGCGTTAGCTGCCTCTGGAAAGTTAAATTGAAGGAGAAATGAGCTGCCTTTCCTTGTGAAACCGTAACAAACTGGGCAGCACCGATGCTTCAGAAGCCCGGGGGATCTGTGGCTTAGTGGACAGGAAGAGAAATAAAACCCCCAAGCCTTTAGTCTTTGAAAGGAAAATAAATCTCAGTGTTTGGAGCGGGTACGAGGGGCAGAAGTGTCCTCTGATACAGAAAAAAGTATTGAAAAATTTTAGGAGTATTTTTTTTTAATTTACTCTGAATTTTCAGTGGGACGGAGCAGCTCTGACATGAAATTCTTTAGGCTGCTGAGGCATTTTGAGATAAAATCCAGCTCACATTTCACGTGCAGCACTTGTGGCTGTTGGGAATGTCCCTTAGCCCATTTCTTACCGCTCAAGAGCCGGAGCCGGGGAGGTTCCGGAGCCAGGAAATGTGCGGGGATTTCTGGGCAGGATTTCTGAGCAGAGCGCTGCTGCCCTCCTTTGACAAAAAGCACAACTCCAGAATTGCCCCGAAAAACGCTGGAAGTGGCGGCAGAACTCCAGGGACACCCAGGAGCGGGGTCCTACCGGGGACACAACCCGGAGGAGGCAGCTGGGGAGAAAAACCAGCGAGGAGCTGACGGGTTTAGGGGCAGGGGCTGCTAATTCTGAGCTCCACCGATTGGTAGCGAATCCCAAGCAAGAGTGGGAATAATAAATCACTTGGGGAGCACGCTGGGAACGGTCAGGGGCTCAGGGATTCCTCATCTGCTGCCGCTGGATCTGGCAGCCCCTCCTGCATTGTCTCCAAGGGACTGAAGTCGCCTTTGCAGAGGGACCTGCAGGAATCCTGTCAGCTCCCGCTTTGGTTCCTGGTTTTAATTGGATTAATTGCAGAATAAAAACGTGGTCAGGCTTTCCCCTTTCACCCAGAACTCTCAGTTGTCCTGTTCAACTAATCTTCATTCTCCTCCTCCTTCTGTTTTGTCTCTTCAGGGGGAAAACTGGCTATCCTGGATATTTGAAAAATTGGTGATTGTCATGGTTTGTTATTTTATCTTATCTATAATCAACTCCATGGCCCAGAGCTATGCCAAGCGACTGCAACAGAAGATGTACTCGGAAGAAAAAACCAAATGAGCTTGGAAAAAAATGGGAAAAAACCCCTCAGGATGGGGTTTTGGCAGACACGAGAAATGACGCGTCTTTTCATATGTTTAAAAATCAGCATTATTCAAAAGGGGGGGAAAAAATTTTAACATCAATTTTTCAACTCCTAACAGTTTCT